>JAFELO010000967.1:0-41229 GCA_017140195.1 Eumaeus atala
AATGTGTGCGTGCGGCAGGCCTCGCTTTTGCCATTCGATTGAATACATCCATCTCCAGAGACGCGTTGTTTAACAATAAAGTTCATCAGGGACCGAATTTTTTGCCTGAATATACGTGCTGTGATGTCGTGTCTATCATTTGATGTTTGTCCGGGAAGCAGCAATTGAGTAATTTGTATCCATTTTGGATTACAGGTAAAAGTAATAAAGAGATCTGGCCGGCCGTAATGACGAACATATGTCATTGCATCTTGTGCATATTCATGCATATGACGTGGGCTACCAATGTACGTCGCCGGCAGAATAGTTAATCGACCAATATTAGCTGCATTTCCTTCAGTACTAACTGCATCACGTAAATGGATGTACTCCTCAGAACGCAGTTTGGCTTGGTTCAACCTAACAAATGTTAAACGTTCCGTTTCCATTTTTACATACATGTCAACGCAATACTGCTGAAACAATCGACGAAACCGCAGCAAATAGATATATACATTCAGTTTGTTTTTTTTTTATAGAATAGGGGGGAAAACGAGAAATCAGGGCCTTTTTACGACTACCGACATACCNNGCCAATGTTACTCACAAACTGCACGAAACGAGACACTGAAGATGTCACTTCACGGCGGTACTATGTGAGCGAGAGGTACCTCCCCCGTCATGCCGGCTCAAGTCCATTGCATAGGAGGATGTAAAGTCATGCGCCAAGCATGGCACTACATCCTCCTATACAGCATGGCACTACCTCTTCCTTAAATTAAGGAGCACATTTGCCTTTGGATGCATAAAGACTACAGTAAAGGAAAGAAAGGAAATATTTCAACTTTAATATGCTATACAATTTAAATTTCCACAATAACTACCGACGTGGTATACAAGTGTGTTCTCAGCTCCTTAGCCAAATGATTGGCACTTGGCTAAATTCTTGCGACAGACAATACATGTGCATTGATGGTTATAGCCCTTAATGATGTTTAAAAGGTGACATTAAGTAATATACGTAATTAGTGCAATTTAATGGGGGGCTGCATATTTATGTGTATGTCTAAGGTACGGGCTCGCAACCAGGCGATAGATTTAATAATAATAATAATAGTATAATATCTGTGGCCTCATCACATAACGTTAGCCTAGACTTGTGTTAACTACCGTAAGGACTTGTGTTACAGGTACCAGAACAACGGAAAAATATATTTAATAGTTTTGTATATTTAAAAAATCTTATATATTAAAGATTTTTATTATAGTAAATCCATTACCTAGGCGGGATTCAAATCCACGACCTCTGGCGTAACACGCGGACTAACCGCCCCGTTACCAACTGAGCCAGCCGGTCGTCGTATTTATGTCTTTTACTCATTTATTTAAGTGACAATTATTATCAACATATAAAAGTTAATGAACATGACAAATATAATAGGCAATACTTTACGTTTTTAACTTCAGACCATAAGAGTCTGTATGTCAATACACCTCAATATTGACAAACATCATTATTGACCGAGCGGTTTCTGGCACGGCCGCGCTGTCATGAATATCATTTCTCATTAGTGAAATATTACAAACTCATACAATGGCTATTGGGCAGAGTAGAGCTCGTGAGCTCCGCCATATTGGTAACGAGGTCACGGATAGCGTGCGCATGCGCATACGCGAAGCTGGGGCTTTTCTACGAACTTCGGCGCTCGGACGTGATATGAATGTTTCTGCATAACGCAAGTTCAGAGGAGCAGCACCGAGAGCCACGTGAGTTCGAAGGTCAAATGGGTGTGGGTTAAAAAAGTTGACAACTGGAGTCCATCATACATCTGTTCACTGCGCGGGGCATAACAGCTGTTACTTAAAATCAACTTTAATTACGTACTTAAAATATCATGCATATGGAATATTTATGGGGCGTTTAGCTCAGCTGTCGGACAAATTCAATTTTGAATATTAATTAATTCCTTAAGAATTGACGTCTAAATGTGAAACTGCTGCGATTCATGTAAAATTTTATTTTTGTGTTTTTTTATAATATAAAGCGCTAAACGAGAATTCGGAGCCTTTTTAAGACTACTAATTAATGTATACACGATACAGACGCGATAGCCTAATCTTACGGCGGTATCATGTAAGCGAGGGGCACCTACCCCGGTCCTGCACGCCCAGTTCTAGTGTAATGGAGCACTACGCCTACTAAGCACTTTCTGGAACACAGTCCAGGGTCCCGTCAGAGTCCACTCATATTGACTCATTATAATTTCCTATAGTGTGGCTGTTGTAACGCGGCTTGCTGGGAGGTGCGCGCCCCAAGCGCGGCGCCGGTCAGGGGTTATCTGCTGTCCTCAGCCTCAGATAACCGATTATGTATTGCATATTTTATCAATAACGTCATTTTACTCCATTAGCGGCTTGTGTGAGACAGCAATGTCAACCTGTGTTCGAAGATATTTACACAAACACCGAGGGTTTTATGTAATCAGCTTGATTAGTCGCAGGCCTAGTATCGAATTGCATTTTTCTTGGAAAGCGCAGATCCTTCTGTGCCTACACTTTTAGTATGCTATATTTTGCGATTTCACTCGCTTAAAATCTATCCTAAGTCGAACCATTCACTTTTCCAGATGATTGCACCGTTGGCAAGTCCTCAGTAGATATAGGCATCGATATACGAACAGGAATATGAAATTGAACGACGCGTCACTTAGTGTGTGTCACCGCTGCTGCCGCTCCACCAGCACCACCATGTCTCCGGGTACTGGGACAGTAACAGCAAGGCAACGAGCACAGCCTACTTTTATTACATCATAGCCAGCCTATCATTATCGCAGCTACTATGCAGCCAGCAGGAGTTGGTGTAAAGCCGTATTGACTGTTCGTAGTAACTCATACATTGTGCCCCGCAGACTATTCAGGATTGCACAAAATTAACCTTTAATCATTTTGTGATTGTTGCTGTTATAACATCAAAATCAGCAATATCCATTTCACGCAACCTCGCAATGCGTATAGCAACGCTTGACATGTCCAACACAAAACCTTTTACTAAGCCTCGTCGCCGTCTATAACAATACTAGCAGAAACTATGGGCCCCGCACTAGCAAAGCAGACATGGCCGTACAGGGCATTTTAATGTCCAAAATTATAGCAAAAGAAAATCGCTGCATAAATTACACAATGCACTCAAAATCTAAATCATCAGCGCCAGTAACCGGCAGATAGCAGCTGGACATTCATCGACGATGAAGGGAGCTGTTCATGAACCTAATGACATGCCGACGCAGCGCAGCGTACAGTCCACCGCATACACGTATCACATATATGTATCTCATGGTTTGCACTTATTTGACCTGGGCCTAAAATGGTTAGAAAGGTCTGTGCCTGGCCTGCTGACTACTCTTCGACTAGAGGCTGCATGGAATTTCAGGACCACGGCCTACTATGAACATGAAGCGTGCGTAAACGTAGAAAAAAGTAATAGACCTTAATTAATGTTTTGGATTAGGCTGAAAATGTCTTTGTGATGAATAGTTCATGTAGGTCGTACCATAGGACCGCTATGGTTGTGAATAGTCAAAGCCAGGAAAACTGACGATCTAATGCTAAAGGCAAAGGTACATTCCAAAGGCTATGTAATACCGAGAGCATTTAGGTGCACGGACGGCTTCTAAGGTGACAAATCGTTATTTGTCTTCAGATTAGATAGTGTATTTATTCATCCAGATGCAGATATGGCTAGAAGCTGTAAATCTGCTACCACTGGGTCATATTTGAACATTATTCTATGCTCCGTTGTTCTCTTTTTTATAGTATAGGGGGATAAACGAGCAACCGATGCGTTTCTACGACTACCGACACCCATGAACATCAGCATAATTACTATGGCGATGCGTTGTCCTCCTTTTCACCTCGCCCCCCCCCCCAATGGGCCACCGGCTACTCACAGACCACATGTAACGCGACACTGAAGATATCGCTTCACACCGGTATCATGCGTGCGAGAGGTACCTCCCTAGTAGCGCCGGCCCAATTCTGCTACAGTGCCGCATGGCACTACCTCTTCCTAAATATATATAGAAATATATACATAGTACCTACATATCAAAACAAACTCAAAAGATAGAGTACCATAGTAAAACTGGGTAACAGTGATTTTGTTAATTGTCAATGCTTTATCACAATAGTTCCAAAAACAAGACGTAATTAAATATTGAACGATATCATCTACGTAATGGACACCGTAATGAAGTATTCTATTAGCGTATCACATAACACTTGTTCCTGAGTCACTGAACTTGAATGTTTATTTTGATGTTTCCACTTAATACGAAAGCGGCTAACATAGACCTACGCAACGCATTTCCATATACTTTGTGCTTACATATACTGCACTTAAACGGAGCCCTTTGAAGACCGACGTACCGCCGCCCATAAACATCCGCATAATTATCATTCTGATCCATTGCACCTTTCCACCTGGCCTCCAATGGGCCACCGGCTACTCACAAACCACACTAAAACACGACAAGATAGCTGTCACTTTACGGCGATATCGTGCGAGGGAGAGGAATGTAATACAGCATCCGCGTAAGATGAACGATAAGTACGAGGTAGTGCTGCTGCTGCGAAGCTAAGGTATCAGGCCGATACAACCTCAAACAAGGTAGAAACCCTTTCCTCACTTTCCTCCTTAAAACTGATGGCTGTAACATTTGGTATGTGATCCGATAGCCCAAGTGAAGGAAGAAATTTGGACCTTGTCTAAAACACACACAAATATGCGCCATCTAGGAGCATTCATGACCAACAGTATAAACTCAAAATGGACGCTAGTTATCACTAACAAACTATTATTATACAATCAATCAACGCAACTAATGCGTCTCTATTGTATCATCTATTTCATGTATTTCTGTAGCACAGGGTACAGTACACAGTGTACAGTACACAGTGTACAGTGTACAGTACACAGTGTAAAGTACACAGTGTAAAGTACACAATGTACGGTACACAGTGTACGGTACACAGTGTACGGTACACAGTGTACGGTACACAGTGTACGGTACACAGTGTACGGTACACAGTGTACGGTACACAGTGTACGGTACACTGTGTACAGTGACAATGCATATTGTACAGTGTAAGCTGATCACTGGCATCATATATCGTCAATTTGATGTATTTTTGTAGCACAGTGTACAGTGTACAGTGTACAGTGTACAGTGTACAGTGTAAGCTGATCACTGGCATCATAAATCAAGCATAAGAAGACACCCTCAGAAATAGCCGGCCGCGATGGGGAAAAAAGTTAAAAAGGGCGCAGAGCATGTGGCGCGCATGTGACCGCGTTTCCGGGCGCACACGAATTTTTGCATCCCATTGTTTTTGGATATCGCTTCGTGAACACCAAATGTCATTTACCCCATGAGTTATTTCACGCTTTCCTGTTTTTATAACTTCGACTTAGTATTAGCGTAGATTGCTTTATTTAAACAGACAAAACACAATCGTAATATAAACATTTTTACAATAATTTGATTTTGTTCAAATATAGTTTTCTAGATGTGCCCTGGTATATTTGTCCATCTAAAATATATCCTAAGAACTTTATTATTCTGAAGTAAAAAAAATACTGCAGATATTTGTGAACGTAATAACTCTTCCCCACAGTTTTACGATGTTTCAGATTGCCACCAATTTTAGGTGCCTGATTTCAGCTTCACTTATTAGTTTTTGGGTGAAGAAATACCAAAACACACTCACAAATAATAACTGTGATAATAATATTATTTTACTGAGACGGGCCGCGAATACTCATGTGGTTATGACGCGATGTTGATCATTATTCTATGTGAACTGAAAAGCTCAAGATTTACGTAATTCCAATAAAACGATTGTGATTTAGAATACGTCACTCTACAACAGACTCTACCTTGCAGATGTCGAGTAAAAGTATTTCTCAATATATCACCACATTCATCGTTAATATTGCTAACGTGTTGACATATCGATGCGTCAACAGATTGCTTACCTAGAATAATTTATAACTAAATTATTGATGAGTCAGCAGTCTGCGACGTGGATATAACTACAGCGAATGCAACGAAGTCGCCTTGGCAATCACCTCTAGAGAAACACTTTGTAATTACAGTGTCGTGTGATAAGATTTTAACCACGAACTCATTTAAAACGAAGATGAGTAAGATAGAACAAACATTTCTTTTAAACAAAATGATAGAGGTCCGACACGAAAAAACAGCGCGACAACTCTCGTGGACACCCACATACATTCGCATCACTAGAGATCTCGCAGTTACGTTGCCGGGTTTTGAAAAATAAATTAAATATATTTTATTACGAACTCGCGAAGCGTCGCCAGAGAATACCCCTGGCCCAGGCAGGATTGCTAACTTTCCAAATTCTGTCCATTGGTGAAAACCTCACGAAAATCTGTGCAGTAGATTTGGAGAAAATCGATCAACAAAAACTGTCAGCTGTTGGGTAAAAAAAAAGTTTGAAAAAAGATTTTTTTTAGAGGTAGCTGTTGAGTACTTTATTGTATATGCATAGATTCTAGTCTAAGTACTTGAATACCGTAGGCTCATTAAACAAACATGGCTTTAGTAATGAAACAAATTGGTAGAAATTCAGCTCGCAACCTTCAAACTGTTAATGTGCTCAAACAGCTCCGCGGCAATGACATTAATGTTATATTTACACTCACCAGCTCAGATACACACGCTGGCTTGTTAGCCACTTACGCAACAAACTCACTGTGTGTCTGTCCGTCCAATTAATGTAAAACTATGCTAGGTTCATCGTCAAATGTTTACACGGGTAAACCCTATGAGCTTCCACTGGGCTGGGGCAAAAAGGTAAAGACAACCGTAAGAGCAGAAGAATTCTATAATTAATTAATTGTACTGCTCTATGTTGGGAGAAAGAAGACACTGTCCGACAAATTTGCCACGAGACTGCGACGGCGTAGTCACGCCACTGACCCCAGTTCAAACTCAATACCTCTTTAGTTAGAGTTCGCGGTCACTGGATTACGAAATTCACTGACGCAAATAATAGGGGTCTACGCTAAACTGGTAACTAGAAGAAGATGTGATTCATATTATTTAGTTGTTCAGTTCCGGAAGCTAGCTTGTGTATCATACTACAAGTCAATAACTTTTACCAATATTTACTAATAATATTTTAAAGCAAAGAAATACAATGAAGACATTTGTTAACGGATTCTGAAAGATATACCTAGTAAAAAATTCAATGAAATGTTAAGAACTTGATCGAATTACCAATTTTACTGAAATAAAAATTTTGAACTATTTTTATACTTTCATTACAAATTCATTTAAGTATATATTTTACCACTGAGTAGAGGGTACAGAGCTGAAATACAGTATCCTTTTCATTATTGCAATGTGTGCAAAAGTCTACAACTGGGTGTTTAAACGCAATTTCCTACCGCGCACAACTTCGACGAGGAACCAGCTGCCACCGTCAGTATGTCCGAACTGATACGATATGGGGATCTTCAATAGCAGAGCTTACTACCACCTTAAAGGACAGCAACGCTCCTGCAACCTCGGATCATGCGGGTGTCTATGGACCTCGGTAGTTACGTACCGACCTACCACCTGCTCGTTTGCCCCCTATCCTATAAAAAAGTCAATGTGCCTAGTCCGGAAATTACGATAACGCGTCAGTGAACAGTTATGAATTTAGCTCTACTTAAACATTGGACTATAGACTCTACATCCTACAAAATATGGGCATATTACATTCACATCACATAATACACAACTATAAATATTTATTATTGTCAGACGAAGTGGCTGAGCGTCTCCGTGGTCAGGTCAGAGGTGTGTGGGGCTACCGCCCAGGTTCACTCTCGGCCTTGTACCAATGAGTGTTTCTAACTTAAGTACATTTTCTGAGAGCTCTTATGGTGAAGGGAAACATCGTGAAGAGAGCCGGATTCGTGTATTCATACTGGAACAAATCTAGGATTGGGCTCAGTTTCCCTTCTGAGTTGCAGATGTCCGATGGCAGTAACTTTGTGTAAGACCTGGCGCCCCTTGTCAAATCCCCTAGATCAGGTCGCCGACCCCGATATCATCTGATGTAAAAACGGGATACGGCTAGACTTCCTCCTAAGGAAGGAGAACGAATTGGAAGTTTGTCAAACCTAAAAAAAACTAAGTCCAACCGATAGTATGATATTCTTTAGCATAGTGATTGGCTATATGAACAACTTTTCTCACTGTTAATACTATTACTAGTGTGTATAATCACAGGGATATTGCTGTACTGCAACCGGAATACCTCACATGAGACGTACACTGACAAAATGAACATTAAACATAAGCACGTTCTAGGAATAATATTATATCGTCGTCCAAACTGAAACTTCAAAGGGTCCTTATCGTTTTACGGAGGATATCGGCGCCGTTTGTCGTTGCATCTGGACAAACGAACCGTAGCAAATCTTACCAAGACTGCCGTCACCCAACCGACTCAATTACATCCCATCTACCCACTTTACTAACTCGCTAACATCATTTTACGATACACATGCTTCAGGCACTCGAATGTGAGACACAGTACACTCGAGTCTCAATCATAGCGAATACAATGCGCTTTTGCGTGGTCGCGTATCAATTGATTGCGTGTTAAAAATCGCACTTACGATCTCGACTTCTCGGTCGATGATGTCACAATATAAAACTCTTTGATATGCGCTCATACAACCTCGAGATTTACATTAACGCTGTAACACGAGTGAATGTCTCAAGGATTTACTAGAAAAACTTATATTTTGGTAGTCAAATCTATGTACGTAGCTTTGAGTCAACTTTTAGCTTATTGCTATGTTTAATTGTTAATAATATTAAAAAATAATTAGAAGAATAATATTTATAAAGTAAATAATGTTAAGAACGAAGATAGCTGTGCAAACTGAACAACATCTGTTTTCTGCATTGAAAAAATGTTAGTGTGAACACTCCTGAAAGTCAGATGACTCTATGTAGTAGACAGAGTACGTGATGTAAACGTATTACGTTTCGAAATAAAAACTTTTCATTGGTTTTTTGGGTATGATGATTGATGCCATGCCATGAAAAAACAGTTTTAACATTTAATTTTCTAATCATTCAAAGAATAAATTTCAAGCGAATAAATATTTTAAAAATCAGAAATTAGTCACAAACTATCACCTTTTAAAACAAAATACGATAATTTAACCCCTAACGACCCCCAAAAGTATTACAAATTTAAAAATCAATCAATCAAATCAATTTGGAAATAAATGTGTTAATATTTTTTTACGAGATAATGATTTTGAACAACAGTTTAGAATATGCATTCCGTTATTTGGTATTTGTATTGGTTGATATTTAAAAATATGCAAATAGTAGCGGGAAGTCGCGTATTTACGACCGGCTTGTCAATGGCAGATCTTATACTTAGGCATCACTGTATAACAAAACAACTTACATTTCTCTATCTCCGTCCACATGGGACTGCACGGTAAATCCGAACATTGAGTTAAAGTTGCCGGTGTAAACCACCCTCGAGGGGATGTCCACATTGAAGCCCAGGGTGGTGGCCCAGGTGCACAGGAAAACGCACACAAGTAACGCCATCATCTACTATCGTAAGTAAGTCACAGACACAACACAAAAATATTGGCACTTTATTTATTGGAATATATTATAAAATTCGTCCTCATGATTCGTTTCGAGTACGATCGTGTTCGAAGTCGCGGCCGACGTAGCAACACGGCGGGCGGTCGGCGCTACACTGAGCGCAGAGCAGAGCGGACACAAGGCCGCAGCCTACGAACTACCGCGCGAGTGAGGTAATGCCGAGAAAATAGAGTTCGGAAAATGTTTTTACAAGTTTTCGCGCGTTTTTCGATGTAACATGACTCGGTTGGGTAGATTAATGTTTCTAGCGTTCTGCTTATGTTGACTCAGGTCGAGATTAACCGCTAAACATGAACGACGTACTAATTATTATCAATAAGTACCAAGAAATCGTATTTGCGTATAGTGTTTTCTTTCAACATTTATGTTATTCATTGTCCCATGAGGTAAATTTAGTAATAAGTAGACGGGTATTTTTTGTAACACATTATTATACAATTTTTTTTAATTCTACTCAGAAACACTGGATAATGTAGGGCTAGATAAAGTGACAGTGGATGTTAAGAAATCTAAAACACCAATATGTGTCATAGACACTGCCGTTAATAAACTGGTAGGTAGAACGGTAGATAATTTATAAATGGTGGTTAAAACAATGAACTCACATGTAGTACCAGAATATCTTTGGGCTGGAGCCCCGCAATCAGCTACTTTCATTTGACCGTATTCAACAAAGAGCGACTCTAACGCTCGATAACCAAGGTCTTTCCAACCAGCTGACTTATATTTCCCTCTTAACTCTTCTTCTCGTTCGCGTAACGCTCTTGCCACGTACTTGCCAGCTTACTCCCCACAAGTACAGTACGCAGGTGCCAACATTATGCAAATTATCTTTAGTGAAACTCTACCCCATGAATTGCCACAACATAGCCATGAATGTAAATCGGTATTATCTAAGAGAAATGATAAAAATACATATTTAATAAAAATATTTATTTATTGTGTACTTTTATATCTTTCAAACCGAAGAACAATGAAAGCTCATGCTGTCATAGAGCTTCACGATTCATGCGGCAGTTTTGGCGAAAGGCCAGCTTGGATAGCTCGGACATGCACAGATGTGTCCTACATGTGTTTGTCTTTTACTATCAAATGATCCTCTTCAATTAAAACTGGCCAAATAGGAGTCGAACTCGACTACCGTAGGTTAAGGTTAGCCCGTAGCTGTCGTCGGTGAGGACCAAGGATAGCTACGGGGCAACCAACTGATATGTGCAGGCAGAAAAACTTTTTCGGAAAAATCCATAAGGGACACCCCCCCTCCCCCCGGAAAATCCATGCAGGTGGATAGTGTCGGACTCGCAGGGACTAAAAAACCGGGATGTTACGGCGTGCCGTTCGGTGACACAAGTACGGGGAACCTGATGGCATTCTTCTGCGCTTCCGCCAACGGGACCTCGAACAAGCACTTCTCATCGTAGCATACATTGTTTCCAGTTTAGGCATAGGTGGGCGACTCCCCTCAACATGTTCATGCCCGAGATGGATCTCCGGCATCCATCACTGATCGTCCTACTTGGCGATGTCGGTAAGTGACCGCCCGCCCTCGTCTGATTTTGGAGTGCCAGATGACCCTTCCATACCTCTTACCCTCTCTCGCACTCGCTTAGCCTCACGTGGACGCGTGATTACCGTTTCGCAGAAATGGGACATTGCTCCAGGAATTGTCGCTTTCCACCAGAGACTTTACGACGGCGGGCAACGACAAATCTGACCCAATTTCCGCGCATAGCTGCATCGTCTGCTCCAACCAGGCCGGGCAATATGCAAGCGTATGCTCCGCCCGAAACGACCATGCCCCGTTAAGACCTGAAAAAGGCAGAAAGTGAGAACACCGTGTTGCCGGTCAAGCCATACCTCCAAGACCGGCCGAATCGCTGGAACGTTTGGTGACCAACCGAGGGTTCCTCCAGGCAATGCCTCCATTCCCCAGTCACACGGCTAGCAAAGTATTGTCTCAAACACCGGACGTGTTGAGTAGAGAAAATTATTCCACTTTCGCGAGCGCCGAGCATAATCCAGTGGAGGTTTGCTAGACTTTCTGCAAACAGATCCCAGGGGGGAGACCCCAGCGAGTCATGCCGCCGTAAGATCTTGCGGTATCCTCGTATGGCCATTTATTGTTGTCGGCGCAAAGGGGCCTTGTTAAAGGCCAAGAGCTTGTCACACCATATTGGCGCCCCGTACAAGGCCATCGATTGTATGACAGATATGTAAAGGCGGCGGCAGCCCATATTGGCACCCCCTATATTAGGTAAAAGTCGGCCGATCGCGCCTGCAGCCCTCAGAAGTCTGGGCCCTAAGCACCGAAAGTGCTCCTTAAATGTCTACCGACTATCAAGGACAAGACCCAGATATTTCATGGTCGACTCTATAGGGATGGACGTGCCTCCTATGATATGGATGCACTCTCAGAGGAAAATCTTCGAGACCCATGAAAACAAACGGCGCGGCTCTTGTTGAGAGCAACCTGCAGCCCTAAACGACGCACTCGAGTCACGACTTGCGCAACTCCCGCTACAGCTGGGATACGAGCTTCCGCAAAGCTAGATCCACAAACTGTTACCACGGTGTCGTGTGCGTAGCAAGTAAAATTGACGCCCGGTAAGTTTGCGCCACGAAGGACCCAGTCGAAACCGATGCTCCACAGAAGCGGAAAAAGAACAAACCCCTGAGGAACACAGCACGCCATGTCTCGTCTGCGCAAACTCTTTTGAGTGGGGAACGTCACTTATTGCCCACTAAGATACGCCGTGATTACTAAGATTACTAAGATACGCCACTAAGATGGAGATACTGAGGTACTCAATGGAATCGTAGCGCTTCGAGTGTTACAGCAAATGGCAGGGTATTAAAACATTGGCTATGTCCAAAGATACCGCCAGCAGAACATCACCGCACTCCAATGCCGCCGTGGCTAGGTTTCTCACACGGGTGATGGCACCAATGATGGATCTGCCTTGTCGAAACCCATACTGGAAGCCGCTTAGGTTGGGTCCTCCCTCCTCGAGGTGACGCACGACACGGGCGGAAACAATGCGTTCGAACATTTTGCTTAGCTCGTTTAGCAAAACGATTGGTCAGTATGCTGATGGTGACACAATTGGTCGACGTTCTTTCCTGATCAGGATAAGCTTTCCTATCTTCCAGCTGTTTGAAAAAAATCCCTGAAATATGCACGCGCTGAAAAATAATTTGATACGAGGCTGCACTTCTTCCAAGGCAATATCCAAGTTCTACCCGGGATCCCGTCATGACCCGGGGCGGTGTTGAGCGTTTTTATTTTTACTATGGCCACTTCGATGTCGCCATCGGCAACTGGAACAACTGCTTCCCCGGCGCCTTCAGTCTCAGTTGACATCAATGGCGGCTGACACTCTGATATTGTTGGGAACAAATAGTCAACCATTCGGTCAGCAACCTCCTGTGGTAGGCTCTCCGTAAAGGGAGGCGTCCAAGGGTGTAGCTTTCGCCGCACCATCTTGTAAAGTCGTCGCCACTGATCATTATTTAGGGTCTCTAGCATCTCGTTCCAAGCAAACTGCTTGGCTTGTGTTATTGCAGTGCGGAGATTGACAACTGAAGCGCAGTAGAGCAAGTACAGTTGCTGTTCATCATCCTCGGAACGTTGTCTGCGTCACCGAAATCGAGCGTATCGTTGTCTAGCATCCACTCACTCCTTGCGTAGCCGTGTGTGGTCCGCAAGCCACCAGTACACCGATGGCTTTGGGACGCGTGATCGAACAGATCGTGGCATTACAGAATCGGATAAATAGGTCATGGACTCCGTAAGCCGTTTTGCCTCTAGCTGCACGTTCAGTGATCCGCAGATTCACTTATCCAGGCCTGCACTCTGGCGGCCTCTAGTAATACCTCCTTATCCAATTGGACAGAGACCACCTGGATCCTTTTTGCGATCATTAATCAATCCGACAGGTACAGACCTGTCGGATAGATTTTTGGAAATTGTGGACACGTCAATTATGATATGTCGGTAATCCGATAGCGTTTCCGCCTCTTCCAACACCCTCCAGCACTGCACACGAGTCGCTAAGGCAGCGTCCACAAACGAAATATCTACCATTGAGCTGCCACGGTTTAGCACCGTCAGCCCGGAAATGGCAGCCCAAGCAGATAACACTTCCCCTAGAGAATCAGCACCTGGAGAGCATTACTGCACGCATTTGGCATTAAAATCGCCTGCTACGAGTACTTGGCCAGGTCGACTCCGAACAATCAGAGCACTGATTTGGTCCAATAGTCGAACAAATTCAGCTGCATTCCAATTTGGAGAAAAGTATACTCCAACTACCATCATTGGGCCGGCAAAGGCTGACACGTAGCCACTGCCTCTCTCCACTCTCTCGAGTTGTGGCGTCCCCAGAGTTGCAATCGCCACTACCGCTACTTGTATAGACCACTCTTATCAAACTTTGGGATAGGCTAGACCCTGTAGGGCCGAGAGATTCTCCAGCACAGCTGGTACTATCCTGGGGATTTGTTTCCTTTGCCGTCTTTTCCATGCTAGTTTTTAATTAACCTAACCTAACAAAAATTTTGTATGTGTACATGTGCGTGCCACATGTCTATGTAGGGTATGTAAATGCGAGAATGTATCTATGCTTGTGTGTAGTGTAATGAATAGCGCTATAGATGCAGAGTTCCGCTCTGCACCTGCTCTAGAAATGTGCTGATCCAATCTTCGTCTCCTGGAATCCTGCTTCGACAGACCACTCACCGCAGGCTTGGCCAGTACGGTTGGACCCATCCGGTATAGCCCTACGGATCATTGTGGCACTTAAGACCCAAGACAAGGTAAAGACAATATGGGAGGAGATTTATTCCCTTGCGCTTTCGGTAAGGTCTTGTTTATTACCAATATTTATGATTTTAGGTCAACGGTAAGTATCCAATAGATTTTAGGTAACTTGCGACTTTATAGAAAATATATCACATACGACCTACGACCTTATCTTTTGACCGCGTTGACTTTGAATGTTGGTTTATGTTTACTAATAATTTACAAACTTCAGTAAATAAGCATTGACAGACAAAAAGACTGTATGCAACAAAATAATCTTTCCGGCTTTTTGG
The DNA here is from genome assembly GCA_017140195.1 of Eumaeus atala. NCBI lineage: Eukaryota > Metazoa > Arthropoda > Insecta > Lepidoptera > Lycaenidae > Eumaeus > Eumaeus atala. The sequence goes on from JAFELO010000967.1 coordinate 14,793, forward strand.
AACCCTAAAAAACAAGGTTAATTGTGAATTTTTCACTCATTACCATCATCATTTTTCTGAAGCAATATGGTAATTACAAATAAAGGAATGAAATAGAAAAATATAAAGTAATAAATAAATATTTATTTGAATATAATTGCTGATAATACGCAGTAAATAACAAAAAGTATACTTCAGGGAAATTTCTGTACACATGAGTGAGTTAATAAGAGGTTCTTGCTACGAGTTCAAAATGGGGGCGAAATAATACTGATCCGTTCAGTATACTTTGAGAAAATTGATCACAGACACAGTTTAGGGGACTTTGATTTATATATAGGCATAACACAACGTGTTATTAGCTCAACTCATGGAAGCACAAGTTAGTACCGCTTAGGTTTTTTTAAGGAATACAAAATTGTTGAAACTATATTGCATAGCCCCAGTTCATCTGATGAAGTAGTAGGTTGAAATATACTCACGAGGAGTCACGCCACGGCTGCCTATAGGGAAACAACAACCGCTCATCGTAGCTATTGCAGACGCACCGCTCCACTGATTTCACCTCCACTATAGACATATTATATAGTGCAAACGTAGATACGATCAGTACTCAATAAGAGATTCTTGTTTGTGCATAGATAATATGAATAAATCAAAATATCTTATAATACTTTTATATAAACATAAAAAAATAATCTGGATATGTTATTTAATTTCATTTAAATTAAATCATCATGAGAATCGAGTGGCCACTTTATCCACTTAATTCAAGGAACAAATAAAAAAAATACCGCACGAAATACGAAGATATGTAAAAGATTATATACGAATTTGTTTCATTTTTTGATTATAATGGTAAAAAAGATTTTGAATTTTCTGTAAAAAATATTTCTTACTTTAATAGATGATATTGGAAAGGAATAGTTTAGCCAATGTTACACAATAAAGGCAAAGAATTATAAACACAAGGAGAGACCGTGAATAGCAATACAGAAGATAAAAAATACATTCAAATGCTTTTGCAGATTTATTTCAATACAACGTTTCGTACGTTGTTCTACAGTATCGCACAATGTTCTACAACTATGTAGCACTGCAGGAACATTTATGACGTATGAAACTTATCTAAATAGCAAAATAAAATAACTTCATGTTCTCTTAAAACTACGCTCTACAATATTTATGATAAGCATTCGACATAAGTATCAGAATTATTATTAGAACAATATTGTCTGGAGAATGTGGAAGACAAGAGAAGAATAAATAATATGAGTTATGGCGAAAATTGCTTTGGCTGCTTGGCAAAAGTAATCCAAGCGTTAGTGGACTTAATTATAAAAAGGTAATTCTAAAAACAATGAAATACAATTATGAAAATCTAATAATTAAATTTGGAATGATGTATTTCGCTTACAGCCAAGTTCCATGTAATTTACATACAATACATACAATCGCGGTTGACTTTTCTGCTTAAAAATACGTTTTGATCACAAATCTTGATTATCCAGTGAAAAAACAAAAACACACAACACATCATAAAAAGAGCCATGGAGCCAACGCTGAGTAACTATAGTTTAATTTATAAGAATTTACTATCGCATTAAGCCTTAGCAATTAGCACCAGTTCATTAGTTAACAAATTTACTGAGGTAGAATAAATTTACCCGAGCTTTGCTTCAAATTTCTATCACAAGTTTATTTTGACTGCTTCTATCATTATCCAGAACAAAACTCATCACGAATTTCCTCAATATTGTTTAACAGTTCTATATATATTCTAGTAAACATTGTTTTAACACAATGTTTTATTGGTATAGAAAAAACAAAATTATTGGTGTAAGGACAGTGCCCTGTGGAACACCATTAGACATTGCAGCTATCCAGCGTATGATAAACTCGTTAACAAAACGCAACGCCTTATGCGTTATGTCTAATCTGTTAAAAGGCTTTACCGCTGTTTTACTGATGATATTTTTTTCTAATAAATCAGCAAACATATCTGTATGCATACGGGCAGTCAAGAATAGAACCGTAAGTTATCAATAACTTACCAATAGCTCAGCCTTCTTATTTAGTCTATGTGCAAGTGTTATACGGAAGACCCACGTTTTTTCTACTCTCCGTATTCAACATTATACATTTATAATTATACATCGAGTCTAACTTAAAATAATTAAGCCGACGATTTACGTTCGCGTCTTGCTATGACTTTGAGAATTTAAAGACACTTGAGGCGCTCTTCTTCTGTGGTTTATTTTCCGTTCCCTGCAAAGATCATAAATTTAATACGACAAACTAAAACCTTTATTTAAACCCAAAATGAAAAACATATTTTATATAGAGAATTACGTAAACCATATGACTACGTAAACATTGTGATGGCATCCGGTTTTATGACACACACACAAGGTGTTTATATTTTTTTATATAGAATAGGAGGACAAACAAGCAATCGGAGCCTTTCAACGACTAACTACGCCCATTAACATCAGCATAATTATGACGATCGTGGCCCTCCTTTTTACCACCCCCCAATTCACCAGTTAATCACAAACCGCACGAAACCCGATACCGTAGGTGTCACTTTACGGCAATATCAAGTGAGCGAGAGGTACCTTCACGGTCGTGCCGGCCCAATTCCGTAGCATAGGAGGATGTAATCACCATGCATGGCACTACCTCCTCCTGCGCAGCATGGCACTATCTCTTAATAAATATATTCTGGCAGTCTTAATATTATCGGATGAATTAACCTGTAACAGTATTATTTAAAAAATCTGCTGTTTGACTGTGTTTTACTGTGTTGTGATTATATCGATCAATGCGGTGTGACTTCCGAGTAGAGACAAGATTAAAATTTGTATCAGAATGTATAAAAGTGCGTAGTTACGTTGTGTGCGCGTACGTTCCATGTGCGCATGTTGCGTACACGTAAGTTGTGTATACTCATTTTGCGTGTGCGTACGTTGTACATGCGTATGCGGTATTAGCGTACGCATGTTACACTCGCGTATGTCGCACGTACCGTGCGCTCGCCGAGCAGCAGCCGCGCCTTGTCCTCCTCGAGCGGCTCGGGTGCGGCAGCGGCGCGGCGGTGTAGCTGAAGCTTCTGTCGGATGGCCTGCGATACGATCACTCTGCAATACGTACAGCGCTTATAGACCCCACAGAGTGAGACGGTTATTGTACAACAACCGCGTTATTTTATGGTTTAAAAAATATCCGCTGATGACGCACTAATTTTTTAAATAAATTTTAATGTTTATCCTTACAAAACGAGCTAGACATTCCAATTTAATTCCTGATATAACTTTTTATTAAAAAATAAAATAAAAATAATTGTTGTATGAGTGTCCTTGCGCAATTATTGACAGCGTACGTGTTACAAATTAAGTAAGAGCCGAACGCGGGCGAGCCCGCACTTTTTCTTATAGTGTGTCTGCAATCTACGTGAACGATATTTATATCTTTTTGGGAATAACTTAAAGATAATATACTTTAAAAACGATTGAAGTTGAATTTGATCTTGCTAGTTTCGGCGTTTTTATCAAGGTCCCCTTGCAATATGTATACAACGTTCTATTGAGAAGAACGTTAAAAATATTTGCAGACGCGATCATTGTCAAGTGTATGGTAGGTTACAATCAACAAATTCACTAATTTGTCGTCAGTAAGCTAATACAAACCTCCTGGTGTCGCTCTTGGTGGCCAGCAACAGGTCGAGCCAGGTCCAGGTGACGTTGTGATACTCTAGTGTGGGTAGCACGAGCGGCAAGTCCCGCACGTCCTCCAGGTTCTTCTGCTTGCTGCCCTTGTACGACACGCGCACCGGCACCTCCGGGATCTTGATGTAGATAAACAGCTTGTTCTTCTCCGCTCGCTCCTATTAGACGTTCATTTCTTTTTTGAAACATCGTCATTATTATCAATCTTAAAACCATAGCTGGACAAAGGCTGAAAATGTTTTGAATCGTCCCATAGTTGAACTGGCACGAAATTTTGATGTTTTATACCTTATCCACATTATATTAACTATTTAGTAAGAAATTATGGCATTAAATTTGTGGTAGCTTTAATAAAAACACTCTGAATCTGTAGAGCATGTCTGGGTAATGGTGTTAACAAAACGTTATATCCCACTACTGCTGCCAATGCATACATTACAAGTAATGGACATATTATAAACCTTCATTTTCTCCACATCATCCTTATCCCTCTTGTCCCTCTTGACGTAGAAGTTTGAGTTGGAATCTTTGCCCTTCTTCTTGGTCTTCTTGGAGGTCGTGAGCGGCGCTCCCCGCACGGAGCCCTCGCCCTCTTCGTCGCCCTCCTCAGCGTCCGGGTCACGCTCCGGGAAGCAGAACTTGAGCATCGTGTTGAAGAACTTCTTTGTCAGCCCTACACAATACATGGTAATAACACTATTGTCAGAATTTATTCTATATAGGAATTCTATAAATTCTGTATCAAAGATGTAACATATACTTTTTTATAAAATATTTAAGTGTCAAAACATAATTGCTACACCATTTGTTAAGGAAGTTATTGAGGCAGTAGTTTAAAAGATTATAGGATTTTCTACAGAACTATACCATAGTTATAGCAAAGTCATCGCGACACGATTGTCCTGAATGCAAGTATATGCACACAGCGTTCACTGGAATAGATGTTAGACAGTGAAACAAGACACTGACAAGACAATACTACTGTCTGTTCGTTTGATTGTTAGAAGAAAAAAGAGGTACATTAAAATTAGATTTAAAATCGTTTGAATACGACATGCAATACATGACATACGTATTACACTTTCCTTTATCAGATAATGCGTGTAGATGATCTGTTTGACTCACCGATGCGTATAGGCACAATGTTGACCTCGAAGTGCTCTTTGACGGAGATACCGCCCACGGGCGGGCGGTCACGGCAGAAGACGCGCAGCGCCGCGCGGCGAGCCACTGGCGCGCGCCCTGATGCCGCCTGCGGCGCCAGTACCTGATAACACCATATACGTGTGTAATATGTACTGTCTCTGCTAGCATCACCAGACATTTCGTGATAGACCGAGTATCCAGTGCTGTTGGCGAAACCGCAGAACTTATATGTATATGTTAATGGACAAGTGCAGGCAACAAAAGCTATGCGATGCTATGAAATATACGAATGTGTTACCTCAGGGAAGGGCTCATTGGGCAGCAGGTTGGTGACGCGCACGTACCCCACCTCGAGCTGGTGCTCCACCGAGTCGTCGGAGCGGGACGTCTTCGTGTACCTGCCGACCAACCACTGCTGCTTACTTACTGTACCCCTTGCGATCTTTTAAGAAGGTAGCAGCATTGTGCATTGATACTATAATTTTACTAGCGTCATACACTGAGCTATATAGAACAAGTGTCGACTACCTACAGGTACAGGTGACGACACGGGCTCACAGGGAGTTTTACATGCTAGTTGCACAGTATATATTGTGGTCTCGCACTAACTTGTAGCTCTATGCTGTGGTCTCACAGGAAGTTGATAAGTGTGTAGATAAGTACTGTGGTCTTACAGGAAATTGGTGAGCAGCAAGTCGGCGATCCCCAGCTGTCCATCAGCGTCGGTGAGCCTCCAACGCGCAGACTTGAAGCAGATTTCGTTATGGCGGTGCGGTGGTGCGTGCGGGGCGCGCACAGACACGCCTTCCGGCGGCCGCCGCCCCGCCTCCCGCCACGCGCGTACCATCGCGTCTAGCTCTGCGCCCAACGACCAGGCGCACTCCTTGCACTCGTTTACCTAAATATATGCACATCAGATTAATAGAACGCAAGCGTGTTGTCATAGCGAATCATACTTGGACATGTCATTGGTGTCTATCTGTGTTATAAATGTATTTCAATAATTGTAAGTATATACAATTCCTTAAATTTATAAAAAAATATTAAATATAGTTCCGTTGCCTTGTACCACAAGTCCAGTCAAGTCTCAAGACACACAAGTCCATACGGTTCTGAGCACGGGGCTAGGATGACGTGGCGTAACAAATATAAAAAAATAATTTGTTTGAACGAAATTGATCAAGCAGCTATATGGATTCTTTGGCGTACTTATATTCTATTCACTCCATCCACCAAGTGGGTCAAGAGACTAACAAATCGTACAAAACATGATTCTTAGCCGTCACTTCAAGACGGTCCCTTGTGACTCCTTAGTTGGTATGCCAAATGGGTGATCATTTGTGATTCACCGCTCCTGCGATGTACGTACTTGATCATCGAGAGCCTTCAGCTCCTCGAGGGCAGCGGGGTCATTGCCGACGATGGAGCGGTTCTTTAGGTAGTACTCCTTCTCCAGGCGACGGAGTCTCGCCAGCGTCTCCCTCACCTGAACCGATCACATCATAGTTGGATAATACTCTTTGCGAGACACTTCATAACTGGCTATTACACTGATGTCACAGAAGCAAATACAACCGATTATTTTAAAATATCGAAACAATCCGCAAAGGAAATGGAATCGGATTATCGTGATAACAACAATGATGATGCGCAGTCAGAAACAGCAGGATAATGTGAGTTTGACTGACACTGATTATAATAATTTGGTATTAAATGACGAATAACTATCAGCCGGTGATTACAACACAAAGTCTATTCACAAACTGTACCGACATCTAATCTCTTGAAGCGATACAAAACTTATATGTTCTAATTATATTACATTGTATAATATGAATAGCCAAAATATAATAAAAGAAATGATAACCTTGAAATGAGTGGACTGCTATAAAAACGTACAGAGTAACTATAAGCCTCCACAACCCGATATGGATGTTCACCTTGAAACACACGTCTTGGAGACTTAAGGCAAGTAAATATATTTTAAGTAAACATTTTTATATGTGGTATGACAACATTTTTAATTATATACCCACATCAGATACGAGTAATATTGATGACGTCAGCTGTTACATAAGACTCACATGTACAGTACATTATTTAAACAAGAAAATTAAATCTTCGGTAGTATAGTGGTAAGTATCCCCGCCTGTCACGCGGGAGACCGGGGTTCGATTCCCCGCCGGAGAGATAATTTTTCTTTATAATGTCTTTTATTTGACCATTATAATCAACACAATTAGATCTATTTTACTTATTTTCAGACAAGAGAAGGTAAAAAAAATTTGAAATTCTTTAAAATAAGTTTTTACTTAAAATGGATCAAAATTGAAAAATATTTCAGTTTCCCTTCATTGCATTCGTATACGCTTTACATAAAAAAAAAAACAATAAAAACGGCGGAATTTGGATAAACATTGAATAAGATGAACTTATCACGGGAATACAAAAAAAATATCATAAAAGAAAATTTCTCAATTAATATATTTTTTTTATTATATACTTTATGTTTAACTTAATTTTTGTTTTAAAATCAGTAGAAATACATTTATTTGTATTCGTATTTTATACTGTCTAGTCAAACAAATACAAAAAAATACCTCTCCGGCGGGGAATCGAACCCCGGTCTCCCGCGTGACAGGCGGGGATACTTACCACTATACTACCGAAGATATGGTAAGGACGTCGAAACATTGTAATTATAACCGCTTTGTAAATAGTGATGACGTTACTATAAATTCTTAAAGAAGTACTTACGCAACTTTCTTTTTGATTCTCTTTTGTTATTAAATACAATAAATTTACGTTACGTTAAGTGGCACATCGTGCGGCACTCACCTGCGTCTGCAGCTTGTGAATGAGGTGCCTGGGGTCGTTGTCGCGGTGCAGCTGCAGCTGGAAGCGCATGCGCGCGCGCCGCTCCAGCGCTCGCCGCCGCTCCGGCTCCACGTGCAGCACTACGTTGTTCACTACGTCCAGTAACATAGCGTACTACAACATAACAATATTTTTATGTTCTCTCTCCCCTCACCCAATGTCTTTCACTCTCTCTCTCTTTCTTGTCTTCTTCCAGTGTGTTCCTTTTCCATGTTTAACAGACAACGTGGTCGGTGCACTCTTGTAAAAACCAAGCATTTATATTACATTTCATCCAACCTAGGCTCAGCTCGAGACCATTAAACACGCTTTGAGTCCATCACGCTTTACGGTACTATAGCCTAAGGCGGGAGCAAAGTGCAGCGGTGCTTTAAAATTACGCTACGTTTCTTCCCTCCCTATTACATTCTTGTTCTATCTCTACTTTTATTTCTCTTTACCTGCAGCGAGTTAGTGCACACGTCCAGATCATGGTGCATGAGGGTGAAAGAGTCGTAGGGCTGCGGTGCCGCGTCCCAGCCACCGTCCGCGTCACCACCTGCCTCGCTGTCCTCGTGCGACACATAGTAGAACTCGCACGCGCATCGCGACACGATGCGCTGGAGCTGCGGTCAACAGACAGACGAATGATTAGATAAAGCATTTTAAAATTAACTGCCTAAACAATTTTTTACTTTTTTTAAGCCTATGCGACAGGATAGCTACACTTCGTTAAGACTTCTAGCCTCACAGCCTTATTCAAAAATGAAACTCCTCGCCGTCGTGAATTAGTACCTGCGCCAGGCCAGTATCGGCTGAAGGCCCCACAGTACGACCGATAACGCCCCCGGCGGAATGTCCACTGCCGACGAGGCGGGGCACGTCGGGCAGCGTGCTAATCTCAGGACCCTGCCAGCGCTCTTCGATCTCCTCCACAGAGACCCACTGGATGTTCTCTAAACAATTATTATTTCGTTAGTACTTTAAACGAAAATTGCAAATCACAAGTATAATTATAAATTAATTTATTATTTCATTAATAAGGTAAGCGTTTACATAACATCAATTTCGTAAAAAAGGTCGTTGTAAAGTTAATAAAAGAAAAAAAAACTGATGGCTTTTTAAGTTAAGACATTCTAATAGGATGTCCATATTTTTACTATATTTTTGTATAAATGATAGTGATCATGACGTCATCGACAGCACAGCACGCAGATACTGTGCGCAGTGTTTACCGTCGAGCTGGTCTCGGTCGGCGGCGCTGACGGTCGCATAGTACTGCATGGCGGACAGCGCACCGCTCCAGGCGGTGGCGGGCGGCGCGCGTCGCACTCTTTGCCGCACCTCAGCGCGTGCGGCGCACAGGATCACATACCCACGCGTCTCACACCCTTTCAGTACCACTTGAGAGTTCACTAACTCGACTGCAACAAACAAGAAGGTAGCTCTATTATTCATTTGTATAAAAAGCAGGTCAGCGACAAACACTAAATCTTGGTAGATCTGGTCCAAATGTAAGAATTCATGGGATTTTGATACATAATAAAAGCTTTTACTACGAAAAAATTCATAATTATAGACAAAAGAGAATAGCACACATAATATACTGACTGAGGCAGGCGGTGTGCGTATCGGCATCATCGAGCACGTGGTGCGGGCGCGCGTGCGGCGGCGGCGGCTCGGCCTCGCCCGCCAGCTCGTCGCTGAACACCACCGGAGCCTCGCCACCCGCCTCGCCCGCCTCTGCCACCAGCGCCGCCAGCATCCCAGCGCCACCACCCTACACCACACGCACCTGTTATACGTAATATACGCGCGCATGCATGGTATGATGGGTGCTTATACTAGAGTACTTTTTCAGTTCACTCCACAAATATAATATGATATGAAAGAAAATACTTTTATTTAAATAAATAATAAACTTGTTGACTTGTGTTCCATATATATTTAATAATAAACTTGTTGACTTGTGTTCCATATATATTTAATAATAAAATTGTTGACTTGTGTTCATATATATTCTATTCATCATCACTCCATTTCATTCAACATCATCATCATCATTTTCTAAATTTCAAACGTAACAATTTGAGATTTATTTTAGAGCAGATTGAGTATTGTTTTTAGATAGCAAAAGAAATATTCGACCTTAAAGCTTGTTCTAATCGACATTAATATATCTTGAATGGTAGCTGACCTGCGTAGGCGCCGGCGGAGGGGACGCCACGTCCGACTCGCGCTGATGTTTTGGCGACGTCGTCGGTTTCTCCTCTTCTTTTAACGCTTTCGTCGATAAGTTCTTTTTCAGTTGCTGTAATACAAAACATATACCACTTACATTGTAAAATATGTATCAATAGATGCTAATAATTATTAAACGTTCAGGTTTACAATTTTCACTATCGGCACCTATGGTATCCACCATAGCTTTGCTATCAACATTGCACAAAAGCAATCCATTGCGAGATTATTTTTATTTTCGCCTACGTACAATAAATAATGCACTTTACAACTTTATAAAAAATAAGTAAGGATATATTCTGCGTTATGAATCTTAATTAATTAAGTGAAGTAGTAGCGTACTGACGTACATGTGTGCGTACATGCATCTAGACGCATTTGTATTGCGTAACTTGCGTGCTGCGATACGTGCGTCTTAAGGTACGTGCAGTGAGGGTGGTCACCTGCGTCTTTATATAGGTGTCAATGAGCGCGAAGGCTAGGTCGCGGTTGAGCTTGGTCCAAGCGCCACGCAGGTGGTGCACGGCGAGCCGGTGCGCTGCCGGCCCGCCGCCCGAGCGCCCGTACGACACACGCCGGACCGACACGCAGTAGCACTTCTCCACCGCGCCGCGCCCCGCCTCTGCACCTGCGGCCCCCGGTCCCGTCCCTTCGCCCGGTGGAGGAGGCGCCGACGCAGTTTTCAGCCACACCTGTGTAACAAATAGTATAATATTATTATTATTTTCAATATAAATTAGGCAAACGTAGCAAAAATATAATAAATGCGTTTTATAATTTCAAAGCTTGGCACTTTGTACAGAGAGATTTTGATTTGACATCGATGATTAGGAGAAATCTATATATTTTAAGGTCTTAAATAATTTCGAAACAAAAATTTCGAAGCCATCTTATTAGCCAACTGAAGATTATTTTAAAATAATTGACTTAACTCTCTTAGGACATTAACGTGATCTTTATATATTTTCATTTTTCAGTTATGTATGGTGTATACACAGTACCGTGTAACGAAAGTAATATCGTGGATTTGATTTAAATGCAGTAGTGTCAATAGAAATATTCTACGATAATTTTTCGTCATCGAAAGTAAGCGTTTGTTGTATTTTCGCGTTCAGTTGAATTAATTACCTCAACGTCGTTGAGATCGCAGTTAGTGTAGAGCGTATCCCAGAGAGCGCGCGCGCGACGCACGAGCGCATCTGTGTTGCGCGTGAGTTGCAGGCGGTGGCGCGACGAGCATGTGACGCGGGCACCACGCAGCTCCAACCCACGCTGCATCGATGACGACGACCAGTAGAACACCTGCGGGCGGGCGTCATTGTGGCACCAAACATTAGCGATCGGAGCAAACATTAGTTAAGGGAATAATGGCGCCCACGCTACCAATAGAAGGCCTGCATCCGGACGTCGCAGAGGGAGAAACGTGTAGTACAACAACTGCATTGTAATCCGCGGAGTGTGTGTACACTCCGCGGATTACAATGTACTCTGCTGCCTTATAACGTTAACTCAATGAGAATTAACCATTGTATATCTGACACTGGAGTTTCCCATCGGCTATATCAAGAATCTAAGACTTTTTGACCAGTAGGTCAGTAATTCGGACACATCAGTCACAAAAAAGGTAGCTGAGATATGGGTGACGAGTTGGTTGCAATAATGCAAGCGGCATCATTGCTAATAGATTGATAATTGATGTCTTAAGTTCACGCGAATGTTAGACATTACAATAAAACTACTTTTGTACGGGTCTCTGAACTCTGAACGGGTCAAGTTTCTGAAACGTCGGGCTACATAAATAATTTAATAAACCGCGATAAAATCCATAAAAGTAGATTGATAATTGTCTGCAAACATTGAAGCACAATGTCATTCAATTTAGGTGTTTCGTCAGCAAACTGAGGCACTGACTAACCTCTGTCTATATCATATTTTCAAAATGCATTCTTAAACCATGTACACGCATGTATACCTGCAGGTTGTGCAGCGCGAGCGACACGCTGACGGCACGGTAGTGGCGAGACAGCTGCGGCTTGCGCGGCCGCAGGTTGTTGAACACGCGCCCGCGCCGCGTCGGACGCGTCGTGCCCGACAGGATGAGCTTTAGACTCTCGAACCATCTGCAAATTCCCATCTTCAAAACCCTAGCGACCCGACCCGGCTTCGCGCTCAGCTTATAAATTAATATACGGTGTCAGTATAATAGGATCACAATGCCTGGCTATCGGCGCGGAGAACTAAAATCAGCCAGACTGCTGCCCTGCCTCTGTATTTTGTTATTCTGATATGTTAAAGAATACATTTCTTGTTATCGTATGAGGAGTAATTTTGACAGAGACCTACGTACCTTATGTATTGTTTTAGCCATAGTAAAACATAAAAAAACCTCAATGTTCATTTAACCCGTAAGGTGAGAGCGAAGTACCTCAAGGTGCTACCGTACAGCAGCAGTACGGGCCCGTCGCCCTCGATAGGTTTGGTGTCCATGCTGAGGTGCACGTCCAGCCCCTGCGAGCGGAACGCGCGGTACGAGTCGTGCTCCTGTAGACAACCATAACCACTACATTCAGATATACATACACACCAACAAGTTTAGATATTTGCATATTATTCCCTATACACTGGACCTAACACACGTAGACTATAGAGCAGTTAAAAAAGTACACGAGTATCTAACAGAGTACTGTTAGGAACCGTGTATAACAAAACATGGTGGCACCTCAACTAAAGTCAGGACTACGGTTCTGACACTGGTTTTCAGGACCACCATTTTTTCGCGTCCCGGCGGTATCGTCATTTTAATGACCTGAGTTATTTGGTAGAGGATGGAGAAAAACAGACACACACTCGTATTTCAGATAATAAAGATATTATAATATATATCAATACTATGTTTGTATTGCATACAAAAGATTAATAGTTACAGCAAAACAAGTACACGCATAGTTAACAAAAAGAGACAAACACAAAGAAATACAGGAGCTCATTACAAGTTACTGCAACAACTATTGTCTCCTCCAGAGCAAATATTGTCGAATTACTTCTGAGGAGTTTTGATATATTGAATCCTACAGCTAAACTTACTATATAACGTAAGTAAGGGCGCTGGCAAGACATTCCATTTTTCGTTGTCTTAAAACCCCCACGAAATGAGGCTGTGCGTTGTGCGGATCAGTTCAGGGCGTACTGGGAACCTCCGGTGGAACACCGTGTTTAGTGATGATGATGTGTAACCGCCTACGATTCGTCATTATTAATGTAGATGCATTATATATAAGGGGCAACATGGCGTCTGCGCGGTCTGTGGAAGCAATAGCGAGCACAGGCATTTTGTATCCTTTGTATAGATTTTTTTGTGTTGTAACAAACGTGGTCCTATAACGACATCAACATATTTCAACGGATCGGTCACTTTATAGCGCCCGTGCTTAGCCTACCCTCACCAATATAACAAGTGCTACTCCCATACCAAACTGGTAGGTCCGCCCCTGTACTGTTGGTACCTGGTTACTGGAGTACTCTGGCAGGCGCGTGGGCGCGCAGGGAGCCACCGAGAAGTGGTCGCGCGGGTCGCCGCCGCTGAGCCAGCCCAGCTTGGCTCCCAGTCGCAGCGCCGGCACGCGCAGCACGCGGCAATCGTCGTACTTGCTCGCCGTGCGCACGAAGATCTTCAGCTCGCCCAGGAAACCCAGCTTACCTGCACCAGACAACCAAATGATGAGCATATCTAAGTCGAGCTGGAGACCTAACTCAGCGGCATGATGTTGCGGCAGCTTGAGGCAACAGCCTGGTGATGATAATGATATGAAGTATGTCTAAACGTCTCATAGATTGTGCCTAACGTCCCTCTGATCTCTACTTCTACACTACACCATATGTTCCACGTTGACCTTACCAGGCATGAGAGCAGCCGCGCCTCATCCTATCATGCTCTACACCTACTACGCTCCGCACCTACCACGCACCGCATCTACTATGCTCCGCACCTACTACGCACCGCATCTACTACACTGCGCACCTACTTCGCTGCGACCTACTACGCTCCGCACCTACTACACTCCGCACCTACTACGCACCGCATCTACTACACTGCGCACCTACTACGCACCGCATCTACTACACTGCGCACCTACTTCCCTGCGACCTACTACGCTCCGCACCTACTACACTCCGCACCCACTACGCACCGCATCTACTACACTGCGCACCTACTTCGCTGCGACCTACTACGTTTCGCACATGCTTCACTGCGAGCTACTGCGCTTTGCATGTGCCTCGCCCTACGCTGTAGGTTACCGTTGGTCCAGTCGAGCACGAGGTCGGTCCAGGTGAGCTCCATCTCCTCGGTGGTGTTGTAAGGGTCGAGCGACACATGCAGCAGGCACGTGAACTTGGCGGCGTGCACCGTGAGGCGCCCATGCAGCAGTAGCCGCACCTTGTCCCACCACGCCAGCGGCGCCGACGGGTCGAGAGAAGCTCGAGACACGCAGTCGAATGCTGAAAAACAGGCAATTGTGTCTGTTTTTTAATTAATCCAACTTGCTTTATAACGTGTTTCCACAGCCGCGCTGGTACTTCTGCTGTGGCTACATAGTATAAAAGGAGCCGATTTAGCTATTTGTTTTTAATATTTGTTGCTGTGGCCAGTAGGCAGACACTACTTACCCAGGTTGCAGTGCGCGATGACTGGCTCCCAGCAGGGCCCGAACGCGTAGCTGTACTCCGTCATCTCGCAGCACAGGTCGTAGTACCACTTGAGCGGCATCATGCTGCGCTCCAGCTCGTGCGGGCCCCATGGCGAGCCCTGCTCTATCACCACCGTCCTCACCGCTGGAATTCAACGTTCATTACATAAGCTTTATTTAAAAGAATAAAAACGAGAAAAATCCGTGTGTAAAATTTAAACGCGGTATTAGTTATTTATTTATTTAACAGTTCGGACATGAACTTCAATATTCATCATATTCATTCTCATTATCGGTCCACTGCTGGACATAGGCCTGTTTCAATGAACGCCACGACGACCGATCTCCTGCTACTCGCATCCACGCCGGACCGGCTGCTGCACGGAGATCGTCTGCCCACCTGGTGAACGGTCGAAAAAAAACATGAACTTAATACGCCTAAAATAAAACATTACATTTCGAAGATTCTGGTACAAAGATACTGCTCATCCCATAGTGGAACTTTTCCGGTAGTACAGCCACAGGACATTTTTTTTAATATATTGCAATATTAGTGTGTACATTTTTTTAATTTAAATTTTACAAATAAATTTACTAGGTTACTAGTGAATAACGAATATGTCAGGTATAACTAGTAAAGAATTAAGTAAAAAGTATTGTTCTACAAAACCAATAACACAAAGGAAAGACAACAAAAAATAGTCTTTGTTTCGCTTCGTGCTATAGCATTTCTAAACGATCTTCTTGAAGTCATTTTACACCGTCTGCAATCCTAATAGGTTTGTACAATATGAAATAGTGAGCAACCAATGAAAACCGAGAGTTCGTTATAGACCAACGATAAATATCAAATATAATATTGGTACCAAATCAAACAATAGGGTCAAAAATTAAGGATTTAACGTTAAAACTGAATGAATCAAACGAAACTAACAGTTTGTACTTTTTGAAATGTAAAAGAATAAATAGAAGCAATCCAAGAGTATAAGACGTCAAATATACAAAAATTTAAGTTTGCCAGATATACCACTATACCAGATAGACTTCGATAGCCAACAAGAGATTCCCGCTGTTTGTTTGCCCCTTTATTCTATCAACATGCATTGTTTATAGTACACAGGTGCGGGCTGGGGTACCTCTGGGTGGCGGCACTTCCTCCGCGCCCAACAGCGTGCCCCACAGCCGCAGCGCGCTCATGCTGAGCAGAGGTTGCGGGAAGTCACGCAGTCGCAGCTGCCACAGCGCGCAGCCCACGCTCACGGCGCGGCACCACAGTGTGGAGAACTCGACGCCATCCTCCGGCCACGGGCTGCACGTACCACTTTCGTGAAGGACGTAATATCACGCGACGTCCGCCGTCCAAATGGAGCCTCCATTTGGACGGCGGACGTTTATTTACCGAAAACGTAGTGCATCAGCTCTTGATTACGTAGGAGTTTAACTAAAAGTTTTCAATGAAAGTAATTTATGAGCCATTATTAGGAACATTTATGTTTTCTTGCAGTGTAAAAAGTGGAGTAATTAAATCAGTTTTGAGAATGACAAATTTTCTATGATCGATTTTTAATGTTTCTATGGTTTGGATGGAATAAATCAAATAATATACCCGTTCCTGGTAAGTTAATCTATTAATAATAAATAATAAATACATAAATACGAAGGTGTTCACGTAAAAGGATCTCCCCCACCTGTCTGCATCTATCTGCCGCAGGCGCGCCGTAGCCCGCTGCGTGCCGTGCACGCTGGGGTCGGCGAGCGCGATGAGCCGAAAGGCGGAGAGGCAGCACGCCACCAGGCGGGTTCGCGGCGGCGGCGAGGCGCGGCTGCGCTGCACATAGATCTGCGCGTCGGCCGCTCGCAGCGCCGCGTACAGCTCCTCCACCTTACCCGCCGGCAGGAACATGGGAGGCTTGCACAGCTCTTGCACCTGTACAGCGCAGATTTATCAGATGGTGGGGTGCTAAGTGCTTCAGACCAAGCATAGGTCCTCCTCCGAGTACACATAAGTCTCAAAGCTCAGCACGGTCACTATACCTTGGCATCCAGCATGGTGCGCCGCTTCTGGCTCTCCTTGTACTCGTCCTCCAGCAGCTCGTAGTTGTCTCGCAGCTTCACCTCGAATGGGTCGTCGCTCATCTCGATCATTATTTCGTCGATCTACAAACATATATTCCATGAAGCCGGAGGTTATGCTGAATATCCTTCTTCCTCCATCCCTCAATGGGCGTCAGGGATCTTATAAACCACACGGAACGGGACAGAATAGGTGCAACATGATGGTGTTATGTGAGTGAGCGAACACCGATCGTGACGGCACATTCTGCTGAAATGTAACACTGTAACAGCCTCTTATAGCAACGGCACAACCTCCTACTACATTGACACTGCCTCCTACTACAATGGCACTATCTCTTACTACTATGGCATTACCTCTTACTACAATGACACTACCTCCTACTATCATGACACTACCTCCTACTACAACGGTTACTAGCTATTACTACGTTACCTAACACTGACGGCGTTGCTATAGCGATTGCCAGAACAGTACAGCACCACACCCCACTAAATGTTACCTTTATATGCAGGTCGCTGGGCAGCGGAGAGTCCGCTGTGAAGGGCTTCTTTCTCACACCATGGACGTGCTTGAGCCACTTGACAAGCGACACGAAGTCGCCCTGCACGGCGTCCGCAAACCGGTGCTGATATGGGAACGTCACGCGGACCACGCCCACGTTCACACACCTGCATGTTAAGGTCGTTAAAATCAACATATTCAGGCTGCGGTAGACGTATACAACTTAAAATCTAACGACAAAAGCCTGCATAAGTTGTTAGATTTGCTGTACTGACGAAATAACTGACCGAACAGCGACAAAAAGAGCCTCACCAGACTTTGTTCCAGGCCAACACGAAGCTTTCGTTGGCCTTCCTCTCAATCCTGATGTCGGGGTCGTCGGATGCTCGCTCCATGGAGAACTCGTCCACAGTTATGATCTCATCCCCGTTCAGCACCATCCTGTGGCGGCTCCACACGATGGACAGCCCCCACTCGTGATCGTACGAGATGACCATGTCGTCTGAAGGTAACACTTGTATCTCTTAAAAGTTATTACGTAAAATTTACAGCAGAGAGATTATACATTAAGATGGTGGGTTGATTACAATATATGGAGTGAAAGCAAAGTGAAGCCAAAGTGTAAGAAGACGATCGTGACGAGAATGAATATTCGCTCTGCCTACCCCATTTGAGAACTGGTGTGAAGGTGTATTGATGTTAAAATAATTAGAATTTCATGATCAACCAGCATATATGCAGCAGTATAGCCACACGTAACAAAGAGCCTGATCAAGTGTAGTTACCCGTGTTAAACAGCATGCTATTCTCCTTGGACAGCAGCAGCGAGAGGTTCGTGTCACATTTCAACGTTACCCGCCAGTCCTTCGCCGAACCACTCCCCGCCACCTCCTTCTCCCTCGCCCTCCTAGCACTGAACTCCTCTCGGAAGCTCTTAAAGTTCCTCACGAAGGTGGTTATCTTGAGATGTAGATTCGCGCTCCACTCGAAGAAAACGTTCTCTATGAAATGCAAGTGAAGTAGCGCCGAGTTGCGCTCGAGTGCGGGCACGTGCTCGATGCGCGCCAACTTCACGTGGAAAAACGGCGACGCAATCTCCTCAGACTTTTGACACTGAACGTTCTCTGAAAGGGACGTGTCGTTTTCATAAGAGGTAGTGCATGCAGCAACACGGCTTAAAGTGGACTCACATAGACGGGGCGGTACCTCTAGCTCACTAATACCGGCGTAAAGTAGCTCATTAGTACGGGCGACTTGAAATTTTCAAAAAATGCCATCCCATTTACGATAGTATGTTGACCCATTAAAGATGAGATGCGGGAGTGCAAAACACACGCATAGTTTATAGGAGGATGTTAAGGCTTTCAATAGTCACCAAGAGGCAAGTATATAATTTTTTTATCATAAGTTTAAATGCACTTGCAAATATTAGGCCAGCTGGGGTAGCGATGTTAAGTTCGTACGTACTACGTAAGATGTAATGTAAGTACGAACATCGTCCGGTGGTACAATTGTTGAAGTAGATAGGGTCGAGTGCAAGATGCGTCAGACAGATAAAATAAAATTCGATGTTGTTAAGCATTTTTCACTATAATATGCTGTAGGATTCCGCCGACCTGCATACGGCACCATCTGCACCACCTTCAGCCCGGACACGGCGGCCACGGACTTGGCGCTCGTCTTCTCCAGCGACACGCCGTCCACGCGCGCCATGACGCACGCCGTGTCGTCCAACACGAGGAACACGTTGATGTGCTCAAGTGCCACATTGAGCGAGACCGCGGCCCTCGCGCAGCCGGCGCGCGGAGCCTTTGCCGCTAGGACCAGGGCGGAGTTCCTGTGATAGTCCTTTAGACAGTCAACGAGCGCGATCACCGTCTTCGCCACCTCTGGACTCCACTCCAACCGAAGACTGTCCATCATGGCTTCCACCTGAAATATATAAGTTTTTTTGGGGGCGAAAAGGCAACTGATCGCAAGTTGACGCCTTTACACCGCTCAATCACTTAGTAAAGGATATTCAGATGATTTAACATCCTTTATTCTCCACAATGTAGCGATCACTACGCGCCGCTTTTGTATAAGAGAAGGGCCTACAGATACAAAACAAGCTATCCATGTATTTGGTCCTTCGCGCTGGATGAGCCTGGCAAAGGTGCCTAATTATTGAACACTCACGGGAGCCAAATGACTCGTCATGGCTACCATTGTATTATTGAGACATTCGGACGAACTCTGCGACCATGGTTGAGTGATTTAATAATTGTGAATTAATAAACGATATTTGCAATATGAACCTTAGAGTCACCGGGCGGGTGTGCGGAGCACTTGACGAGCGCTACGGCGAGCAGGGCGGAGCGCCACGCATGCAGGCGGCGGCCAGGCGCTGCGCCCTCCGCGTCTCCCAGGCGCACCCAGGCGCTCGTCACCAACACTTCGGCGCTCCACGGGCGCCCGTCATCTGTACACAGGATCCGAGGTCGATAGGATAAGATTTTGATGACTACAGTTTATGTCCTAGTTGTGGTGAACTTTATAAAAGACAAAAAGTGACATATTGGCTTTAGTCAAACTAACATTCATAAATAATAATTTCATTCTTTTATTTCATTACTTAACCCACAAAATTTTCAGTGTTTGAGTTTTAGATGTTGAGACTTGTAGGTCTATGTGTGATTTTAATAATGTTTCCGTATTCTTTCTTTTAAAAACCTCAATAACTTTTACGTTGTAAATTTCAATACGTTAA
The DNA here is from genome assembly GCA_017140195.1 of Eumaeus atala. Taxonomy (NCBI): domain Eukaryota; kingdom Metazoa; phylum Arthropoda; class Insecta; order Lepidoptera; family Lycaenidae; genus Eumaeus; species Eumaeus atala. The sequence goes on from JAFELO010000967.1 coordinate 34,755, forward strand.
TTGAATTATATAATTACGTTTTTTCTGTTTTTTTTTTTCTCTTACAAATATTGTTATCTTTGGTTTTAGTAAAATTGTATGTACAACAATTATGACTCAGCAGTTAATAACATTCCTGAACTGTGGTATTATTTATGCATGTGTGTGCCTGACCTCTAGAATGATCAAGCTGGTCCAATTTAAACTTGAGTCCGCTGCAGCCAACAATGGCGCGTGCTTCCGCCGCGCTCAGACGCACGCGTGCGCCCGTCAGTTCTGCGCAGGCCTGCACGCCACACGCGCGACGCAGGCGCCGCCACACCGCCACCCACCCTGCACAATATTCACACACACAACTATATAATATATAACACATATATATAAGATCACTGATCTCTATATAAATATATAGAAAGACTATAGGTGCCCCGCGGTTCCACTCATCTAAGTCAAGCCCTATCGGTCATAGCGTACACTATAAAGCACATAATCTTCCTCGTGAATGTAACTATTATACACAAAAAGAAATAAAACCCTGTAATTTTAGCGCATGAAAACAAACAAACAGACAAAAATACTATTCAACTATTTTTCGCCATAATCTGACGGTGTCTCAAGTGTACGTCGTGAGGTACGCCTAAAAGTATAAGCGAAAATAAAACATATTGTTTATACAAGTTTCATCGCTCGCTTTTCGAATGAATGAAAAAGTTTTTTTACAAGCTCTCTGCAATATATTCCACATACCCTGTCCCGTCGCAGGCGCGCGCTCGCCGCGGTCGGCCCGGCGGAGCAGCGCGGTCGCCGACGAATACCACCTTATCGCGTCCTTGTGACAGTACGTCAGCGACAGCGTACTTAGTATGAGGTAAAGGTTCAGAACTGCTTTCTCTAGCTGAAAATTACGTGAATCGAATTTGTAAGACTCGACGGGTCTAAAAATATTGTTGTTTCATTTTTGTTTTCGGTGTAGGTGTCCTGTGCCAGTATAACACAAAAAACCCGAAAACATTTATTCATCATACACGGATTATTTTACCGAGCATTATTTTACAGTCGGTGATATAGATCAATACTCACACTGAATATTGATCTATATCACCGTAGCCATTAGGTATATATTATTTTGTGAGCTGACATTTTAATAGATTATATAGATATGTCGACATATACGAGTTACCTTAGCGTCGAGCTTGAGCTTGTCCAGGAACAGCAGCGTGGTGGGGCCGGCGAGCAGCTGTAGCTGGTCCAGCTGCACCGCCACATACACCTGCGGCACCCCCGCCACCCCCGCTCCCGCGCCTGCCGTCATAGCCGCGCTGAACCGAGAGTTCACCTGCAAATGTCAAATGGGTATTAACTAATTTTTCAGGTACGAATATAAATAATGAAATAATGGATATTTACGTAATTTGACGATTGTATAATCAATTTTCATATTTATTTATTTATGGGTTGGCGCACAAAATAAATTTAGAATAAATCGAATCCGTAATTAAATTTCAAGTTCAATCAGTTTTTGTGAAATTTTAGCGCCATGAATAAACTGAGTACAATGTACAAACATCAGTTCACAGCACGGTGTACACACCAGCGTGTACCGGCCAACGCTGCACATACACATCATCAGTTCACAGCACGGTGTACACACTAGCGTGTACCGGCCAACGCTGCACATACACATTATCAGTTCCCAGCACGGTGTACACGCTAGCGTGTACCTGCCAACGCTGCACATACACATTATCAGTTCCCAGCACGGTGTACACGCTAGCGTGTACCGGCCAACGCTGCACATACACATCATCAGTTCACAGCACGGTGTACACACTAGCGTGTACCGGCCAACGCTGCACATATACATCATCTGTTCAATCGTTTATATTATATATCTAGGAATTTGAGTTGTTGAATCGACGACGACAATTGTGGGACAGGACCGGAAACAGTTTCTATCTTCAGGTTACCTTTTTTTTTTTAGTGGCGTAGGGGATGCGCATGACACCTGGGAATCCGGGTAGACACCAAACCTATGTTGGACTCGCCCATTGAGTATAGCAATACCAACTAAACCCTTACCGGAGCCTTCAGCCGCTATTAGTGGAGGGTCCCGGATCTCCAGGCAACAGGACCCCTCCAGCGACAGGCTGGCCTCGGTGAAAAGGCTAAACTTCACCTCCTCGAGGACTGTCCGGCTACGCTGACATCCCCACGACACCGTGTCTTGAAGAAGTGGACCAGGTTCCCATCCCGGCCCGACACGGAACCCAGGGGCTACTGAAGGCGCAGCAGATAGCGCCTCCTACGTACCCCCATTCGTCGTCGGCGGGGGGAGGCCCCATCGGCATCCTTCTCTCTCGCCCGCTCGTCGGCTTCCTTCTGGGACATGACGGTCTCACAGAAGGAAGCCATCGCCTGGTAGGACTCGTCGCTGCCGAGCATCGCCGACGATGATGCTCGACTTTGACAAGTCCCCTCCGACAACAGATGTCAGATCGTGACGCAGCACCGCATATCTCGGGTGCACTTTGAGGGTGTGTTGGGCAGAGTCCACCGCCGCGTCACAATCGTGACAACGAGTCGTCGGCTCCCTACAGTCTGGCCTAAACAGATACACACCGAAGCAACCATGCCCGGTGAGCACCTGCGTCAGACGGAAGGTGAGGGGTTTGCGCCTACGGCACATCCACCACTCAAGGACCGGGCGCAAGGCAGCCGTTACCTGTCTACCGTACGGCTGCCGCGCTTGCTCCTTCCCCCACCCTGCATTAACGCGACATGCCCTAAGCGGTGGACTCGCAGGATTTCGTCATGCCCCCCATGCATGCATGGCATTTAAGCCGAGAGCCCTCCTAACCGAGACATGGGAGCAACTCTCCGCAAGAACCTCCGCCACGAGTTCCCACGGGTGATCACCGATTAGGGCAGTCGCATATTCAAGTTACCTAAGTTATGAACTGCCAAGCATATCGTACATCAGAAACAGCATAGCCCAGTATACTGCAACTAAACACAACTGCTGTTACCTGAATACTCTGTAGCGTCGTCTCGAACATCGTCTTGGTGATGTTGTCCACGCAGTTTATTTGTGTAGCGTCGATCTTCAAACTGAGTATCTGTAAATATTTTCATCACCTATTTAGTTTATGTCAAATATTTTAATGATAGTATTAAATGTACAACATAACTGTATCAGATTAAGGAAACGCTACACGCGTATCGTTGAATTGTTACATCCCTCATTTTTTTTGGATTTCTGAAGAAATCAGAAAAAATTTGAATGCGTGCTGCGTCACACGGTGGAAGTGAAACTTTAAAGGACAAGTAGAGTAACTTCTATTTAATTGATAATTATAAAAACGATATTATTCTGTTAGATATAATTATATGCCTACAATGCAAGGCAACAGTGATAAACACCAAATCTAATGTGACTTATAACTATTATTATAAAATAATTATAAAAAAAATAAAAAGAAATACGTTACTTCCAGGAAAAAAGGAAATGACGAGGTTCATCGTGATCATAACCAGCATGTCTGAATTGGCCGAATACTAATGACAAGAAATATAATTATACCCTGGGTATAGCGGGAGACAGACGCGGTATGATCGTGCTCAAATATAATTATACCTTGGGTATAGCGGGAGACAGACGCGGTATGATCGTGCTCAAATATAATTATACCTTGGGTATAGCGGGAGACAGACGCGGTATGATCGTGCTCAAATGTAATTATACCTTGGGTATAGCGGGAGACAGACGCGGTATGATCATGCTCAAATATAATTATACCTTGGGTATAGCGGGAGACAGACGCGGTATGATCGTGCTCAAATGGTCTTCCGGCAAATCTGCTTCAATCAGCAGCTTCCGTTCCTTACGCTGTTGTATAAAATGATACAACTCATCTTGAATCAACAGAGTGGGTGTGGTCACTACTGTGTGTATTTTCTGAAAATGATAACTACATTTATGAACTAAGATTCTACCGTCACCTTGAATACGTACGTTGTGGTACTAGCGATGCACATACATATTTTGTGCGTACGCACGTATTTTCATCAGCCCGTCGCACTTACGCACCACAGCAAGCAAGCCGCAAGCACACGCCCACATGATACGCTAGTTCTGTACTTGCTACTAGTATTACATTCTCTTTGGTACTCGCCCAATGCACAGACACACTAAACTGTTAGTTTTCTTTTAATCGAAAGACAGTAATTCAAATTTACTATCAATGAATTGAAGAAGTTTCAATTGTTATTGTCAAATAAACAGAAACTAAACCTAATTTTGTATCTCAACTCCACAAATATTGTTCATGCTGTTACTTGGCTTTATGAAATGATTAATTGATTGAAATTTTCATATCAGTCAACATATTTCACACTATATAGCGTTAACAAGTGATAAGGTTGCAAGTCACTGTGAATGAGGTCAGCTATTGACTACTAGTTACTAATTGCAATGTTTATATTGATGTTGAAAAAATATATCAACACCATCACAATTTTTTTGATACCACATCTTACAAATTGCTGAACAAATTGTACATCCATACTGTACCGAATACTGATTTCACATTACCCAATAGAAATCAAATGATTTAGATCAGCTTTAGGATATGGTACTATTTTATAGGAAATCATACTTTACATTGTACATGTTTACCTATCCTGGCGAGAAAAACTAATCATGATTTGATTCATACTGCCTATAATGTAGAACCATTGTAATAATTTAAAAGGCTTAATAATTTTACCAAACTGAATATTATGCAGACGTGTTGCCACCTTCCCCTCCAGTGGGCCACCAGGCACTTGCAAACCGCAAGAAACATAACAGTATAGTTGTCACTTTGTCCGGGTATCATCATGTGACAGAGAGATACCTCCCCAATTTTGCTGGCTAAATTCGGCTACAATGCTACCTCTTACCAAACATACCTCAACATTTAAGGGTTCATCTGCTTTAACAGTTCCTTCAATGAGAACACTAAATGATGCCTCTGTTAAGGCTTTTCCAGAGGTAATGACCTTAACACTTGCTTGTACTAAATTAGCAGAGAACACAAGAGCTCTTGCTGGTCCTCCGGCTGCCCCATCAGCATGTATTTCTGATGCACTGGCTTGCACTGACCAAATGTTGTCAGAACCATTGTTAACTCTTAATGTAACATCAAATATATGCACACCCATGAACTGAAAGTAGTCAAGAAATACGTCAAAGGTCCTGGGCTATCACTATACTTACCACATAGAAATAATATTTTTTACCTGTGCAAACATAATCAAGCTAGGAGGTAACTTTTTATTTCTAAAATCGAGGAGCTCCTTTTTTTTCAAATTATTTAAATCTCTACTTAAAATATTTTGACGATTTGAATCCTCATTTTTATATTCTGATTTTGAGTATGAGTTTTGTTTGGATAGCAATGGTTTAAGAATTGTTTCGACAACAGCACTTCTTTTTTCTGCTGCATTATTAGTAATATTGATGGACTTAATGACAACAGATACCAATTTATTGATATCTGAGTTGAAAAAACTGCTGCGGAAAGATATCTCATCAATGTGCTACAAAAAATAGTATATTTATCAGTGGTTATAATAGTTATTTTACTTCTTAGTGTCTTAGATAACATGCGGACTGTATTTATCATCATGTCCGGATGACGTCCACTGCTGAACATCATCATGTCCGGATGACGTCCACTGCTAAACATAGGCATCACCCAAACAGTACCTTGGGTCACAGTCACAAGCCAATTGCTAAACATTAATAGTTTAAAAAGCTAAAAACATGTTCATCATTATCAGCCCTTGTCGGTCCACTGCTAAAGAAAGGCCTCCTTCAAAGAACACCAAGACTACCGATCTAATGCAACTCGCATCCATCCCAGACTGGCTACTGTATGGAGATCATCTTCCCACCTTCCCACCACGGTCAACCAACACTTCGTTTTCCTAAACACGGACTAAGAACATGTCATGACAACTGAATGAGCCCATAATCAATGTTTAGTAGTAGGGAGTCCCAGATCATGTCAGCCACCTTCCAATTCTATCATCAGACCATGGAAACATAGTATACTATTCTCATCTAACATATTGCCAAGTTTCAAGATGGTAAACTTTTATTAAAGTGACTATGACTTTAATACAGCTGAACTGAGCTTGAAGTAAAATAAGTCTGTTAAAAAAGTGGAAAGGTTCCTGCAAACCGTAAAAAAATATTTTATTGTCTTGGCTTAGAAGCATTGCACAGGTGTGCGCAATCATAAAAAGCTAAAAATGTTTGTAATTCTAAGACGAACCTTTCATATATATAAATGTGAAATATCACTCACTAATTAATCACAAAATCTCAGAAACTAGAACAATTAAGAACTTGAAACTTTGCATGTACCAGAAACATTTCGTTTTCAAAATGCAGACACCCCTAAGATCTATTTTTTCGAAATCCCACCCTAAGAGTGTATTTTGGGGGGTG
>JAFELO010000967.1:41365-75405 GCA_017140195.1 Eumaeus atala
TAACATAAAATAAATTAGAGAAACATTAGCATTTTCCTAATACATTTTAAGGATGCTTTGCTTCCCTTATTGCAACTACTATTGTTAAAAGGCAATCAGATATTTAATTAATAATATGCATATTGCATTAATGATTCATTTAACTCGTATACTTACAATAGAATATCCATCTTTAGATAGACTAACATCACGCAAAATCAACTTGAGAACAGCAATTCTGCCAATTTTTAACTTTATATGAAACTTCCTTTTGAAAAGCCAAGAAAGTAAAGCTGGTAACAGCCTAAAACATTCATTTCATTTAATGTAACCTATCAAAGTTAAAGCACAAGTTTACTCAAATGTTTCAACATCAATATTACAGAAATGTGTAAGTAACTTCAATATTTACCAAGAAACACAGGAATAAACAATAACAAATAATAAACAAAGTATTATTAATATATTCATATTAGAGTAAAAGAATATATTTCACATCATCACTGTAATATTGAGAACATATCTCATTACTTTTAATTATTTTTCATTTAACCGGCTATTATTAATTTTGCACCAAAATAACTTAAAAATGTAGAAGATGGCCAATCCAGAAGTAAGAACTTTTTACTTCAGCCTTTAGACTAAGTTCAGCAACACTTGACAATGACAGTAGATAAACGACAGCTGATTCAAATTTGACAGCTCTCTGCTGTCATGCGTGTCTCTGTGTTCACTTTTTAATTTTAACTTTTTATTTGAGATTGAGTTGAGGGAAGAAAGTTGATGATAGCACGTGTTTGTGATTCATCTTCGAAATTTGTCGATTCTTTGTGTTAACATTTGTTTTGTTTGAGTATTTTGTGTAGCCTTTTGTGTTGCTTTTTGTGTATTTGTGTGTGAAAGGTAAGTCTCTTTAATAATATCCTCTTAAAGATTGCTGAGGACAACCATGTTGATTCCTATCAAGCCTCCTGATCCTGCCTCTGTGGCCTCTTCTGGAGACTGGTCGCTTGGCCTGTTGCCCGGGGAGGTTATGGAACATACATCCCAAAGTACCAAACGGTCACATGCCATTGATGAGGTTCAGGCTCCTCTGCCTAAAAGGATTGTTCCCCCATCTGCGTCTGTACAACAGGTATACAATCACCCAAGTTTATTTGAGTCCAAGAAGTATACGGATGCAGATACAGGACCGTTTATTGTACATGTTTCCCACTCAGAAGACCATCCTTCTCCCGGTGCTTTCATAAATCCCATTAAATTCGGTCAAGTTATGACAATCTCGAGGTCAGTGTATTAAAAAGGACGGAATAGCTAAGGTTGGAAGAAACAGGACTAGTGTAGAATTTTCGTCACCAAAAGCAGCCAATGAGTTTCTCTCTAATCCTGTTTTACTATCAAACAAGTTCACTGCCACTGTTCCCACTTACAATGTTACTCGTATGGGTCTCATTCGAAATGTTCCCACAGAGATGTGGATGGACGAATTTGTTAGTAGTACTAATGTGCCAGATGGTTACGGATACATTCTAAAGGCTAAACGTCTTAACCGAAAGTCCTCAATTGATGGTAATACTGTTTGGATCCCAAATGGCTCAGTTATGTTGACATTTAATGGTCAGGTTCTTCCATCCATAGTTTTTGTCTATACACTGCCTTACCAGTAGAACTGTACCAATTCCCCACAATCCAGTGTCACAGCTGCTGTTGTTTTGGTCATGTAGCTGACAAATGCCGATCAAAGCCATAGTGCTTCAAATGTGCTAAAAATATACAGGTAGATCGTGTAATGTCACTTCACTTGAAACTGTGAAGGTGCACACTACTCCATAGATAAGTGTTGTCCTGAACATAACGGACAGAAATCTATCAAATCCACCATGGCCCAAGAAAAGATTTCATATATAGAAGCTACATCACGTTTCCCTGCAATAAATCGAGCATATGTTGCTCGTACTATTTTCTCTCCCCCCTCCCAGATCCCAAGTACCCTTGACCTTAGATCACTTAGAGTCTTCCCAACCTTCCCAATCTAACCGCCGTACAATAATTTCTTCTCCTAAACCTCGAAAACCAGCTTCCTCTCATGGATACGACCGTAGAGCTCATGAGGCCATCATAGCTCAACGAGATCCCCCCTCCTTCTGCCAACGGGACTGCCCTTCATAGGATAAAGGATTCTGGGGACAACTTTATGCTGAACCTAATTGATCTACTTATTAATATGTTTTCAAAAACGAAAGATTTCCCTTTACCCGACCACGTTGCCAATAAAGTCAGTCCCCTCATGTCAGTCACTCAAGATCCCACTAATTCAATAGAATCGAGTATTCGTCCTAAAGTTCATGAAATTTTTAATTTATATAATCTGCATAAAGCACTGGTATTTGCTGTTTCGGAGACATGGCTGCTTCCCAATTCCCAGTTTCGGATAAGGGTCTTTTCATGTCTCCGAGATGACAGAGCTGATGGTTATGCAGGTGTGGCTATGATCTTATGCTCAGGCCTTCCTTTTCCACGTTTGTCTATTCCAGAAATCCCTTCTAGTATTAATGCTGTTGCTGCCTTAATTCAGTATGTCTCTGTACTCCTGATATATATTCCTAATCCCTCTGTAGTCCAATCTAGTGATTTAGTTCCTCTTTATTCTTCCTTATCTGGTAACTTCCTAATTTTAGGGGATTTTAACTGCCACCACCTTATGTGGGGTAGTGTACATTATGACTCCTTTGGTTGTGATTTGGTGGATATTATTGACAGGCTAAATATATGTTTATTAAATGATGGTAGTCCTACTCGTAGGACCCGCCCTGACCAGAACCCTAGTGCAGTAGACTTATCCTTCTGCTCCCCAAACCTTAGCACTCTTTTAGATTGGAGAGTTTTACATTACTCGAGTGGTAGTGATCACCTTCCTATCCTTATTACCAATCCTTCCATTTCTTTCAATATTTGCAATGAAACTCCTCTTTTAAAATATCAACTGTCAAAAGCAAAATGGGATCTCTTTGCAACTGATTGTGATTCTAATGTGAATTCGTTGCCTATCATTAATATTGGAAATTTAAAGGTCTGTTATTATAATTTGATTGCATGCCTGTCGACTTCAGCAGATAAAAACATCCCACTCAAAAAACATTCCGCATTTAAACCTTCTCCACCTTGGTGGGATGCGGAATGTAGTGACATGGTTCACCAAAGGAAAAAAGCTGAGGCAAAAATATGTCAAATGTGTAAGAATGTTAGCCTTGGCAAAGCATCTTTTAAAAAAAAAAGAAGAGATTAGGTTGGTTATCCTTCTGTAATTCTATTAGCCCACGTACCCCAGCAGTTTTATTATGGAGACAAATTAAACGATTTCGCCGTGCCTTTTTGGTAAGGGATTTACCAAGCAATGCCTCAAATCTTTGGTATGAAGGCTTCGTAGATAAATTAGCTCCACCAAGTGTCCCCCATCAGGATTCTCTATCAATCCATCCACTGTCCCGAAGTAATGCATGTAAAAGATTTGAGGATGCATTTTCAATGTCAGAACTTCTTTTCGCGTTGGATATCCTTAGAAATACTTCTCCTGGTCTAGATGGCATTCCTTATGTCTTTATCACAAAATCTGGCTCTGCTTCAAAAACATTCTTTCTAATGCAAAAACTAGTTAGTACTTCCTATGCTCAAGTCTGGTAAAGATCCAAATTTAGATTCTTCTTACCGTCCCATTGCCCTTTCCTCTTGCCTATTTAAAATTATGGAACACATGATTAAAGCCCGCCTTGAATGGTTCGTGGAAATTAATGACTTGCTGGCTAAGTCGCAATTTGGGTTCAGAAAAAGTTTGAGTACTAGTGATAGCTTAGCCATCCTTTCCACTGACGCTGACTGATCCGCGTAGCATTTTCTAAGAATGAATTCCTCATTGGTGTGTTCTTAGATATAGAAGCTGCATATGGTAACGTGGTTCTTCCTTTGCTCAGAAACAAATTGTTTAAGCTGAACATCCCAGAGAAACTGTGTAATTTCATCTGCAGTTCGGTCATGGACAGAACAATAGAGATCCGTTATGGAGGTCTTTCGTCTTTGAGACGAGAATGGAAAGGTCTTCCTCAAGGCTCAGTCCTCAGCCCCTTATTATATAACATTTACACTTCGGATCTTCAGCAGTCAGTTACTCCCTATTGCAACATTCTACAGTATGCCGATGACGTCGTCATATATTCATCATCTTCAAACATTGGCATTCTTCAAAATAACATAAATCAAGCTCTATTTTACTCAGAACAGTGGCTTACATCCCATGGTATGTCGCTTTCTCCTCCTAAAAGCTCGGTACTAATATTTACGAGAAGAAGAATTATCCCTCATATTGACATAGTGTTCCAGGACCATCCAATTCCAATCAGAAATAAGGTGAAATCTTAGCAATTATTTTCGACTCTAAATTGTCTGGCACTCCACACATCAATCACATTGTCCAAAAGTGCCAGTTCAATATTAACATTCTTAGATGCCTTTCGGGTGTTTGGTGGGGTTCTCATCCATTATCTCAAATATTACTTTACAATGCTATTGTCCGAGGTGTAATTGATTATGGTTGTTTTCTTTTGGAACCATGTAGCAAGGTTTCTCTAGGAAAAGTAGATAAAACATAATATCAATGCTGACGCATAATACTAGAAACCATGCAATTTTCCCATACGAATGCTCTGCAGGTAGAAGCCCCCGACTCTCCATTGTTTTTACGCAGACAATTTTCATCAGATAGATATATATTTAGAATTTCTGCTCGTTCTAATCATCCTCTTCTATCAAAACTTCAAAATTTGATTGATCTGACGGTTAATAATAAATATTGACATAAATTAAATCCCCCTTGTTTAATTAAAAGTTTTCAAAAATTACCTAATCTTCCGAACCCCTATTTCTCATGTTCCCGTTTTCCAATTTTTCACACGGCATATGACGTTTTGTTGTATCGTCCTCGGATTCTATAAAATTTTGGCGTGGCCAAAAATAGTTCAGGTTCCAATTCCATTTTTAATGGTATTATAGAGAGGGATTGGAGTGAATGGCTTCCTATAAACACAGATGCCTCCAAACTTTCACTAGAAGGCCATGTGTGTTCGGCAGTTTGGAACCCCAAATATAATCCTCTCCTCAGTTTTAAATTTCCTATGTCATAATCTGTTTTCACTGGTGAGTCTATAGCTATTCTAGAGGCAGTTAAATTTATAGAATGTCACCACCTAAACAAAATATAATTTTCAGTTACTCATTGAGTACTCTTTAAGCCATCGGCTCAAACCAGTTTATTTCTAGTTCTAAATTTCCTCATATTTTAGAATTAAAAGAGATTCTTTACAAATGTTTTTCTAGTAACATTGAGGTTGTACTAGCTTGGTTACCTAGTCATAATGGTATTCTCGGCAATGAAATTGTGGATCAATTTACAAAAGACGCCGTATCAAATGGCTACCTAGATCATCAGGTTAGGCTCTCAGTCTCTGTTAACAGGCTAAATTCAGCCTGTAGCAGGCAATTTAGAATACTACATACAATATACATGTGCTCTTAAATCATTACTTTCCTTCTGACACAGTCAGATTAAATTGTGATATAGAAAATTTACACAGAAAAAAATAAAAAACCAATATAATTTATTAAATTATATTTATTTCTACGGCTAGAACTGTGCCTCAGAATTAGGGCCATTTTCTCTTAGCTGAGAAACCTTCATACTTTGTCCTCGCCTTGAGCCCTGTAACTATTGTCGAGCTTTGTGGGAATGCCGACCTTCCGTTAAACAGAGTATCTTTATCTAAAATAAAATAAGTCAAATCAAAAAAGTTTGAAATCCAAAAAGTGTCAGCCAGCTTCATAATATAAGATACCTCTTGTAAATTGTTAGTTGTGCCAGATATAATATAGTACAAGATGGAACCTGGATTGGAACTGATTGAATGTTAATGTAACATCCAATACAGATATTACACTAACATTCAATAAGAGATTAAGATCCATATCTATTATGATCCTATGTAAAATAACTTTATTTTTTCGTATAAACTTTTTGGTACCAAATCTATCATTAACAACACAACTACATATGCATATAGTCTTAGTCTTTAGTAGTTTACCAAATGGCTATAATTTCAGCTTAACTATAAAAAGTGAAACATTTTTAGTGCTAAGCTTATTACTATATCTATCCTTTTGATTTGTTTACATTGAAATTCTTACAGGTACTTGTTTTTAACGTGGTAAAAATCATATATATATTTAAATTTTTTGAGATATAATATCTTTAATAACCCAAAAAACTCAGGAAGTAATATAATGAGCATAACATAACATGAATTGTCTTCCATTTCCAATACAGTGATTATGGCACAGGTTTTCTAAGTTTTAATACAACATTCAATAATCACAAAACAAAGAGAGAATAATCACAAACAAGTAGAGAAAGCTCACCTGGATGGAAGCGCACATAACTTTTTTGCACATGAAGATTTTTTGGTAACTCCATTTTTTTTAAACTGTCAAATGGAGTGAGAGTATTGACAGGAGTCTCATAAAAATTCATCAGGTCCTCTAAAATTACAATTTCACATTAATAATTTAACAAAATAAATATGATTGCATTGGAGACAATTTAGGCAACCACGACCAGGGAGGTACCTCTTGCTTACATGATATCTCCACAGTTGTGCTATTTCATGTTGATTTCCCCTATACTATAGAAAAAAAAACCCTTACAAGTTCAATAATACTCAGTGATAGGCAAGTTCACTTATATTTATATAGTCAATGCATTAGCATAAATAAAAGACTGGGGGCCATGCCATTGCATTTGCCGCAACTGCCCATTAGCCTAGCAACTCATGTGTCTCCTAATGTAGAGTGGCAATAGGGGACAGACCCTCAGGTAAGTAGAGATTAAAAGGGCCCTTATGTTCTAGAGACCACTTCACAACTTTTATTAGTCACTACTATAATAAGGTTTTGGTCACACATACCAACAGTCTCAATGGTGTGTAATAATGAATTTGGTACACCATGACCGGTTTCTTCAAAACATGACTTTAGTACTACATATTTCTTTTCCAGTGAGTCGAATTCTGAATTCACATTAAGACCATTTTTAGAACAAATTTGTATGATCTGTTGTTCAATGTCTGCTGGTGGATCCCAAGGTTTATTCGGCCGTAGAAACCTGAAAGTATAGATAAGTTACAGATAGATCAATGGAAGCCATTAATTAGAAGTAAGTTCAAAATTAAAAAGTTATAGTATTTTGTACCCTCTTGCTGCAAGGGACTCTGCCGCTGCCTGTATCTTCTTATCTACTTTTGGTACTTTCTTTTGTTTGCTTCTAATGCATATAATCTAGAATTATAATTTATTAATTAGTAAAAAAGTTGATTAGATAATTATATTCTATTCAATGCCAAAGTAAAAATTATAACAACATAACCTGAAATTGTTTACTTGCTGCAGGTAGTAAGCAACTTTTAAGCATGTTGAATTTTTTTTCGTAATTTATTTGAAAACAATAAATAGTTTCAGTTATTAATTTATTTAACAAAGCTTATTAATAACAAAACAAACATCCAAATTCCACTATTTTGACAACTGACAGTTGCAATCCGTACTTTGGTTATTCGCAGATGTCTACGACAATATTCATTTCACGCTAACATGTAATCAGATCCAATCTTCCTACCATCTCAACACTCCGAAGTAACAAAATTTTTAAAAGTCTCCAAATCTGATAACTGTAAGTACTAATGATACATGTTTATATGTTGAAATATTTTAGACCTTATACATAAAAAAACATATTTTTGACGTCAAAACGGAACGCTATCCGTTTCTGGACGAAACTAGTTCGTGTTTCTGCCGCGCCGTGCGCTAGTGTCGGCTTGGGTTGTTGTTTCCTATCCGCCATTTTCCAGTCGCCATTGAAAGGTGAAAACTTCACTAAATGTCGGTGATGATTTTAAGTTTTTGAGTGGTTTCTTTAAGATTATAATCGTTTTTAGTGTTGTGAAATGAAAATGAAGTGCCACGGGCTACCATGACGCATCAAAACCACCAAACAAACGGTGCAAGCCTCGAGGATTGCCACACAAACTTCTTCGCCTTGGTAAGTCACTTTTACATTGATGAAAGAACTCATAGGTACATTTCTTTCGAAATCATTAAGTTTGATATGCAAATTGTATTGTGTGTCATTAAATTTAAATCTAATGTGGATAATCTAGAACGTAGTCAATAATATATCCACGACGTACAAACGGTCCAATTATCGTTAGTTGTTGGTGATATACAAAAATCACCTCTGTGTGAATCGGTAACGCGTGCGGTTAATTGCGTTAAATATTTGGTACGAAAGAATCCATGCTTAGTCCGTTCATGACGCTCGATACTTAGTCATCCTGGCATCATACTCTCAGTGGTAGGAGTGATGTCGTGTTGCCATCTAGCTAAATGTCATCGTATTTAGCTAGCGAGGCCATATCTTGATACAAACTCATAGAGGTCATTTTGAATTCACCTGGCCGTAACGCGGACTGTAATGCGTTTGCGGGACTAGTTTCGCCAGGCCGTGGAAATATCAAATAACTTTTTATTATTTAGTACAATACAGCTGCGTTCGGTTCGGTACTTTGACATATTTTGTGATAATGTTATGTTTATGTATTATAAAACGGTGGGTCATTCATAATCGTCTTGTTTGTAGTGTGGTGTAGCTTTGCGTAACGTTCATAGCTGGCGCGAATTTTATCAGATTGTATTCGGGTGAGAATTAGCGCCGGGTGTGTTGAGGAGACGGGGGGCAGTGTGACGGAGTGTGAGGACGGGTGGGGAGGCCGCTCGTCCTCGGCGGAGAGCGGAGAGCAGTCCGGCGCCATTTCCACCTGACGCGTTGCCACATCTCCGTGCCGCGGCGCGCGCCTTCACCCGTCTCTCTCGTCGCTCCTCCTATCTCGGAGCTACACAAATTACTGATTTCTTGCCCTGCCTGCTTATTGTCTAATTAATTATTTATGCGACGGTCGAGGACATCGCGCCTTTTGTTATGTGGAATTACTTTGCTCGGCTGCGGTTCGCTGACGCATCGGCCTTCTAGGTTGACATTGCACAAGGTTCAATCAACTTTGGAATTGCACATGTAATTTCCTAACCTCAGAGTTCAAAAATCTCTAGCTTCACGTTTGATTCATTCTATCACATAAACAAATATTTTACTTCATATGAATGTGAGCCTCTATAGTGCTCCGTGAGCAAACATAAACATTGTTCCCATACATCGATACTATACACTTCTGTTGGTACAGTTAAGATCGCGCATGCCGTCTCCCTCGCTCGATCCTCGCAACCTTTTGTTCGATAAAGACAGCTGGCTCCAGGAATTTGAAAATAACTTCACCAAGTTTTAGAGCATAACTTACATAATCGCGCGTTGTAATACAATATTAATGTCAATGCAAATTGCCTTGAATAACGTATTTAAATATCGGATAAAATAACGTTTAATCTATGTTACTATGTATATATGAAATATTTAAATTAAATGTATCTGTATAGTAAAATTATATTTTTTTAGATGAAACTAGTATTAATCCAATACAAATACAGGAATGGCACACTTTATGCATTATATGTACATATTACAGCTACGCCTAAACGTAACTTCAATTTACGACAATGAGGTATTTTTAATGTAAAAAATTAAAATATTGATGTATGTAGATCATATAGTACATATTAGATTGACCCAACTACTTTGACGTTGACGTTATCAGTGAAATAGTGAATATTGACAATTATCAAAGTCTATTGAATTGAGTACAGCTATAGTATAAAAAAGTCATTTTATTCCCCTAACATCACCGCTATACTAATTCAACACCTCGCCTTTCTTTTGTCAATTAAATAATACTCATCTCCCGCCTCGTAAAGCAGATCAAAAAGTTGACATGCTTTATGAGGTGATTACAGTGAACCCGATGTATAAGTTTATTACTTTTATGTGTGCCACTTTCAGTGAAGCAGAAAATTGTAATACTTCGATTTTTTAATTAATCGATGCTTTATCCGTAGTAGTAATCGTAGTAGTATAATTAGCGATTGACATCGGTTTAAGGTCCCCCTCTGCGCGGGCGACTAGCGTTCGCTCGAATGTTTATGAATGGTCGTAATCGTCGAAACTTTCCCACAACCCCCTCCACTTCTAATCTAGTAGAGCACATTCTAACCTGTGCCAAGACACATGCAGTAGTACATTTAACAACAATAACATGGGACATGTTTGGACTTTCACCGTCATTATCAGCATTTACCATCCACTGTACCATGACATGTATATATTTCAATGAATACCATATGGTATCACCGTTTATATAGAAGTCACGTTAAAATTTGTCAATTAAAAAGACATTGTTTTGGATATTTTAACATATTTACTGTCCATCAACTAGAAAGGCCCTTGAGAATTCTGCTCAAGATTACAATGGCATGAAAAAAACCCAACTGGAATGCAGGTGTTCTGCTCTGTACAGTGCAAATTGGTTACTTAAAGTAATAACCTACAATTTAATTTGATGTTATGCATCATTTATAAAAAATCAATTTGTAAATAGCTAAACAGACCTATAAGAAGTACCCGTGTATTCTCCTTGTGATTAGACGTTTCCCGACACAATTCGCGATGACACACAACTCGTTCTATTTAATATTCTAACACGCAGACAATAAAACATTTTAATATTTATCATGAGTAAAACGCGTGTATATGGACATGAACGTAAATCTCCCCGGCGCCTCCCAATAAGAAGTTCGTGGACCGCTCAAATTGAACCCTAAGTTACTCATCTTACCCTGCGCAAAGTTAGTGTGGTTTACTCCACCCGATATCGTCATTCATACATATGTGTGCAAGCTCATACTTACATAGCCCTGCTCTACATTCCTTTTGGATTTTACTCCTTGTTAAACGATTAGATTAAATAAAGGATATGTGGAGTAGAATCGTGTGAAACGGTAACCGATAGAGCGCAACGCTTTAAGGCCTTTACGTCACTTTCGTACTTTTCACTTCAGGTTGAACGCTACTAAGGAGTAAAATCCAGTCGCCTGTTGAAGCTGATACACAGTATTTTTGATTTAAATATGTAAATATGATAATAAATTATTTGCGTCTAACGAATGCTAGAAGATGCTAGACAGCAAGAACTTACGATATATTTATAGTTTCTTTGAATATAACATTGAAATGTACTAAGTTACAAGGGATTCTTGTCTTTATTTCTAAGAAAAAAATATTTAAAAAATACAATTTCAGAGAAATATCATTGTGCTGTGAATTCTGTGAATTCACCTGCGCAAACTAAAATATTTTATTTTTATGACCGCAATAATAGCTGAACTTTATCACAAATTTTCTTTTCGAGATTAAAAAAGTGTACTGAAAAACATCACACCATCTAAACTATTATTTATTTTGTTTGTACTTTCTTTTGACTTTATGAATAAATCACCACTAGCTGCTGTGCTGCTGTTATAGTGATACAAATCGAGATGAGTATATTTTTAATTGGACTAACTGCGAAATTACATTAAAATCTGTCCGGTAATATCAGAGATTAGTCCGGACAAAAATGACAAAAGATTTTTGTAAATTAACATTGGTATTAGGTTAGAGACTACATTAAGGTGCGCACATAAACATACACCAGACCCCGTTCGAATTTTAAACTCGTGCCTTCTTGGAAGTGCTCGCAACTTCTAACACTTTGTTGTATTTCAGTGTGTTCAGACAGTTAATTTATTATCCGTGTTATTATAACAATGTATAATATTTTTCTGAACCTGTGACCTTAATTCCTGAAGGACATACTTTTTACAATAAAACTTTTACGTATTTTTTCGTAACAGTTTTACTATTATTTTACTAGCGCGAGTCCGCCAGTGACCATGGTTGCTGTAAAGCTTCTGAAACGTCGGGTTAGTTAAATAATAAAATAAACCGTGATAAAACCCGTAGAAGTAGTTTTATAGTAACATTCACGTAAACTTAAGACATGTTTTTGAAATATTTCTCAATAGATAGTTTTATCTCACTTAATTTGGAAACAAAGAGTGGTACATATTATTAACATTTTTAGTTACTTTTGCTAGATTAATACTAAAGCTTGAACAATACATATGCGCATAAATATGTATGGAGTAGATCTAATGTACTTGATGTTAGGAGTACTGGGAGAGAAAAGTTGTCGAATGGCGAGCGGCGGCTCCGCAACGAAAGACGGAGTGTCGCCTGTTTGTAGAAGTCGCTAGACACATTCATCATTTCATTTGATCCATTATTAAAACATGACGCCCGTGTAATTTAAATAAATTAGAAATTATGCTTGTCGGTAGTGTATACAATCATTTGAACAGCCTTTAGGAGGTTGTGTAGTAGGAGTGCATTCGTATGTGCTGCCAATGGACATGTCTTTAAAGTATAAAATCCATATTATTGTAATATATGTTCCCCTCCTTCCCACTTCCCCCTCAAATGGGCTACCGGAACATCACAGGCATAGCTATCACTTAGCGGCGGAATCATGTGAGCGAGAGGCACCTACCCATTTGTGCCCGCCAAGCTCGTCTAAAACGCTTGCTGCGTTTTTTTACGAAATTTTTACATTACCTCTTACGAAGTCTGATGACATGAATGATGATGATAGATGAACAGCTTGGTAACTGAATTTCGCTTTCGCATGTTCTCTATCGTTTTGTAGCAGCTGGCTACAAACCTGTCGGACGGCATTACACGAAAAGGCTGTATCGGCTATTCGGCAAGATTCTGTAATTATACTAAGGTTTTCGAAATATTAACCTGATTTTACCGGTCTTATATAAGCTGTTATAGTTTTCGAAAGCAATTTTTACATAATTCTGCGCTTGCTCCGTACTACGGTAACGTTCGACAACTTTCCACGCGTTTGCTTTTACTACTCGTAACTTTGGGCAACTTCTGTCGTGTATTCAGTGAATGCGTGCACAGCTTGGGACAGGCCAGTTGTCGTTGCACCTCAACAGAGGCCGCCTATTCTGATAGCTTGATTCAGTAGTCAATCAGCGGAATATATGGCATACCACAACTACGTCTAGGATGTATAATTGAGTTTCTCTGCATAAATAAAAAATACCTAGTATTTTGTGAGTCAGCCATTGCAGAACTGGATAAGGTATAGACAGCCTTCGGCAATTAAGCGCCAATGTGTGTTCCCTCCGGGGGGGCGTTCGAGTCAGGACTAAACGCGCTCTCCTATTTGGATGTCGTAATCGGCGAAGTTGTTTAACTTATTTGATTGAGTTAACCTAACTGACGAACACATAGTTAAGCTGCACCGTTACGCGCAGTGGAAACATAACCATTTACAACGTTAGCAGAATCCGCAGGCATTATCACCAGTTTATTTAGTAAAACACTTTCTCCTGACTCCATGCGATTTTGAAGTCAAATTGTTTTGGCGGTTAGGTCTCTCTGTATCTGATTCCGACAGTACGAATGGGAAGTTCCGCGGTTTGCTCACCAGATCACATGGCTATGCTAAGCGCTTCGGTTTAGGAGAAGGGAACCACATGGATAAATTTCTGCCTGAATTTGCTTACTACCCCGCAGTGCGGGATGTCTTAGCGTCAGCAGTCCTTTACTATTCAAACGATATTTCTTATTGAACTGAACATCAAATCACAAGACCTCTTCAACTCTGTCCGGGTCTAAGAAAAACCGGCCAAATTTGGTTATTTTCGCTTGAAAAGTATCGAAACATACATAAATAATAAGTAAGAGGTAGTGTCATGGTACATTGCAGCCGAATTTGGCTTGCACGCCCGGGGTACATCTCGCTTGCATGATACCGCGGTTTTTGTGAATTTATAAAAGTGTGTGTGTCGATAGTCACCAAAACCACCGCTCAATTCCAATCAAATAGCCTTTCCGATAACACAAAAATAAGCCTTGATAGTTATAAGGTAATATTACATCTTTCTCTAAGCATTAATTGTTTATTTATTTTTTATTGCAGGTTCATTATAAAATGTATCTTATCTACTAATTAGTTATGTCATTGCTGCACGATTAAATAAAAGCGAGGGGCTAAATGAGCAATCGGGTATTTCCAGAAGACGGAGTGTAGGACGGCCTCCTACCCGATGGACTGACGACTTGGTTAATGTGGCTCGTGACGGTGCCCTGTGGCGCTCTGTGGGGGAGGCCTATGTCCAGCAGTGGCGTCGTCCGGCCGATGATGAAAATGAGCAGTCGGAACCTTTTGGTGCCTACCTATATATAAAAAGACACGAACATTTGCATGTACAATATCAGTAGGAAGGTTTGACGGAGCGAGTAGCGAGCCCGATGAGGTAATTGCAATAGCCTTACAGTAAAGGATAACAGATATACTTTTTTATACAATATTTAAGGTTCAAAACAATTGTTACTATATATATATATTGTCTATATCCCCTTGCCTATGGCACAATTATTTGTTGTAAACCCATGCTTTTCTTTCAGCCAGTCAGCGACGCATCTATCAAAACTGGTGTCATTAGTAAACAGTCAAATAACGATAACAAAATTATTAATAAGTACGAAAATGAAAAATGCACGAAATATACATTCAAGATAGTGATCTAATCACAACCACTTGTATGTCGTTATTTATAGATCTGTGTGAAGTATGTCGATTCACGTTTTCCACAATCACTTGAATATTATTGTACACTATTCTGTACATCGATATTGTATGGACTCGGTCGCGTGATGTGGGCGGAGACTCAACTCAAATCAAGTCGAATGTTAATGACAACGTTACAAAAAGCTGTAGAGACAAACATCCGTGGCACACCGTGCGGCATGCAGCGGTCGATCTACAGTTGGCGGTTGTTCACTGCGGCATTGATGGCCACAGACCTTGCGGCCGCTATCAGGTGCGATAACAGGCGGCCCTCGTTATCGGCCCGTCTTAGTACCCGCCCAGCGGTAGAGCTCTGCGCACATGTTATACGAAAATCTAAGACAATTATAATGAATCGCATTGTTACCCCACGGAACCTACGCAATCCGCTGCGTTTGTGCTCGTAGATAGCCTTCGATGAATGGGGCTATTCGTCATTGTAAGAACATTTTAAGACGAGCCAGTAGTTTCAGCTTTATAACATTAATACTAAGTATAAGTTTCAGCTTTATAACATTAATACTAAGTATAAGCTTCACGTGTCAAAATGCTTATCACCAAACTTATCAGAAGGTTTGATCGATTTTTGTGAAAGTTTCTGTATATGTATATATTCAGTAGTTCTGAGAATTGGTCGTAATCATGATTTCGACCCATGTTTTAACGTAATAGAAACTAGCGCAGGCAAAACCGAGTGGCACGGCTAGTAGACGTATGGTTAATAATAAAGTGATGTCGACCGTTGAGTGCGAGATATCTAGATCTAGAAAACCAGGATATCATCTGGTAACGTATTAACAATATTCGGATGTTGTCTATACAATGGGTGGTATTAAATCTCACGACTGCAACATAATGCATGTCTTATAACCATTTGTCAAAATTTCGATCATAATATACTTACACTGCGAAATTTACGAGTATACTGATTAGGTAAATTAATTCAATAAACAAAACTTTATAATAGATGTAATTTGTAACTATTAAATTTATATTAGTATGTATAGTAATTAGTAGGTGCTAACATTTATTAATGTATTGATGTCTTAAGTTTACGCCAATGTAACTCATTACAATAAAACTACTTTTATCTCGGTTTATTTAATTATTTATCTAGCCCAACGTTTCAGAACGCCTGACTGACTGACCATTGTTGCTGTGTAGCTAACAACAGAATCCGTAAAAGTAGTTTTAGTGATGTAGTTGTTTAATAATCGAATCTATTGAGTTGTGACACAAAGTTTAATAATGTTCATATGTTAAGTTGGTTTAAGAAATTTTGTTTAAAATACAAGTAGCAAATCTACGAAGGATAAGACCGAGACGAAGGACGCTTGCGTCTTGTTAGTATCAAGGACGGGACCTTCTGTTGGGAATGTCTAAGCAACACGCAACACTTGCTTTTATTGTTACCACAAGCAACAGAACTGGCACGGCGCGTTCTGGGTTAATGGCTGATGGCTAAATAACTGGTGCAAATGTTTGTTGAACCAATAACGTGAACAACAAGGGGTCTTGACTTGAATATGTTTTTATTAATACAATTTCTTTGTTTTTATACGTAACAGAACTTGTCAACCAGGGGATTTGAATTGCAAATACTTTTAAAATTAATATTAATAACTAGTAGGTATATGTTATTTAAACAAGCCAGTAACCAATATTGTGACGTTTTGGAGTCGGCGTAAATAAGACTTTTCTATTTCCTTGGCAGCTCTGTTTGCCATCGTTCTTGTTGGCAGGACCACGAAAGCATCGTTCTGCACCAATATCTTAGGAATTTTAGAAAGTGGTAGTGCCATGTTGCATAGAAGGAGGTAGGTCATGCATCGTGCATGACATCACATCCTCCTGTGCAACGGAATTGGGCCGGCACGACCGGGAAGGTGCCTCTCGCTCACAAAATGCCGCCGTAAAGGGACATCTTCAGTATCGCATTTCATGCGGTTTGTGAGCAGCCGGTGGCCCATTGTAGATGTTCATTGGCGTCGGTAGTCGTAAAAAAGACTCCGACTGCTCGTTTTTCTCCTATTATATAAAAAAAACCCCTGCTCTTTCATAACCTACGCAGAGCACAGCTTCACAGTAGATTTTTCATAAATTTAAAGAACAACGGCCCATATTACTGGACTTGAGTAAGCTGGTGCGTGAGGAAAGTGTCATGAAAACGAATTTAAGGCAGTTGTGAGCTGGATGATGCGAGCATATATTTTCTTTGTCTTTCTCTCATAACCAGTTACGCTTTGTATTTCCGGGTTTAATGAGAGATTAAATATGTTCCAGGAACAACATATAACGTTAACAGTAAGGTGGGCGTTTCCAAACGTTAAGTATGTAAAAAAAAAACCTTGTAGTGCATGCATTAATAAGATGTAGTTTTATCAGAAGGTGAGCTGTATTTTAGGTGAATTGGCAAGGCACAACCGTGGTACGTACCTTTCTTGCATGATTCCGGCAACAAGTGGAAATTATTGTCACACTTCGTGCGGTTTGCGACTCGCACGTTCCCTGGGGGGACCTGATGAAGGAGGTCCGTGCATTGGCACAACCTATTGAACAAAAAAGGTCTTTGAAGCCTGTAAATGGGTAAATGCTGACGGCGACGATGCGCACCGAGGTGACTAACAAAAATACGAACGTCACGGGGCGACCTTCACCTGCAGCTGAAGTGTACCACCCGGCCCGGGTCGAGGAGTTGTTTTGATATGTTGAGGAAAGTGTGGCGCCTTATTAGTTACGTCACTTTCAACTTCGTTACTACGATAGTAGTAAAACTGCCGCTCGTACTCGATGCGATCGTAAAGTTGCGTGCCGCGCTTCATTGTGATTGCGGGGATATTGTGTTGAGAGAGTAGTGCTATGATGCATTGCCCCTGAATCGGGCCAGTACGACAGGTGAGGTACCTCACATAATGAAATTAAGCTTCCGGTGCCCCACTTCGATGCGAGAAGCGAATACAAATTGTGTCTAGCAGAGCTGACTGGAGGGCGTGCCATTTGGGTGTTGAGTTTGCTACGCCGGTTTATAAGATTGTACCGGCATGGGCATCCTAACAGGTGTAGCAGGTCGCGCTCAAAAAATTCTGACGTGAAGTGGCAGTTACTCTGCGTGTTGCGTGCGATTGGTGTGTTTTGTAGATTATGCAGGTGCCTCGCCCTTCGAGACGCCATCTCCCCCAATGGGTCTCCCTGATAAACCAAACTTTACACGGGCATTATGAGAGCAAAAGGTACCAACCACCTCAGTCGTGCTGGCTCAATCCGCTGCTTGGTATAATAACTGAGAGTTGTGCGAAATAAATCACGCTGAAAGTGACGGAGAGGTAATACACTGGAGTTGTTTGTCTCAATTAAAGCCCTATGGTGGATCGGTGACGTGAGCCGGCCGTGGGCAATGTAGGGCGAGCTGAGGGAGGGGGGGGACAATCCGCCCGCAAGTGTCGTCACGTACTACCGGTGCGTGTGTACGCTCACCTCCACACGTCTGCAGAGATAAGTGGAACACGCATCAGCCTCGTGTGAGATACAACATACAATGCAACAATATAATTTTGGAAGTGTGACTTCGTATAGACTTGAAGAAATTAGAAATACGATATTATAATTATCAGTTTTTGTCCATTAATTTTAATATCTCCTTTTAAGACTTACTTAATTGCATGGAGATATATGTATCCAGTTGCATTTGTCGACGCAACGTCTCCTCAAACTTGTCCCACGTACAGAATCGCATATAGTTCTATTCAATATTCACAAACAACACCGTAACACCCTCCGCACTCCGCGGCTGCGCGATAAGCAGCACATTTACCGTGCAATCGCGACAAATCCGGTGACCGATTACTAAGTAATGTATTTGGGTAGCAGTATTGTAAATTAGTGTAAGACTGTCGACCGACCGCGTTGCGCAATGTTATGCGTGTTCGTAAACAATGGCCTCTGGATATAGCGCCGCTGCGGACGGAGCGCGGGGCTGAGGGCACGCGGTTACATTTAAACGCTTTCACTCAGCGTAGCGCCCTCTGCATTCCCCACTAGGAATGATATTAATGAAATATCCATATCGATGGCTCAATATATTTTGATACAAAATTTAATTTAGTAAGAGGTAGTACCAGCCCACGACGGAGGAGGTACCTCTCGCTCATGTGATACTGTCGTAAAGAGACACCTCCGATGTCACAACATATCGTGCGGCTTGTGAGGGGTGCATTGGAGGAGAGAAGGAAAGGACTTTGTGTTTATTAAAATAATTAGAAATATGTAATCAAGTCTGTAAGACAAGTCCAATGTGAGACATATACAAACATATTTTTATCAGATAATTTAAGGAAATACAAAATAAAAGTATTTTTTATTAAATGTAAAAATAAGTGTTGTCAAAAACATTGTGACTGTTGGAATCTGCCTGTTATCACCAATTGACTCCCTAAATATTAATTACAGTTACTATATTTTTGTACTTTTTGATATTTAGTTGTAGTTATTATCAATAGTTGAATATAGATATTTTTATACCGTAAAATCGATATTTCATATTGATAAACATCGCTCGTTTCTATCCCCCTCCACACGATTGCACATTTGCGAGTGATCGTGCGTTGTGAGTCGAAAATTGCACTAAACCAACATACCTGCGGCCGCAAGTACGCCAATCCTAACATGACTTGATCAGGATTATGTTTCTGTTATACGTTGTTCTGTTATGTTTCCATCTCACATTGTTTTGTTGCCTCTTGTCTAGTGCGCGTAAATGGCGCAGGTTAAATCCGTACGTTTACTTCAATTACTCCTACGTAAACTATTGTATATGATAGTCGATCTCACACATACGACAAAGTATTTATTTAAACTACAATAATGATGAAGTATCGAATATAGCCCTCTGTAATTGCTTCATTATTTTTAACATATTGCGATTGAGTTGCGGTTTGAGTTTAAAACGTGCTAAGTGAGAGTTACGTTAATTTCCACGTACAATCGCCGAGTGCTGTCACTGACAGATCCGGGGCAGCCCATCGATGCCGGCCGTTGGCAACGCGGTAATTTGATAAAGCAGTTGACCCACTTTCAATATCCTGCGCACGTCACCGGTACACAACTACCTAGTCCAGATTAAAGCTACCCATACACTTGGCTGCAACTGCTTATATGGTTGCAAATCTGGCTGAAGAATCCAAGGAGGTTAAACTTGTAACCTTCTAACGTGAGTGACCCTGGACACAATAAAATATACTGTAGCTAAGGCATCTCAACTCCAGGCCCTCGGGCCACACCATGGACCGCGAACGAATTTCAATTGGCGCGCGCATGTAAGGTCCTAAAATACCCACCAAATTGAAAAGCGCTCGCCGTAAGTGTCTGAATCTCCTCTTTGGCTCGCCTGTTAAAATAGTTGAGCAGCCTTTCTTCAAACAGTCCGATTATTGGCTTTCAATTAATTGTTCGCTTAAATATTAGTCATAATTTTCCCTGTAAATTTAATAATCAATAAGTTTAATATTGATATATTAAACAAATCTTGCATTATCTCCTGTTTTATTACGTATTTTTATTATTTTGTTATAGTATATAAAAATAATACAAAAACGTATAATAATAAAAGAACTTTTCATATATTTTTCTAATGCCACAAACACGTAACTTAAAATGCACATACCAATTATATTACTATACCAAGAGACAATTTAACAGAAAGCTAATCTATTTTAAATGCTCACTGTACTAAATCAATCAGGTGCTTCTTTTGGGTTTAGCAGTTATTATGTACCGTGACAATACTCAACATTGTAGTATTGTAAAGTGTAAAAATGAGTAAACGAAAGTCTCTGTAGGAACGCAGCAAACAATGATCGAGTGTCTTGCGTCGGTAACATTTGTCGTGGTCCAGTTGCTAAATGGCACAGAACACGTTTTTGTGTCATCACACAGGTGCCCACGGTTTATATAGAAATGGAAAATGTTTAGTTCAAACGAGTCTATTTTAATGGTGACTTTATCTAAGTAATAAATAATAGTGCCGCGGTCGTCACAAAAGACACCAGAGTAGTAGCAGCGGTGTGGCTAAAACGATTTAAAAGAAGCCTAATGCTATTAATCACATGATATCGGTGTGATTAATGGCTATGTTGTCACGTTTCGCGTGTTAGTGAGACTCCGGACTCCGGATCGACCCATCGGAGGAGATGTTAGAGTAACCTACGGTTCTACAGAGAGGGGAATAACTTCCTAGTGCAGCACGACGCGCCGGACCCCTGCTAGCGCATATATTTGTTTGGTATATGCTTGGAGCATAGACACATTTGTTCTCGCTACCTATTCCTTAATTCCCGTTAATCCAAAACAAACAAGGTGAGAATGCGAATAATACAAGATTTAAGCAAAACAAAAAGTTATTCACGGGTCCATTGCGCTGCTTGTTCAAAGTGTTACGTGCATATCAGTGTGCGCAGTGCGGCCACTACGGCACGTACGAGTATTCGTCGGTTCGGCACATCTCTCGCGCGCTCCGTGCTCGCAGCTCTGCGGGTCCGCCATTGTGTCGCCTGTGTAGTGTCGCACGCTAACGCATGCCCGCTCAACAATGACTTGATGGACTCGTTGCTCCTCAATACACCCGTGTCTTTGCTCGCTCGCTCTCATACCATTAATGCCGTATAGGTACATGTTTGTTTATGAATAAACAACGTTGCAAATTTGAATAGCTTCTCATAAAACTAGTCTTATAACTATTTATCTAAGACAAAAACCTGCTGTTCTGGGTTTTATAGAGGTGGTAAAAAACGCGAATAGGAGACGCGTGAAAACAGCAGTCTTTAAAACGGAAAGTGTTGACTAATTTGGAATGAAATTGACACTTCCGTGTTAATTCTTGGTACAAATGTGTGGCCATTTCATTCATTCACAACTAAAAGATTTATGAATGAATTAAAAAAATATGTCGGATCATTTGTAGGATCAATATAACCATCGTTTGCTGCTAACCGTATACTTCAATTAATAAAAGTGTATAGTTTTAAACAGAAAGGTAAAGTTTTAGTACGAGGTAGTGCCATGCTACATTGCAACGGAATTGGGCCAACATGACCGGGGAGGTCATCTCTCGCTGACATCATACCGACCTAAAATTAGATCTTCGTCTTCGCGTTTCATGTGGTTTGTGTGTAGTAAGTGGGCCATTGGAGGGGAAGAGACATGGGCAATGCATCGGCATAGTAATTGTGTGGGGATGGTAATGGGCGACGGTAGTCGTAAAAAGGCTCTGATTCGTCGTTTGGCCCCAGTACTATAAAAAAACAAAGAGCAATATAGAAACAAACCGTGTACAGCTATATTATTTACACGTGTTATATTTTTATAACAATTAATATACTACCCATAAATATATCACAATGAATCGGTCGTGATATAATCCAATTTTTTATATTCATTTCATCGTTTGAGATAAAAAAACGTTAATTAAGCGCTGGCGGCAGGTTATGTAAGCGATGTAAAAACTAGGGCGAATCCTCGAAATTCTAGATATGCGAGTCGCGGAGTTCGTCGACCGCGGCGCGCCCGTCTTCACCGTTAGCCGGAGCGCGTCTACCTGTACACCCGCGCACACGGTACTCCGGTACTCGGTACACGGCACCCTTCACCCTTGGATAGGGTGTAATTGCCCCCACGCCGTCATTATTGTCCTCCCCGGGTGCATCCCGCATATCATTTTTAGACGTGCCCACGCCCTGAAGTACTCTCTCCGTGCCTTTGAAGCGGTAACAGTACATTAGAATGAAATAAAGTTCTGAAGGCTTGCATGCTTATATGGATTATTATTTAGAATTGCACTGGTCGTTGTCTGCAAAGATTTGCTTACGATCGATGAATTGAATGACTGTTGTTGTTCTAATTAATTTAAATGTTAACAAGTTTTGGACTGTATGAGTGTGTGTACGACACTATTCAGTGGTGTGACATGTTATGCGTTGTGAAATTTTAGAACAGAAATAGAAGTTCTAACAAATGCCTGTTATCTGCACGCTTATATTAATACTTCAATACACAAAGTGTTTTACGGAACTGACGGACGCAGGGACTACAAAGATTTGTGACCCTACGAAAAGACAACAACAGTCTTTTTGTCTGGACTTTTCGAATGGCTAAACGAATTTTACAAAATTTTGTCAAGTAAATGGCATATTTTACTTGGGTATAAAGTGGAATCTAACTGGTGTTCTTTAAAGCGTGATTTTCCTCAAATGTCAAAAATTGTGCGACCGCAAAAAATGGTAAGCAGCTTATGGCCGGGTTTAGTTAGTGATTGTGCAGACCTGCGCTCGTCGTCTATATTCAGTGTCTAGATGCGTTTGGGCTCATGGAGACACATATCGTCGACAGAATAAAGTAGACGGTCGCGGGTGTAGCAAATAGTAGCTTACAGTCCTTCGTTTGGGTTATATTCACTTACAATACCGACTTATTGAAGCGAAGCTACAAGGTTGCAACCTTAATCGCGTGGTATTGTGCCTGTTTCAGGTGCCATTGTAATTGATTTTTATTATAGTATTTGGGGTATGCCCCAAATAATCGGGTCACCGAAAGGTTCTCAGGCTAGCTATGACACCAGAGGTTCCGTAGTTGCTGGCGTTGCCTCTGGGATGAGAATAAGTTCTACTTTTATTACTGTTCGTCATCTCCATTTCGTTACTGTCTTTCATAGAATGTGAAACTCAACTACGCACTGATGTGGTGTTGAGTGATTCCAGCGGTGGAGCTGATTAGGACCGGCGCGACCAGATTGTACCTCTCGCTCACTTCACACCGCCACAAAGTGACATCTATGCCGCGGGTTTCCTGTGGCCCATTGGAGGGAGGTGAAGAAACAGGCACCACTCATATCATTGTTATTTAGCCTCGTAGTCGCCCCAAGGCCCCGACTTCTCCTTGGCCCCCTTATATTATAAAAAATATGTACGTTGGGTTGTTAGCGCGTACATGAAGGAGCCCTTTTGGCGTTTAGTCAAAAAGCCCTACGCCAGTGTGCGGCGATAAAAGCTCATCGCTGATTGTCACTAGCAATTCATTGATGTGGTCGTTGAGTGTAACATAGAGTTCACCGGCCGGCGGTTAAATTATTATTACCAGCGATTACGTCGTCGCAGCGTAAACAATGGCGGCGCATAAAAACCGCCGTATAGTAATTGTACTAGCCAAATACAGAGCTGAGGGTGGACAACTGGCTGACGCGTCGTGACACATGTTCATTAGATAACCTAAAATATCTACATACATTTTGTGTAAGAGGTATTTACTGTAATTGCTTTACAGCCGAATTACACCAACGAGAGTTAGGCACTTCGCTCACGAAACGCGACCTCAAGATAACGAAATGTTATCGCGAGGTCGCGTTTCGTGAGGTTTGTGCGAGTCCGGCAGATATTAATTATCATCCAGTTACGCAGACCATTGTTTCATGCCATCCCTCCACTGAGACACGAGACGCATATCCTATAGCTGTGTGTGCGCATCCTAACATGTAACGCAACAAGTTGTCGTCGACGCAACACTCGCGTTTATGTCTTTTGGATCATGTCGTATGAAGTTATTTTACAGCAACCCTAAAACGGACGGCTAAGTCACGGTTAAAACTACCAGACCGAGTCCCTGTCGCATCTACATCATCATCATCAAAATCTATTTGCCAATTGTGTAAGGAGAGAATTATTTAACAAAACGGTTAAAAACCATGACTTGCCTTTTTATTGAATAAGGGCTGGTTTCACAGGTTTTTATTAAAGTCTCAACTAGCCTATTAACAAAGTTCAGTTTTTTTATATTATGAGGTGCATTTTTTTCGGAAGGATCTATTACTGGTCGGCGACGCTATTGCATCCGCCCCTACCGTTCATCGGACTAGCGTCTTCTAGATTAGGGAGACGGTAGTGTGATTCATAGGTGACAATAAGGTGGTAATCGAGCTGTCGGAGCTGTTTGGCAGTCAACCGACGTACATAGCAGAGCAGTTGAAGCATTTATGTGGTAGTTAAGATTTAATAACAGAATAGCTACTTGACACTTCATGCATATCCCGTGAAACGAGCCCCTGATAGACTTAATAAAATGATAATACAACTTAAAAAGGAAACGCAATGGATAGCAAATAATAGAAGACGTGTCTAAGTAGTCCATAACCGACGTAGGTCAGCTTCAATTGAAATTAAAGTTTATCATATTAGAAGTTCGATAAAACATACGATATGTCACTATGTATAACTAGATGTCGCCGAGCGATCGAAATTCGATCCCGATTATGAAAAAGTAAAATCATTCTAAAAATAAACAAGGTGCAGTTATTTTGTTTGATAATCGACACTCAATGTAAAATGTGTCTCACAAGTGCATGTGTTCGTGCGGTAGTGTGTACCAAGCACAGCGTGTGAGTCTGGCGGCAGTTGGGGATTTTCAACTTTGTTTTATAACAACTATACTTTCTTACACTTTATGTAATTCTTTAAAAAAGAGATTGGATTTCTTCTTCTCTCATTAATATAAAAACATTACTGAGCAATTATTTTAATCAATTACAAGTCTTACAATTCTAAAAGGTCAATATAAATATCAGAATTAAGCGCATTAGTATAGGAAGTGTTTTTGTGTTTGTTTCATCGGAGTTATCTCTGTGCCTAGTTCCTCCATTTAACGTTTCAAATAGCTTGTAAATGTTTATGATGTTGTAAAATTACTTTGTTAGTGGTAACGCTTTCGAAATAAAACGATTATATTTAAATTGATTTGATTGACTTCCTGATCTGTGCTTGTAGATCTAAACACGTTAAATGAATATTCAACTAGATAAATATCGATAAAGACACGGCGTGAACATAACTCTATTATCGTGATGTACGGTTTATCGATGTCGGCACACAGACCCATTATATCGTTAACTGGTAACTGTATTAGTGCGCATCCCTTCCACCGCTCCCTCGAGCGAGAGCAGCAAGGTATGCCGCATGTACCGCCCACCCGCCCCCAGCAGGGCGTCGTACCTTGCAGTTTACACGCGTTATTAATTTGCTATAGGTCCAATATACGAAAGATTTTTTTTCGGACCTAAACTTGTGTTGTGGAAGCGAAGAGAAGACCATTACAGCTTTGTCGGGTGATGAACTGAACCCTCCACTTTACCGCATTTGGGAGTGGCGCCCGAGAGTAACGTTAGCGAGTATGCCGAGCGCGTCAGTGGTTGTGGTTTCGAATGCCTCACAGGGCATGACTTTATCTTTATCTTAAATTATTTTTTCTAGTAATATTAAAGAATGCGGACTGGTGTCTGCGATTTCGTTCGCGCACTTCTTCGATTAAAAAAATATATTTAACTAAATGTTACATCAGCCGTTACAATTTTAAAAACAAATTATAGCGTATACACATTAACCAAGTTTATTAGCCATAGCACAAAAAAATCATGTCAATCCCTGTCGATTAGCGTCACAACAATTACAGAATTGAAAAATATTTTGTGTACAGACACTTTTTGACTGTTTTGTTATACGTATAAAAGATATCTCCGATGTAAAGTACGTGTAACACAAGTCCTTACTGTACTTACACAGTACCAGGCCAACGCGTTGTGATGAGTAATGTGCGTGCAATATGAAGTTTTACTTATAAGTTGCAATATAACTGCGAAAGTGAGTTTGTTTGTGACGCTTTCACGCCTTTATCACTCAACCGAACGTCAAATTGTAGACGCACGCCTACAGAAATTATGAATGAATGATATACCAGTGATTGCTTGGTTATCGAAAATCGATCCCTATTATAAAAGAGTAGAACATTGTCGCAGAATAATAATTAGGGTCAACTTATTGTTTACAGTTAACACTATGACGCGTCTTACACAAGTGCATGCATATGTGCCTGCCATAGTATACGTG
Source organism: Eumaeus atala (assembly GCA_017140195.1). NCBI lineage: Eukaryota > Metazoa > Arthropoda > Insecta > Lepidoptera > Lycaenidae > Eumaeus > Eumaeus atala. The sequence goes on from JAFELO010000967.1 coordinate 67,989, forward strand.
TCGCTTTATTAAAATAAAATATAAATATCTAAGCCTATTATATTAAATTACTAGCAACCCTTCGTGGCCTCACGTTCTTACTCCACCCCAAAAACGCACCTTGGGAGTGGAGTTTCGGTCTTAGCGGATGTGAGCACCCTAAAAGGAACCTACTTGCCAAATTTCAAGTTTGTGGATGTTATAGTTTCTGAGATTTCGTATTCAATCAGTGAGTGATATTGTGCTTTTATATATATGAATACTTTTTGTAATATACTCCTATTGTCATTCATAAATATATGTATATAACAAACAACGACAACAACAACACATCATCACGCCAGTTCCCTAACGGGGTAGGTAGAGAGAACGGGGCGCCACATATCACGATCCTTACATAACCTGCCTTGTCTCCTCGACTTTCATAACTCTCTTCATACAATCACGCCTGTTGCGAAGACTCCGAACACCACCTTCGGACAGCACCCGACCAATTTGATCGTGGTATGTTAGCCTGAGTCTTCCCCGGTACCTGCATCCTTCCACATTCGCACTGTATGTCTGTTTCGGTAACCTCACATCCATAATTCTTTCGACATGTCCGAACCATCGGAGCAAGCCCTTTCACATTTTAACACCGATATTTTCATTAATTCCTAATGTAACCGTAAATTATAATATTATGCATAGATGGTATAAATATATTATCGGCTCGCTGGCCGCGCATCCCGTCTTGTTCTGCCAGGTGGCCAACATCGACCTGTCGAGCACTGTTACCTAAGGTATAGGTACATATTCATATAAATAATCATTGCTTTCACATAGTCCATTCACACGACTATTTAAAAAACTGATTTTTTTTTCATAACAAACAATAAATGAAAGAAAAAATGTACTTCAGTGTTCATTACCATGATTGTGACTGAAGTAAAAGTGAAAGAAATATTAAATGATGTTATTTTACTTTGTGAGGTCGTTTGATGGTCAGTACTTTACTTATTGCTGTAGGCGACGGCTGCGTAGGGCTTAGATTTAGTCCGCGATAACTAATTCCTAATGTTTACGCACAACATTGTGTTCTTTGTAACTCCTAATCTTTGTAAAATTCTCTAGTAATTCCATTTAAAGGTTAAGATATTTCAGACTATACCTGCCTACAAGAAAATGACGATAGTGTACTTGCATTATGGATTTTTTTTAAAATAAAGTCTAATCGTGGATCTGTGAAAATAAAAATGCATGTATTAAATTTTATGTACTAAGTACTAAAAGGTACATACAACATTTGAAGCACATGTTTGTCATAAAAAATGTCTGTCCTTGGTGCGGTTTGAACCCATGACCTCACGGAATGTAGAGTCCTTTTGAATGCTAGCAGAGTGTGGATACTGATAACTTTGATATGTATATTCTTGTGCACAAGAATACATTTAAAACTTTATTTTATAGCGTAAGGGTTATAGCAAACAATTACTTGCAGCATTTTCTTGACTACCTGCGTCTACTAGCGCCCACGTGTAATGTGTAATACGTTGCTCTCCTTTTTTTCCATCTGTCCAGTGGACTCTAATAAACCGCACGGAGCTGTCATTCCACGCCGGTCTTATATTGTGAGCAAAACAAAAAGGAGGGCTGTTTGTTTCACTTGCCGAACAGAAGTATACCTCTTACACCACACGCACTTTATCCAACATATTGAGTAATGCGAAATTTACTAGTGAGTGATTACAATTACATTTGTAATATAAATCAGTTACACCATTGTATTACTACTTAGCTACATGCCTTATCTTGATGTGACGTTATCTATGCGGTTGACATGGCCCTTAAATTGTCACTTGACAAGCAATAACAATGACTATTGTCATGTACTTAGAGGCCTTATTGGCTGGATCTAATTAGTTCTTACGCGTCGCTTGTGAAATGTTACGCGCTATCCATGATTAACAATTTAACTAAACTAGAACATTCAACTGCCGAATCCATCCTCTGCTAATAAAATAAAAAGCTGACGACGTGAAATTGCGAAGTATATAAGGTAATTTGAATGACAGACTGATCGATTGAATAGTTTTAAAAACAATGGAACATTATGAGAACTCTGAAAATAATAGATTTAGCTTTATATGGCATAATTTGTCAAAATAAAAATTATAATAGAAAAAAATATGTTTTGTTTATGTGTGACGTCACGGTCCAAAAATGCAGTAGCGAAGTGCAGGGCCGGCGGCAGGCGCGCAGCGCACGCGCATCTCATCATCACATCACCGCAATTGTTTACCCCCGCTAGTAACGTAACAGCGCACGCGCGGCGTTGCCGCTCTGCGCTACCCTCCTCTCACTTTCGCGCTCTCCGTCCCGCTCGTGTGCCATCGCACCGTCCCACTCGCACGACTAGCGGTGTTGTGCTTTTTTGGACATGCAATTTCTTCCGTTCTGATTAAGGTCTTTTAAGACCTACATTGTTTGCGATTGTATTTGAGGTCATAAAATTTTATAAATATCTGTATAAACAATACCATTATAGCATTTGTTCACACTTGAAGTAATACAATGTTCGTGTCAAACGATGCTGAACGCATCTTATGTAGGTCAGGCCGATGTTTACTTTTAGAATATTTGAATGTTTCAATAAACGATTATATAGTAGCCATTTTATGCAAATAATTACTGCGTTATTCTTGAATTCGTCGAATTGAAAGGTCGAAAAATTAAAAAAATATTGTGTTATAAAGTAGAAAGTAATTTTTAGAATTTGTAGACCGATTGGGTAGATATGTAGACCTCTTATATTAATACTAGCAGCACCCCGCGGTTTGACTCGCGTAGCTCCACACGTATGTGGGTCCTAATGCTATCTAACATTGAAATAATATTACAAACCTAATCCCTAGTTTCGGAGATTGGCGCGTTCAAACAAACAAAAAAGTACTTCAATTTTATTATTTTAGTATAAATAGAACTTCTAAAATATGTTTTATAAACAGGCCTAATGAGAAAGTAAAAACTTAAAAGGATTGCTAGAAAGGTGCTGTGTGTACTTTCAGAGCACAATTCCCAGTACAAAATACATGTTGAAGGTGATTTATAAGTTATTGTCCGAACCGCCGACAATGTCATTAGGTCAGACTGACTCCTTCACGGTTTGAAACTTTTGCGGGTGTCCGCATCTGGCTGGCTGCCTCCGCCTGCCTGCCTCCTGTCTCGCGTTTCAGATTATAACAACCGCAGGGCCCGAATGGACCCCTTCGCAGTGAAGGCTTTAGCTTCGACATTTAGTCTATTTGAATTTTAGTGATTATTATAAAGTTACGTTAAGACGTTTCATGGGTCTGGTTTAATCACATCTTCGGCGCACAAAGAGAATAATCTTCAAATGTCGTATCTATCAGATGTTCGGCGCCAAAAAGATTTCTGTAATTTATAAAGTAGTTAATACATAGGTTTTATACCAGCTGATAGGGGATTGAATATCCGTTTACGTACTTCTATCTATTGGGGTTTCATCTTCCATCGGTTCCTTTACCCTTTCCTAAGCCATATTTAGTGAGGTTTATTTTTAAATATAATGTAGGTGCAAAGGTGTCCCCAGGCGTTCGTGGAAAGCGAAGTGGTGTGCGTGCGCATCAGGCGTTAGAAAGCGGTCGCAGACATAATGCGTCGGCGCACACTGTTAACGTACGACGCCTTATGCGGCCCTCCGGCTCCTTAACATGTCACAGTATGCCATGCCATAGTCGGCCCCTTAAGTGACCAACTACACCTCCACAGATGGGGTCGCCCCGCACAACAGGACAACCCCACCGACTTTGAGACAATGCATTGGGGTGAGGTGCCCGTCCTCGCCCCTTGCCCCGTGCGCAAAAACGCCACCTCCTGTTGCTCTTAGGTCCCCTCTTCTTATAAGGGGTATCGAGAGCGATTCCTCCTGCTGATCTTTAAGCCCCCTCTTCTTATTAGAGGGTTGCAAAGATCCCCCTCGGTTCGATTGGCTTCGCATGGGTTCACCCCAGGCTACTAAGCCCCACCGCCACGACAAGGCTTGAACCATGGTGGGGGGCAATAGCAAAGCCTGTGCTAGTGTAATCTTGGGTAAAAAGTTTCTTAACCGCCTTAGTGAGGAGCACAATAAACTTCCTACCTACACACCTACACACCTACACACCACGTCAACTTGGTGTGTCCGTGGAAGAGTGTTATCAAATAATTCACCGAGATTGTTTTACTTTGGGACTATAATCAATGTGAACTCCATCCCAAACTAAGGGAGGTGTGCTCTCCATGTTTAGTCTCTTAAATAAACCTCGACTACCAATAATTATAGTCTCAGTTTTGGCTGGGCTAATTTTAAGCAATGGCTGCAAGACCACGCTGAGATGGTAGCAAGATTCTTACGATCCATGCGAGGGGTTCTAGTCATAAGTCAATGTTGCAGTGCTTCTTCGTATTTGCTAAAGGAACATCAGCGTGTAGCGTTCATAAGCTAGGGTAAACGCGGACAACTCGTGCAATTTAAGTACCACCGTTTGGTCTTGTACTATCATATACCATATGACAGAAGACTTTTTATATTACAAAGGTAAAACATAGCAGTAGGACTATTATGATGACTACTGACACCCATAAACGTTTGCATTATTATTTTATTGCACCTCTTTCATCCTCGTCTCTGAATGAACCACCAGAAAATTACAAATTGTATGAAACGCGGAGTCATGCAGCGGCACCATGTGAGTGAGAGGTGCCTATCAAGCCGCACCTACACAATTTAGCTGTTATACAGCATAACACTAACTCCTACTAAAGACGAGAAAGGGACTCTCGGTCGTACTCTGTAGCAGGCTTGTCAATATACCTAAGCTTTCTGAATACTGCGAACGTGGTGAACGGTTGACCAACACTTCATTTTTCTAAATGTAGCCTCCATTCCAGAACCTTAGTGGCCCATCTGCCATCTGATCTTCTTAGTGTGTGAACAGCCCATTGCCACACACGAACACACACACGCGAAGAATAAGCTTACTGGAAGCTTATTCTTCGCGTGATATCGGATACTTTAGTTCTCTGCCTAATGACTTCGTTAGGAATTTTATAGGACATAGAAACGCCCTATGTTGTCCAGCAGTGGATCGATAAACGCTGTTAGTGATGATAATGATAAAGAAACTTGCCAGCTGGCCATTCATCGAAATAAAATATAACCTATATTTTAAGTCTGACTCAGCTCTAACTCTGCAGTAGTTTCTGTGATTAGCCCTGACAAACACGGTGACACGATATTTTTATATTTCGCGCCTCGCACTTTTATAAAACGTTCCAGCCCCCTTATCGCAGAAGGTCGAGGCGAGCTGCGGCCCCACGCGCGTCTGCCAGGTGTGTGCCGGAGGAGCCCCTTCCGTTGCAGGCGGTGGCCTCATCGGTACAATGACCCTTCCTTATGTAACTACATATTAATACGTATTTGTGCGGTTTTGAGACAATTAAAAAGTGAAATTCACTTTTAATGTCTTGAACTCGCGGCTTTTTATTTTAATATGTTACATGATTGTCAATAAGGCTATATACGTATTTACAAGTTGGAATAACATAAAAATTAGTTTTTATTTACAAAAAAAAAAAAAAAAAACATCTGTGACAAGGAATTAGATTTTAGGCGGGAAAAATTGCGGGGCGCAGCTAGTGTTGTTGCATGTTGTTAAATATTTTAATTAACACGTATTTGCTAAAGGACTAAGTATATGATTATACGACTTGCGAGAACGCCTTCGATATTAGTGCGTGCATGCATATAAACGTGACCACTAATTGCACATCTAGTACATACATATCTAGGCCCTAGAAATGGATGGGGGACAACTTACTACAATTATGTCACCCTTTTTGTTTGCGTAAATTAGGGCTTCCGATCTCGCAGTCTGTCTTTAATCCCGCACAATTAGTGCTTGTGAAAAGGTGTTCAACAATTACATTATAATATCCTTTTTAAATTTATTAATTGACAAAATTTGGATACTAGAGATCTTTAGAGGCGTGTACATTGCAACCCGAAAGGAATTGCTTACTCTGCTAATTGTATGAACTGGTATACCTACCGCGATTTACATAACGAAGATCAATCACATTTCAGTATGTTTTCTTCACATTCGTACTTTATTTCTCATCTTATGTTTTACCTATTGGTATAATCACCAACCTAGGAACGTTCCGCTGTATATAATGAACGTCTTAGATAATTTAAGTACTAAAATGAAAAAAATAAACTGCGTGTCATGCGTCAACACGACACTGTAGTTTATTCGAACGAACGCGATTAAGAATTGAAATTTCAAAGATACGCAAGAGAACGTAAGCGTGGTGAAGCGTTATGCTTTTGTCATACCGCGCCTTAAATCTTATATGAAGGACTAAATTCCAAAAATATATACCTCATGCGCCGATAAGTCCGTTTACGTATAATATCAACCCTGCAGGTGATAAATGGTGACAAGTGGCCTCCGATTGTGATCCGACAATAAAAACAAAGAGCGCTGCCATAACCGGCGCGGCCGCCTGCCGGCCTGGCGCTGCTCTCTGGCAACCTGCCAGAGGCACTCTCCTGCTATTTGTACAGTCAGCATCCCAACTGCATAGTAGAACAGATTCAGATCTGCAAGCCATCTATAACGACGTATCATAGATATTTTGGAGATCTATATAGCGGGAACAATTTGCTCAATAAGTTTACACCCCAAACACTATAAATAATCAATAGTTGACAAAATATTTTTCGGAACATCCTTTGGTAAACCGTGTGTATTGATGTCGCGCGACATGTATTTCGCAAGACATTTATCCCCTTGTGAACACGATAGATCATCCTCTACACACTCCATATTGGGTAGAGGTCATTGTGAGATTGATGTGTAATTAAATCTCTGTTGGTCAGATGATTGAAATGATGATGGGAAAACCGGTTTTATTCTTAGAGAAAGGGCATTGATAAATTAAATCAGTTAATGGGACACCTTATGCTCCGACTGTACATATTTGTGCTAACTGCGAGACGGCCGATCAGAACCTCATAAATCTTACACAATTATTATGTTAATTAGACGCCCTCGGACCGCTCGCGCTAAATGCCCAATCTGTTTCACTTAAATGAATATGTGATTGGCGTTTTATTATATTTACACTAAGTGGCTCTTTTATCGCGCGTTTAAAGAAAGATGGAAGCGCAGCATTCTTTTATCGCTTGTAATTTAAAGACGTTACATTAGTGTAGGATCGTTATTACTAGCAGTAGGTAGGCCAAATTACTAGTAGCCGCTGGTAATTTACTGCGTTGATCCTCAGTGTTATATAGCACATGTTCATGGGGGTTTGATTTGTTCCAGACGGAGCTGTATGGCATAAAATGGCGTAAGCTGGTGTGGGGGGAGACGGGCGGCGGCGGTGTGGG
>JAFELO010000967.1:75455-139401 GCA_017140195.1 Eumaeus atala
GGGGTGAGGAGGGCGGGGCGCCGCTGGCGGACCCGGTGATCAGCAGCTACGCGCGCTGCCTCGCTGGCGACATACTGTGCGTATGGCGGCGCGTGGCTGCGCCGTGCGAGCTGGACGTGTGCGCGCCGCCGCCGCTCGACCTGCGCGCGCACAAGGAGCTGTGGATCTTCTGGTACGGCGAGGAGCCCGACCTCAGCGGCCTCGTCGCGCCGGAACTCATCGCGAGCCGTGAGTACATCGTACAACTTTTTACAGTATCAGTATATAGTATACAGGGGCTAAGGTGCACTACGATACCTTTGGTGATTTATTGACTCACACATCACACAATCAAAAATAATACATTTGCGTTGCCGATCTTTTCTCTATTCCCTTGACGAATCACCTTAATCATGTCATCGCTGATGACTGTACTGTCGTACCTTTAGTTCGGGTGGTCCCTTGGAGCGGATGAAGTGAAGGCGGTGCATCTGCATAATATAAGAACAAGAAGACATTAGTTGAAAGAATTAAATTTACACACACTGTTATCATCAACATACATCAACAACAATAAACTAAAGTAGGCACTAATCTAACATAACCAATAACGGCACATAATTTATAAAAAAAAAAAATTAAAAAAAAATTTTAAAAGAAAATTATAATTTTAAAAAATAGGGAGAAAAAAATAGTAATAAAATAAATGTTGGAATTACAGCCAAAATCGAATGTCTGTTTGTCACGCCAAATGCTTAGAAAAATCCTGGTGAAACTAGCGTACAAGTAAATTGTGAAAGTATGCGGATTGAAATCCAGAGATGTGTCCAGATATCCTTGTTAGCACATGGCGGATGCGAAACGTTAACTCTTTCTCGCGTTTTAATACCGTGCGGATGTTATAAAGTTAGCGGGCGATAAGCTGGCGGCTCGTTCGCGCGGTTAATGGCTAAAGTTACGGTTCGTTTGCCGATCCCCCCGGGGATTCTGTATCGTCGGTAACAATTAGCCGGCAGATTAAGAAGACATCCAGCCGTCGCGGCGAGGAAATTGAGATTGCTATTAATGTAATTAATTAAATTTTCACTTCACTCTCGTGACTTGCGGTATTGCCTTCCCGGAACTGAAATACAAACTTGTGAATGTACCGATTAATATCTACGACGCATGTGCAGTTTTGTTTCAACTCTCGTCTAATGTTTGAAAAAAAAATAAACTACTTGGAAATAAACTTAAATAGTCCTAAACATAGTAAAAAAATATAAAAAATTACAGATAATATTGTAAAAAATGTTAGACCAAGAACTGTGACAAGAACTTACCATTGACGCGGTAGTGATTTATACCATAACAAATACTTACTGTATTGACATCCATTATGTTCGTCAGTTGAGCCATGCTGACAATGGTGACGGGGAAGAACACGTAAAAGTTTTATTGGCGGTAAGCACTGCGATGCGTTAACAGTCTGCTGAGAGTGAAGTTGGAAACTAAGTGAAGAGACCTCGGCGCCGTCCAACAGGTTTATTTACATCAGCTTAGTGTGAGTGCTGGGGGCGATCGTATGGTCTCTTGTTTTGTTTGTTTATCAATAGCGGTCCATGTAACAACGATATTGTCATGTAAAGTATACAAACACGATTTCTGCGTTAGCGTTCTGTGTCGGGACAAGAATCTAATATCAGTATTAAATGTATCCTGTGTAGTACACATTTGGGACAATCCGGCTGTCTCTCTTCGTACTGCGTTACTGAAGTGTCAACGTGTTATAACAGAGATTGAGGTACCTTCATGTAGATAATGAAAAAGAAAAGACTTTAGTGTTCATAAGAGTGTGTTTGTATAATTAGCCTGTGAAGGTTTCTCGAATGCTAAATGCCTATCTATAATTTATTAGAATTATTGAGCTAAAACAACAATATAGGAAGTAAAATAGAATTTAAAAAATCTTCACAAACCATGTTTCGTGAAAATTTCAACCATGCACACATGCATGTATTTGTAGTCTTCCCATGACATATATATTGTTTTATATGCAAATCGGCCGATATAAAATGATAAATGCAACGCAGACATAGAGTTCATTGTCCCATATTTTCGTGTATGCGTATCACGTGGGCGCGCGCGCGCAAGTTCACGATGATTCGGCCGATACCCGATATAGAGTGACATAAAATCAAATAAGCGATTCTCGATACAGCGCTTATTATTAGGCAATAGAAAATTCCAGTGTAGGGCATACCTAACCCAACCCATGGCCGATGAAAGCTCAAATGAGCTTACACTCTTTCTTAACTTCTGCATTTTGTCTTAAGTGTTTTTAGATCAGTTTAACACAACTTTTAAATATTGTTATCATATGGAGATTCTATAAGACTTACTGTAAGACATAGAATAGATATAAATTATATATAATTATATAAAAATTTAATGGCTCATACTTAGTATCTTTGTATACGAAAGTTAAAATACCATTTAAATATTTACAAAAGTACTTTAATTACTATATACAATTAAAATGTATTTCTTGGAAACAATATTCGTAAATATTCATATATTATGTTTATATTATAAGATATAATAATATGTATTGGTGTATATGATTATACGTCCGTTATGTCACAGACGTTTTAATTTACTTTGTGGACGTATGTGTGCTTTATGACCCGCTACAAGGTGATGTGCGGTCACGTGATGACCGCTAAAAACTGGTTTATAGAAGTCGATAGAAATTTCAAACTAAATTTGTTTTGGACAAAATCTAGATAGAAGTTATGAGACTTTGGTTGCTTCTACAGAACCCCATAGGCAAGTCAGACTCAAGGCCGGCTCTGTTTAACTTTGATGCACTTAGCAGCTCACAATCCTGGCCGAATCCAGTGAGGATGCCAAAGTGCATACCTTAGGAGAGCGGTTTAGACATTCCGGAGGCGTGGCGAGGTTGAGCTGCGACCTCCACGCGGTCGCCGCAATTGTTTTGACCTTCGCTCACATTTAGCTCGGGACTCGTTCCTCCCTGTCCACTGTAAGTTATCTGTTCTACATAGGCAGGAGGTGAATCTACTGAGTGGTAGTTTCTTATAGATATAAGAAACTTTTGCTCGTTGTTTTTCTGTAGTCCACGCGAACGAAAGCACGGGTATATTTTTCAAATCGGACCAGTAGTTCCTGATAGGCGCCTTAAAATAAACTAATCTCACCAGCTTTATAATGTTAGTATACATTTATAGTCTTTTTAACATCTATTGGCTGGACCAGGTTATAGGTCAGTAAATTATAAAAAAAAATACCATAGTGTCTGTAATAAATTCTGAGAGAATAAACTTACCCTCGACGCAAATGATGGCAATTCAAGGTAGAAAATAAAGATAATACGGTTTATATTTTATACAACTTGATAAACAAATTTTTTGTAGTGCGCATAAACAATGAATCTGAGAAAAAGCCGTGTGTTCTTAATGTGAATTGTTTCATGGAATCATATTAGTATACGTATAACAGAAATACGAATTTCAAACACGTTTATGTACGTATACGTATATTTGCTCAATTGTAATTCTGTGCCTCTTAGAAGAAATTGAGTACGTACCTATAAGTTTTAACACACCTATTGATGATTTGAAGTAATACCGACCAGCCTGCCAATAATCGTAGGGTTTGTAGATAAGCGACGTTGCGTGCCAAAGTTTCGGGGAAACCGGACGGAAGACAAAAAAAAAATGGTACAGTTCCATACGAATCACTTTATATACCATCTATTTACGTTTTGATTAACATCTATATATTACTATTATGGCCTATTGCGAACATTAGTATCGCAGAAATTACGAATTTCAGTTACATCAGTTCCAAACAGAAGAAACTGTCAAATTGAGTATCACCTAGTTTAGTTGCCGGTTCGAGTGACGGCTAGTATCTAGCAGTATGATTGTAATTTAAAAAACAACACGCTCTATTTGTTTATAATAGTTGACATTTGAAATATGTTATTTTATTTTTAGAAATTATAAATTTATTATTGAAAATATACAAAAAATGTATACAAATAAATAAGTACTAAGACTATTTTAATAAAAAAAATATTTTTAAATTGCTATTGTAAAATGTGTGATATCTAAACGCAGAAATTGATTATTTTGCGACGTTCTCAGCTCGTGAAATAATGTCAAATTTAACACAATTAAAAAACCTATCTCAGAACCGAAAAAAGTTATTAAATTTTAGGTTATACCCAGATCTAGGATATCATTACCTGGATAGTTGTTACCTTAGTAGTAACCGGAGAAACCGGCCCTGATTGTAACAAGGAGTTATTAATAGGTTATTAGTGAGCTAGTCGTAGCGCAGCTGAGTGTATCAGGAAGGCATTAGCGTTGCGTTATGTCGCACCCAAGTGCCAAGTGTGCTTACATTAACGATATTACGCGAACAATGCTAACCGCTTATTTGCGAAAGGGCGGAACTATGCCAACGCATCAACGCGTAGCTTTTTAATTTGCACGTTAACGCGATCGAGTATTGATCGTCGCATATTGATCTACTTTTTATACAATTATACGTAGTTGAGACGTTACGGTCATTGACTTCACTTTCAAAAAAATATTAAGTCTGGTCTATTTTGTAGTTACTTCCAGCTTAGGGGTACGGCACGAATAAAAAAGACCACTCTTCTCGATTGCTTCTCATCATACAAAATGTAATTTCACGTAAAATTAAAATTGGTTGAGTAAATAATTATGTATTTTCGATTGGATACAGCAAGAAATGTATTTACTTTGGTATATTTGCTATTTATATATTTATTATATCATTTTATATTTTACATCTATATAATTTAGTAAAATCAAAACGATCAATCGTGCTCGGGAATAATATAAATGTGTTGCGTTTTCACGCTAATGCCTTTTTCACGAAACCACTTCAAGTTTTAGGTGACAATCTTCTTGAACAACTTACTTCTACTTTTTATACTCATATAAATAATACGTCATTTGGAATAGCACGCAGTAACACAGCTAGTATTTTTAAAATCATCATCATTATTGGCCAGAGCGCCACAGGTCACAGTCACGTGCCACTGCCATCCAGCGGCTCCCGCCACCTCGACCGAGTCGAATTTGTTAAAATTGTATGTCGATAATGTTTAGAACAAAATGATAGGCTGTTGGAACACACCGTACGCTCCAGAGCACCATTATATCCGAGAGGCCGTTAAACGAGATACAATAGACTTTAGAGCCGGGGTTTTCGGCAGCGGTGGCAATAAAAGAAAAAAGATGTGTGCATATCGTTCCCGTGTCCACATATATCCCGGGCACCCACTTGCCGCACACGGGGGTGGGCAAGGACGCCGTATCGACTCCACCCCCGCAGCGCCGCACGGCTACGTGATTTGTTTCATCATCGTCGCGTTGTCCGTAAACAACGAGCGAACATTCCGTTGCTCTTCTCGGATTATTTCCACTAATTGTATGTAAAGTGGAAGAGTAAATAATGATAAGTAATGATTGGTGAAACAATTGAAAAAATCCCTTAAAGTTTGTAATTCAGTAGGAACGGTTCCAAGTTTTTTAACACTTAAATATATAGCCTCATTTGTTACTCGAGTATAATGTAGAACATTAATTGTAAGAGATGTTTTTAAATTGGTACAGTAGTTTTAAAGTATATCCCTTATATAAACATTAGAAAATACTAATATATTCTCTGTGTAATTTTAATAATAGAGAAGTTTACCTACACGGCCGTATACCGTTCCGCTGCACATGCCTCTCTTGAGGAGCGCCAGGTGACGTGTTGCTTGAGACGTTTATATTTTTTTATTGGATACGGGACACACCAGCTGTCAGATCCTTATGCTTGTGAACACCTAAGTCCATAATCACCGGCAACTGGAAAACATGCTTTTACATTGCCTACCTACCAACTATTGCCATACCTTCACATCGGTGTTATGCGAGCTTTTATTGCGAAAGTAATGAGCGAATTGAATGCGTCATAATTGATACAGTTTATCGTAGCTAGTAAATACTTGCTTGTTTACGTAACGTTAGAGCGCGGGACAACCGTTCTACGATAAATCGCATTCTGCGCATAACTTTCTTTACTTATTGAAGATGAAGTAGTAGACGTGTTGCCCTACATTTGCACGTTATTTGTGGTTATTCGGCGACACACACTAACTAGTCGAGTACTTATAATCTATTTGAATAAATGAAGATGGGAGCGGTGTAGCGCTGGTGCACGTGTGACACCAACAGTTCGTCTGTGATTTGTACACACTCGCCCGATAATATTCCAGCGGTGCTGTGCATGGGCAAAGGTGCTGCACTCGATCGAAGGTCGCCGCTCCGACTGCAGACCGACGGAAATAGCCAGCGTATGGCAATTTCTCGTCCCCGCTGGCAATGAGGTTATCATATTAAACACCGTGGTTTATGTCTCGTTATAGACATTGTGCCGACAGAACAGGTAAATAGGCCTACCTATGATCCCGCTGTGAGAAATCACCCGGGAAAATAAAAGGTGTAGGGCTGCAACGCAAAACGAGGGTGTTATGCGTTATCTAGGGGTGGTAATCTCTTCCACCGGAGCCACCGGGCGATCCTCGCTTGACTTCCCTATGTTCATAACTTATGTTAATTAACCATTCATCGGTCGTCACTATCGTCAACTGTCGATGTCATGCAGTAGGAAATCCTACTTAATTTGATAAAATGCGGAAGTTTGTATGTGTGTTTGTTATTCTAAGAAACTATTGACCGCATTTGGCTGTAACTTGGTACATAAATGGATTATGATCTGGATGAACTTAAATGTGATTTTTTCCCAAAAAAAAAAATAAGAATGGGTTCCCTTGAGATAGATATTACGTTGGTGATTGTGGGGCTCAGCTAGTTATTCATAATCTTCGCGTCTAACAGTCGGATTAGCAGGCGTAAACGTCGCGTCTAATTTGTATTAGCGTTTTGTTTTGCACTTGGCTAGCGATGGATCAGCTGCCCTCAGACGGTGTTTACGGTAGGCGGCTAGCAGTCTATGAACATACATTTTACGGGAATATTGGAAAATTTCACCTCGCGTCAACGTTTGTTGAGCGCGGCAGGTAATGCGGATGGGAAATCTATTTAGATTCCCGTGGATGAGTGGGGGTACGGGGGTGGTTATGGGCTATGCGGCAGTTCCCATCGTTGAGAGCTTATCCATTTTATAAACCAATATAATTTTTCATAGTGAAGTTTAGATTGCATGTTCGAGAGAATATTCTGGAGTCTAGACTGTAAGAACGCGTTAGCGTACTTCATTGTCTAGACTAGACGTGCAACGGGAAAATCTGATTAGTTTTAAAATTTATTGCGATAACAAATGTCATTACAGAGTGTCGCTGTATTAGAACTCAACTACTGTATGCATTTACATTACATTTGTTTAACATTACTGGCTATTCAATTTGTTTTATAAACTCTGTTTCCACTACACTGTAGTTACTCTTTTAATCTTGTAATAATACCAATTTCAATGTCATTTCATGTGATAATAGCGTAGTAAGCTGTCATCGGTATACTTATAGAATGAAGCCCTTAACCATTTACCATTTACCTAGTCTAAAGTGTGAAAGTCATTGTGCTCCCTCGCATGTAACCACGAGCCGGGTGAGCCGCCTTCCCGTTACACCCTCCCTTATAAAAATAATAATGCATGCACACGAGTGCCGAGTCAGTATTATAAAAATAATAATGCATGTACACGAGTGCCGAGCCAGTATTATAAAAATAATAATGCATGTACACGAGTGCCGAGCCAGTATTATAAAAATAATAATGCATGTACACGAGTGCCGAGCCAGTATTATAAAAATAATAATGCATGTACACGAGTGCCGAGCCAGTATTAAATTAAAATCAATTTCGGCGCGATAGATTAAATTGAGTGCCATCATGGCAGTTCTACTTTGCTTAAAATGAGTTAAAAGCCTCCGTTCATATTTCTGGTGATTCCTATAATCAGAGCATTTTTTAAGTCAAACCAACATGCAGTTTAAAATTGCAATTGCTAAATTAATAACAGCCTCCACTGATAGTATAAAAATATTACCAACAAATAGAGTTTTAATATGTTAATAGAGGAATAAGGCTCTGTAAGAAAATAAAGAAGAATACATGACCTATCTGATGTTAAAGCGAGTGTCAACTCCACGACAACATTTACAGTACAGAAAGGGGACCGAGGCTGTCGTACGGTTTATCTAAACGGCTACAAGCAAGTTTTTACATATCGTTGGGCTTTTAACACGGGCCCGATGGGGTGGGCGATAACGTCCCGTCAGGGCGCCCGAGACTCTCCCGACCTGCTGGTGAAATTAGCGAAGGTCACATCCGGCCGCTCCTACCGCGCACGGAGCTTATTCGTGCATGTGAAACGCATTGATCGCCCGTCCAGTTTTATTATAGCGAAGACGCGGAGCTGAACGACTCAATTAGCATGTTCATGTATTTATTTATTACTGGATGTGGCTTCACGCTTTTACGGCATTTGTGTTTATTAAATTCGTGTAAGGGCTTCGCTGTCTCCAAATAATTTAGCCGTATGTACGTGTTATACACTAACACAAATATTAATAACTAAGGAGCACACTGTACACAACAAATTGTTAATCATATTTTCACGTCACTTGGATGTCAATTCCGATAAAATCGATCAAAATTGAAATTAAGTAAAAACATTAATAATTACAACTATACACTCTTCGCAAGCACAAAAATCTTTCCAACAAGAGTTGTTGTATAAAAGTTATGTGTATGCTATTTGCCACGTTCCCAAATATCCAAAGCGTTTATCGCAATGGAAGGGACGGGCTATACAAAAAACTGGTAGCGCAATGCAGGGGTCGTGAAGTTGGGGACTTGCGGTTAACTTTGCGGGACTACACAGTCCTTGTCGGATACTGAATATTTTGTTAATTAAGATGATCCGTAAGTTTTCGATTGAATTTTGTATTAACGCTTTCAAATTAGCGGCGTCGTGTCCTGCACATTATGTGTACGTTTCTATGTTCCCTGCTACAGCAATGATCGGCTTGACGGGTTTTAACGTATCAGGTTTCGATAGCGAGTGACACTGGGTGCAAAAAGAAGTATTATAAGCAGTCGTATTTCTAGTTTTTCATTTAAATGTTAGGTTGGGTTACTTACTTACTTCATTGGCTCAGCGATCCAAAGCTTGCTACTGATATCTATATCAATAATATAAAGTTGAAGAGTATGATTATTTAACGTTTGAACGCGCTAATCGCGGTAACTACTGGCCTGAATTGAAAAATTATTTATGTGTTGAATATGAATAATCCATGAAAGGCTATGTACCAGGATGCCACTAGGTCTAATATGACTGGAGTTACCCGGGTGGAACCGCGGGGTGGAATTAGTTCTTTAAATGTATTAACTATTAAAGGTGCTCTTCCCACTTTGTAAGCGGTGCACATGTTTTACATCTGCTATACCAACTCCGTTCAGTGGATTACTATATTTAGCATCCGCATAACCCGCAATTTCGCTCCTGGTCACGTGACAAATGGGATATATGTTGTATTACATGTTATATCGGTGAATGGGGTATAACGCCGTTGGAATTTTGCAGATCGGACAAATATTGCTATGATTAGCACCTTCAAACAAACAAAAGATCTCATCAGCTTTATATTAGATAATAAGATATACGTAGGGTTACATAACGATTATATACAAACTAATTATTAACACCGTGCAAGAGTGAATAAAAAAGTGAATGAGAGATATGTGAGTGACGATAAAAGAATAAACGATCGTAATTGATGTTATGAAGTTTTTCGCTTGTTACTTTTATTGGGGATTTGACCGTGCCTGCAGCAATTAGGAGGACGTCGGGGCACCTGGCGCGACCGGAGGGGGAAGGGGAGGGAGGCACTCCACCTCACCGCATTTATTTATTCATTACCGTTCGGCCCATCACATTATTTAGCTATGGAAAATATTGCGCTATTAGGACCGCATAAAAGTGCTTTGTATTTGGTTTTCGGTGCTGGTGAAAATGTGGGTTTCTGTTAATTAAATCGTAATCAGCTATTTAGCAAACACCCAATATACTGGCAATATAAGCGCATTTAGGCTTACGTATGAAGAGATTCGCCATTCTTGTAAAGGCCGCGCAATGAGTTCAGAGCTTTTGATTAAACTGTAGAGGATATTTGCATAGATGCCATGCAGTCTTTTGGTGCTTTAACTTGTAAAATTGGGATTCATTAATTATCAAACAAATATACACCGCACTTTTCCCCGAAACAGGCATCTGTAAAACCATTACTAATTTCAAGGACTGCAGTCATAACTACTCGCGCTAACTATAGCTCATAAATTGAGACCGTACCGGAATGTCGGTGCAGCGATGTAACTCGGAGCCTATACGCTCGACGTGCGGACGCGTCGCTGCAGGGCGAACTGCGACCCGCCAGCATTACGGTCTGGTGGGCGATACGCTTAATAATTCATTTTTCGTGTGTCCACCGCAGCCGGAGTGAACTATTTAAACATGCGTGTTGATCCGGGATCCCGTGTTACATAGTTCCTTTGTCGTCACACGCAAAGGCAATTTAACTTAACACAACCGTAGCGTTGAATCGAGATTGTGGAATAGGCGATGATAGATGAAAGTCCTTTGCTTTAGTATGTCCGAAGTGAAGACTGATAAGATAGGAGCTTAGGCTCTTCTCACACGTTGAAAACCTTCCTTTCTGCTTTCCTATCACTGTAGACCGTTTTTTTATAGTACACGGGGACAATCTAGCAGTCTTTCAATGACTACTGACACCCATAGACATCCACATAAATGGTGTGCAGAGATGTATTATGCGACAGATTTTGTCACTTTACGCCGATAGCATGTGAGCGAGAGCAATAAATTTGAGATTGAAATGCTTCGAGTAAGCTCTAATTGGGCGCATTGCAGAATGGCTTTACCTCTTATTAAAACTTCAACTAGTGAATATAAGTCCCAACTACAAACCTCACCTAATGCACTGATGAATATAGGACAACACAGCCCTCAGTCCCAGTGACTCTCTTCAGGTTGAAAATCACAATAATTAATTATAATTACGATTTTCACAATTGAGTCGAAAACTGGCCTCAACATGACAAATAAACAGTTGTTATTGCTTTTAATTTCTTTGAATGTGCCTATAACAATCGCACGATGTAGTCGGTTTTTTAGCATTATTGAATACAATAAACGTATACATCGATTTTTGAAGCCGTACTATTTTCGTATTCGAATTTGAAAACTGAAACCGAATGCGGATCTTACGTCCGAGATCACAGCGAAGTTATGACGCGAGATTTGCAGAAAGTATTCATGTCTATTCGATCGTTGCATCCTCGTGTTTGAGCACCAATTTATAAATGGCGGCGGAACAATGAGGAGCTTACAAATAGCCATAATGTCAACAGCTTCGGCAAAGCGGTGAGAAGCGGGGGTGGCGCGGTGGCGCGCAGGGCTGAGAGGTGCGGAGGCCCTATCGATCCGCGAGCCGCGCACATTCCGCCCTGCCTGGTCACCACGTGCGCCCTGACCTTCGCCACCTGACCACCGACACTGCCGCTGTACTGTACACGAGCACGTGGCTGTCACTGTTAAAGGTTTCGCTTGTTGGGACCAAGTACATACCTTCGTGTTTAATTAATGAATTCACCGCCACTGATGTGTCTGTCTTCTGCTAAACTTTTCCTTTTTTTATGACATAACGAGACGATTAATTGGAGCCATTTGGTGCCTACCGACGGTCGGCTATTGACAAAATAAAGTTAACGAAAAGACGCGATGCTCTCCTTTACCCCATATGTGGCCAACCGGCTTCGCACAAATTCAAGAAACGCGACAGTATAACCAACACTTTTATGGTGATATCATGTTAGTCAGGGTTACGGTCTCCTGCCCGGTCGTGCTCGTTTGGCCGGCGCAATTGTAGCACTACCTCTTAACAGAATAGAACTTAATTTTACAAGCTTCCCTAATTTGGTTATATTTTTATCTTATGATTTTATATGTCAAATAATAATATAAAAACTATGGCTTGACCTGTGTCCTAATTTTTCCGCGTGTACAAATAATTAACAAATATTCCATTCCCTGACAATGTGACAATTTGCGATGGAAAAATAATACCTTGAAGTTAGTACATAGTTTGTTATGTGTGTACTCGTAAGTTAACTATTGTTTTCTTTATCGGTTCTCAATTATTTTGATTGGGTTTTATCATTATCATTATAACCCACTCAACTGCTGGATGGGAACTGAGACCAGTCTCGGTTAATTAGGTTGTTCTCATTATAATTAAATTAGTATGTGATTGTTTGTATAGATCTTATTAACATAGATTCATTAATTCTGTAAGAACACGACAGGGGAGGCGTCTCTCGATCCGATGTAAAGTGGCAGCTTGGCTGTCGCGGCTTGTGAGTGGCCGCTAATGGGTCACCGGGGAAGGAGCAACGGAGGACAACGCATTAGCATAATTATTATGCGAATGGTTATGGGCGGTTGTAGTTGTCAAAATCCGAGGCCGTTTGTACTCCAATAATATAAAAACAAAAAATATTTGATTTTATATTTTATTAAGAATTTCAGAGCTATACTCTCTAGAATAGATGGAGCTATATTCAATATAGAATTTTGAAATGGTATAGGTTACGCTCTCAACATAAGAGGGCGTAACAATTTGGGGTATGCGGCATGGCCACCGGTGCAGCAATGGTGCTATAAATTGGGTGGCAAATGGCGATAAGTGTCCACTAGCACCCGCCGGCGACGGGGTCCTGACGCGCTGATCGATACCGGCCGGCAGTCGGCACCCGCCGCACTCGCGGGTCTACGCAAGGGCCCGCCATGTTACGAGCCGGTTTGTTTGTCTGCCCACACTTATTATAAGGGCTGCCTTTTCTAATAAAAAGAATCATTAGTGAAGTTACATTGTTTATATAAATGTATTTAACTAACCGATCGCATATTCGATTCTAGTTGTGGTACACTTTTCAGTTTTACTGGTGTTAAATTATCGTTTAAATATTAATCTCTTTTTTTTTAATAAGGAGGGAGGAGGAGGTAATTGGTAATAAGGAGAGTGGTAGCTTATAGAAGTGGGCAGCGTTTCTGTATTGTTGTGCACTTGGAGACAACACACGCAGACGCGCGATCGCTCAATGATCTCGCGCGTTACGTAAAGATGAGATGAATGACCCATCTCCCTTGATTTACGTTTTGATCGTACAATGTGACATCATCAGTGCGGATGCGAACAATGTGCTCGAATAAAACACGGAATTGATATTCTTTTGGCGCGGACCACATCTGTGGCAAATGTGTAGACGGCTCGTTTGATGGTAAGTGGCGAACGACTGTGCGCACTAATACCACCGCAAGACGATGCAAAAGAGAGTAGCGGACAGTCTCCGAGGAGTGTCTGTCGCTGGAGGGATCCGGGACACTCCACTTATAGCGGCTTAGTTGGTATTGGTACCCAATGGCGGAGTCCAACTTAGGTCTGGGCACTACCCGGGCTTCCGGGTATCATGCGTAAATGCATTCCCCTTTGTCACCAAAAAAAAAAAAAGTTGTCGGATGACCCCATCGTGGTTCAAGCCTTGTCGTGGCGGTGGGGCTTAGTAGTCTGGGGTGAACCCAGGCGAAGCCAATTGAGCCGAGGTGATCTTTGTACCCCTCTTATAAGAAGAGGAGGCTTAAGGATCAAGAGGGAGAATCGCTCTCGGTACCCCTCTTATAAGAAGAGGGGACCTGAGAGCAACAGGAGGTGGTGCTTTTGCGCACGGGGCAATGGGAACCTCACCCAATTGCACTGTCCCAGGGTCGGTGGGGTTGTCCTATAATGCGGGGCAACCCCATCTGTGGAGGTAGAGTTGGTCCCTTGAGGGGATGACTAGCCGTCGAGGTACACTGATGTATTTGGCACTATTATGTGCCGCGAGTCCCACACACCACTGGACCCCACCCAGGGCCGGCGAAGGCGTGTAAATGTGTTTCCCCGCGTCAACCAAAAAAAATAATGTTGTCGGATGAGCCTCCTTTTTGGAGAGGTCCGGTACCTCAGGAGGGGCCCTGTAGCTGATAGATCCGGGGTACCTCAGTATAGGCGGCCGATGGCATCCACGGGGTTTTAGTGAGTATTTAGTAAGCCGCGAGTCCCACACACCTATCGGATCCACCCAAGTCGAAATAAAAAAAATCCTAGGGTTATGTGAAAGCGATCGATTTTACGATCCAGTGGATAATTCAACAATAAGTCATGCTAATAGCAAGCAATTAATATATTGAAAACATCTCAAACGGTGTAAGAAAACAACGCCTGTGCTACACTAAATAATTGTATATGTGGGAATTTATTAGCAGCAGGAGAATTGCTAGTAATGAACATTGAGCAATGCGGCAGCTTGTTATGGTCTTTCCGGTCAAACGTCATCTGTTCACCATCACATTCAACACGTTTTTGAACTTATCAGAACTTAAAATAATCATAATCGAACACGATAGTGAATTATTTCGAGGTCAGTAATGCTAGTACCCAGATAGCAGGTCACCGTCGATACGACAAAAGTGTGCCAGCGGAATTAAAATGTTCATTAAAAAAACCGGATGTACGTTTGTAGGTGAGGTCTGGCTTAAGTCGGTCATTAAGCGTAGTTGCGACCCGCGGAGCCGCGGCAACCCGCGCGCCGTGGGGGGAGCTGGGGAGGCACTTTCCACTACCGTTATTCGTGGGCCGTGCCAGTGATGTAACGCGCATAAAGTTCGCTGTGCGAGCCCGCCAGCCAAGTCGCAGCGCTATCATCGGACGCACCACAATTCGATAACTGTCACGCTATATTGAACCAATGATTACAGAGCGTCTATGAAATGACTATAGATGAAGATTTTCACCAGTGGACAGTCAACGATGTCGATTATGATGAAGGTTCAAGTGTGTAGTCTACAACCCAGCAGATGGTTTAGGTATGATAACCCAAGTTCACGTTTGCCTTAGTGGAAAAAAAACTGTACCTGTAAACTCTGCTTCAGTTTACAAATGATATTGAAGTGAAAGGTCTACAAGAGGTGTAAATGTCACGGGCGCGGTTAAGCGTGATTACCAGCCTTACGGTTTCACACAATTTTACCTGTATATATTTTTTATATTGCGGGCCGTTGATCGTTTCTTAAGCAGTACAGTAGGGAGCCATCTTACGTTGACGGGTTGATGTAACAAAAGGAAGCGCGTTGCAGCTGTTTCAGACGAGTAACCCGAAGCCACGAAGTGAGGTCGTTATCGGTTAGAAAACAAAGATAAGAGAACCCTCGCACTTGAAATTTTCCATAGCTTTGATATTGCATTACAAAATAACTATATCGCCACAACAGATAGGTGGCGTCGTCAAAACGTACCGATAGTGTTGTGCATTGTAAACACCGGCTGCGCCGCTGTTGATTCGAGTCCAGCTTGAAGTGTCGCCATCTGGAGACCTGTGTTATTGAGGATTTAAATTAGTGTTTATCGCTTTTATACTGTTGATAATTTGCACTGTTAACATTATACTTACTATTCTTACGTGCAAGACTGCGTAATTATACGTGACTTCTCGATTAATTAAATGTTAACAATTAAGAGAGTCTGTGTGGAGTTTAAGAAAATAGAACTTTGATAAAATTTTACTATTTTTACTAAAAACAATACGGTCAATTATTTGAATCCATTTGTGCACGCGGTATTACCCTCGTATAGAATCTATCCCAAGTACCCCATATCCATCATAATCCTAAGGGGCCATATGATTGATACATTTGTTAGCGCCATTGATCTTGCACCTCATAAACTTGAATCTGTGATGGTAACGTGTGATAATCTCTCAGTTACGTGCGCTCTGTACCACATGGTCACAGTACTGTAGACCTTGCTGGAATGTAGAGCCTCTCCCGGTTCCCCTTTTACCTTCCCGCGCACGCCCCTATTGCGTAAATATGTCTGCCGACTGCACCAGAGTGCCGACCTGACGTTATCGACATCGGGAGATATTACAAACGAGATATAATGTTATTATATGCCAAGCGCTGTGTACATGTGTTACGGAATAACTATGGAATTCAACATTTACCTACGACATGATTTACTTACTTTAACGATTAGCTAGAGTAATACCATAAAGTACATTGTACCTAATACCATAACATCATGAAATGTTTTCATCGTGTATTTTGTAAATAAAGATCTCATTTAGGAACCTGTAATTAAGGGTATAAGATGGCCGCGTTGAGGATGTGTTAATCGACCACTTAGGGGAAGACGGTCTCCACAACAGCCGGTCCGGCCATGGATGCGAGTGGCAGGGAGATCTTGGCGTTAATTGTAAGAGGCCTAGTCCAGCAATAGGCCGATAAGGGCTGATGAGTGATGAAAGCAACATGAAACAACGTACAGATTACAGAGCACTGCAGGTAGTTTGGTAGGCTCACTGTGGAAGTTATAAATAAATATATATCGGCCGCCTGCCTGTGAGCGTTTACAATTAATGGTACGTGTTGATGACGCTGTTTGTCACGGCCGTACGGTGTATCCCACAATTATATCCATGTACTTCTAAAGTATAACTAAACGATTATGGGTTAGTAGTACGTGGATATCTGATATGAAGAATTAAAGAAAATACAGTTGAATTTGACATTCTCGCGCAATGTCACAATCACAATTTAATGCATATAGAAATTCGCTATGTATAAAATAATTGACAATTTCTTCGCCGCGGCTCACGAGCGCCCAGGACAATATTGTTTAAGAAATTCGCTATGTATAATAATTGTCAATTTCTTCGCCGCGGCTCACGAGCGTCCAGGACAATATTGTTTAAGAAATTCGCTATGTATAATAATTGTCAATTTCTTCGCCGAGGCTCACGAGCGCCCAGGACAAGTATTGTTTACTCGTCCTCAAGTATATTTAGAAATTGGTTTTAAATTATACGCAAACTAAACAAGAATAAACGTGCGCTAGTATTACTTCACGGTCTATAATACGCACCACAGTAGAGCGTGCTTAAAACTTAAAAAACGCCAAACTTTTAGCTATTATCACTTTTTTATCCGAGTTCTGAAGGAGGGTGATGGTTTTCGAAAGCATATATTTATATGTTGCCTGCTACATCCTAAACGGCATGGCAGATTTACGTATTAGATGTCCTCGCGTTATAGATATTCTAAAACATTCGTGTCTGTGTGTCGATCGATTTTATCAGAATTCACTGGATTAATTTCTATGTGATTGCCACCGAAGGCCTCTGTTATTCAGGGGTGAAGCCGGGGTGGATGAAATCTGGCTAAAATATATTTTAAACCGTCGGGATTTTTGAATATTTCCGTTTAAGGTCTTTATTTTAGTAGATTGGGGTCTCTAGTTTCCGAAGCGCTCGCAACCCGTTTGACGAGGCGGCCGTCCGGTCCCGTGCCGAGCGCGGACAGTGTGACACCTGATCCGTACGCCGCTCCGGACTCCACCGGCAGATGTTCAGCCACCGTGGCCGTGGAAACTAAACTAGAATACTAAATACCTATAAAGAGCTTTGCTACTTGTCACAGAGCAGTAGTGAGGCGCTCCGACTTTAGGCCGTATTGTCTCGATTCTACGACGGCTCGCGATAGGTGTCTGTCACCTTTCGAAAATGGTTAATATGCACCTATGACTCGAGCGTCTTAACTCGCTAAGTAGTGGAAAATATCACAATAACCGATAAGAGTAAAAATGTTTCTACTCCCATTGGATCTCCGCTTAGGTGAAATAGGATTTTATTGGGTCCATGTCAGATTTCAATGAGCAGACTCATGCTCTACAATGGAAAGTAAAAGTATCGATAATAATCGATAGTATAATTATAATTTACAAAACGCAACAATCGCCTGTAATTTTGTAAGGTGGATTGTTCGCTCCAGATTCTTGGTATTCCTAAATACCGAGACAGATTTAAATGGATACCGCGCGCGCGTGTGTGTGTGTGTGTGTGCGCGTCGAAGAATTCCTCACGATGGGCCCCTTGTTTCACGCATTTCTACACGACTCGAACATTTCAAACTCTCTACTAACCATTTGTTTTAGAGGCGCTTTGAAATCATTTAAATAACATAATCAGTTGTACAACCAATTAACTTTACAATTAACAATGTATTTTTATATAGAGTTTGGTGTTCGTTTATGAATATTTTAAGTGAATTTTAATTACAAATATAACACATGTAATATACCATTAAATACAACGTGAAAATATTGCTACTCTTAAAATAATATTATAAATACTTTATATTTCGAGTTTATGAATAGTGTTTTACAACAACAACACATTATCCCTAATGGGGTAGGCAGAGAGTACGGAGTGTACATATCATAACCCTTACATACCTGCCTTGCCTCCTCCATATTCATAACTCTTCTTACAAGACACGCCGGTTCCGAAGGCTCTTGAAAGCACCTTCTTAATTTACCCGATCAATGTATAGTGTTTATATTATAATATATAGAGCATTACTTATAAATGATGTTCAATATAGTATAAGGACATCCCAGTAGACGTAACAGTTCGTTATAGACGCGGGTCGCAGTCGATGACCCAGCCGGCGCGGGGTCCAACTGTACAACTCAATCCACATTTTATCGTTAGCGTTTTACAAAGCCCAGACCAGCCCAGCCTTACACCGCGCCACATCAATGTCTCAACGCTTCACACCGTCTTGAATTGAACGTCTGTAAAATGTTCAATGTAACTACTAGATAAATACTTGAAATACTTCAAACTCTCCTCCTGACTTGTTACTTGATAAATTATTTACAGTTTATCAAACAAACGTTAATGATAACCACAAGATTTTGTTGAGTTTGCCTCCAGTAAAAGAAATTGTAGAGGTAAAAAAAGTTAAATTAAGCATTTTTGTCTGTCTTTATGCGAGATGAAATTTGATCCCACGTCTGTTTTGCTGCGGGATTATCAAAATTTATATATAATATAAATTATCATATAAATCAAAAACTTAGCTTAGAACCTGAGAATATATGCATTTTTCAATATTCTAATAAGCTAAAGCTAAAAAGATAGTTACAAGTATTAAAGTTGTCATTATTCCGCTCAGCAAAATAGTAGAGCCGTTAGCTCATTAATTAGCGATGAGCGGCTTGGTCGGTGCGGGTTGAATGCGCAAGCGTCAGACTTGCGACCGAGTGCTGACTGCCGCCACTGCTGTGTAGTAGTTAGCGCGCCGAGCTACGAGCGCTGGCTCTTGAATGTACACAAGGTGTTGCGCCCGGGAAGTTGCGAATGCAGAAATCGCCATGTAATGATATAAATTGTTGTTTAATCGGTTGTACTTTGTTACATTAACACATGTCAGCGCTGTTCCCTTGTGTACGGATTAGCAGGAATTATTCGCTCTAAACTCTTTGTGCGATCAACCTATAGTAGCTACGTCGGTGATATAGTTGTAACGGAACGCATATTTACAGTAACATTATCATTATTCATTACGACTTAAGCAAAAAATGATTCTTTTAAAACTTACATTATTATACGAAATAATATCCTGTAATTAAAAATATTATTTTAGCAACTTTTTTTGGAACATTCAAGCTTTAAAAAGTGATTATCGTGGTGTACACGCAAGACGCACATCGTGAGCTCCTGAGTCTGATTTCCGGGTCGAACGAAAACATAAGTTTTTTGACTATTGTTTATGTAAAATTATAGTGTTATAAAACGTTGGCACCAGCAATTTACAGACAACGACGACAGATATGGTCGTGTCTTTCCAATGGAACGTCCATGACAGGTCTGAGCGCTCTACTCTACCTAGCTCTTACACACAATGTTAAAGGCCAGTAACTCGTGTTACTAATAGTGCCAACTAGATAGCCGATACTTTAATCTAAGTATCACATGTGAAACCGGAATTTGTACTTATTTGCTAAATGAGTTTACTTACCCAAGGCTGGCCGGGACGCGTCGTGGCAGTGGGGCTCAGTAGCTCAGTACAGGGGGACCAAAGAGCAACAGGAGGAGACGCTTTTGCGCACGGGGCAAGGAGCGAGGACGGGAAACTCACCCCATTGCACTGTCCCAAAGTTGGTGGGATTGCGCTGTAGTTCGGGACGCACCATCTGTGGAGGTGGAGTCGGTCCCTTAGGGGGCTAACTAGCCGTCGAGGTGCCCTGATGATTTGTTGTTCCGGGGTACCTCACCAAAGGCGGCACTGATGGCACTCGCGGTGATTTTTGTGGGTATTCGGCACTATAATGTGCCGCGAGCCCCACACACCACTGGACCACACATAGAGCCAGTGAAGGCGCGTAAATGCGTTTCCTCGCGTAAACGAAAAAAAGGGACTTGTGAAGCAGTCCCTAAGTATAGCAAAACAGTTGTGAAGTATGTTGTTGTTTGTGTCTAGTTTGTTACGAGTGATTAGGAGAAACGATGAAGAGTGCCGTGAGAAAAATGTCGAGTGCGAGGCAGCATCTACAGTACACCGTTATACCACTACAGTCTATAACTGGTATAGAGACCGGCTCGATGCCGCACGACAACTACACATTTAGAATGGCTGTAGTTACAGACTCGTGTATATTCAACGGTTATTCTTTCAGGCAATTACTTTGTTTTGAGTCAATTTCAGGTGTAGTTTTGTATCTTATAATTATACTAATAAAATCATTACTAACCTAAGTGATATGGCACAAAATAACACTTCTCATTTGTGAGCGACTTAACTTTTTATGAATCCTCTCGTTTGGTATTGTGTAGAGAACTTTAATGAGTTCTGTAGTATGCAGGCGCACGTAATCCTTTTTTCGGCTTCGACGTTAATCGATAATTTTATCCATTATTAGTTAATTCCTTGTCCTGTACAATCTAATGGTGGTACATAGTTTTAGGCGAGGTTGTTGAACGCGCCGGCGCCGCGTTATTAATACGAGCCGCCTGCCGCAGTGACGCGTACTGACGGTCGCCCGATCATCGATGCGCCTGCGCACATCACAACCGACACTATGAGATTTGAATAGATTTCTGTAAGAGTGTAGGTCGAGCAATTGGCTATGAGCGCTTAATCATGGTGCACCTATACAGGAGCACAACGGCGCTGGTCATGTGAATAAGGACCGGCTATTCAACCAAATACTAATTGGGGTTGCCTCTCGGCTCATATATAGTTACGATAACTATACAGCATACTGGATATTACATTATTGTATAAATGATGTTGTAATGATGAAGGTTGTAACTACTTTTAACAACGGGTCTTATCGAGTACGCCCGATCTGGACGGACCGGGATCCCGACAAAAGCGGATTTGACAGACTCGAGACGCGCAAGAGTAGCCGACTGCCATACATCTGCTGGCGGATATAAGTAAGGGCATAACTGGATTAGTTTTTTTTTTTCTAGCCTCGGAAACTACAACCGTATTTTAGTTGTAACGTCAAACAGATTTGGAGAACTGTTTAATGTTATTAGGATATCGATAGCGCAATAAGCAAAAAACGAATACCTATTTATAATTTATACATTTAACTATAGAATCTTGTATAGTTATAATTTGTTAATTCAGTCGATTACATATATTATTATTATTACGTTATCAGAAAAAAAAATAAGTTTAAAAATAATATAACAATTGGTTGAGAAATTGAACTCGTTCTTGTTAGCTGTAAAAACTTAAGCACGCGAAAGTCTTCACTTGCAACGAATTTGAGGAGGAGGAGGAGTACATTGTATCCGTCGTGCGGAGGGTGGTTGTGACGTTGCGGGCTCATGACGTCACGCGCACGTGGGTGTGCGGCAGCGAGACGCAGCTAGCGGGCGCGGCGCTCTCGCTCGCACGCTACTGGCTGAGCGCGCGCCAATTGACAGATTTTCACGCGCTCGATGTAATCTCGAATCTTATTATGGGTAGATTGCTATTTTTTAAAACTTACTTTTACTATGACAAAGGACCGTAGTTTGCCATCCCATTATCTCTAATATTTACGACAAAATCTCGTTACGGTCTTTTATGAAATGTAATCTTGGTGGAAATTTACTTTTTCTTTCCAATGGAACTTGGAATTAAAATTTGTTTTTAAATGTAGTAAGGGCTATTGTCAGACGAATTGGGCTGGCACGACCGGGAAGGTACCTATCGCTCATATTTTCCCGTCGTAAACAAACTAACAGCTACGCTGTCGCGTTTCATTGAGCAGCCGGTGGCCCATTGGAGGGGAGGAGGATTGAGGGGCATGACACAGATGCGAATGTGGGCACCGTTAGTCGTCAAAAGGCTCAGATTACTAGTTCCCCCTATACTAAAATAATAGTTTATTTAGAGTGTGGTGATCACCAGCTTGGCGTTACCGTTGGTTGATAAGTTGTGCTCTACTTTTGAACGTAGCCAACCAGTTCAAACAAATACGAATATTAGGATAATATTATTATACTACAGTACGTGTGTAACGTAAATTATTAAATAACATCTTTTACATTAGCGGCAGGGCATTTAAATATTTACGATTCTATTGTATAAATGAAGCGTTTGCGCAGCCTTGTGTAAGCTATCTAGTATGGTCAACACCATCTATATATCTAGTATGGGTATGGGTACTGCTAATTTTGGTTTTTAACTTCACAAAAAGTGCGACGATCGACGTGTGGACGCCAGGGTTCGGTCTACTTGACGTTTGATAAAATATGCCAATTCCGTACAGTCGTACGAGGAAATTGACGTACAGGTGACGATGTTGGTCCGGCCTGTATCGTATCGTGTCGATATCAAATCGTAATCCAATTGCATGGCTATTAGCAATTATATCGCAATTACATATTACTTAAACATATCTTAATTACATTATGGCGAGTGTGACGCGACGGTATCGACTATTTGTGTTTTTATGTGTTGTAATTATATCGGTGTTTTGTTATCTTTTTAGTGTTTAGGGAATACTAACTATTAAATGTGAATGCACAGACCGTACACGTATTGTGCGCATTCTTTTTTTCGTTTCAGACTTTGATCTAATTTAATACGGCTACTTGCTTACTAGCAGGGTGTTATATTTAACTTTAGTAAATCCACCTTAACTTTAACAGCTAAGGTGTTTTATCCCATAGAAGTTAGCAGTTCTATTCATTTACGAGATGGTGTTATAATCAACATTCTATCGATTTTGAATGTTATTCGTAATGTAGTCGTATATTTCTAGATTACTGCCCGAAATCTTTTTCTGTTTAATGACCGTTTTTCATTAACTGGTCGCTTCCATTTTGTTCCCTTTATTTATTTATTTTACGAATAATGCTTGATGAAAATTTGAAGTACGCTGAAGATCCGTATCAAATAAAATATGTTAAAAATGTATTCCTGTAAGAAATAAATTAGGCAGAAATATCCGTCTCATGCCAAACAATGCTAGCTGCAATTAAATTAATATTCACGACAAGGGCTCTGAACGTTTATGTACGTACAACGTGCGATATTTTTTAATCGATCCCTTTGTGTTAGTTGTCGATAGTGTAATGTGCAGCACACCTAAGCGAAGTCCGTGCAACACAAGTGCTGTAATCTGATTACCGCTTCACAACAAATTGGTTGAACGATTCTTAAGAAAGTTAAGTGTAATGGCTGAGAAAGATATACAGCCATTTATTTGAGTGGGGTTTTCACCAGAAATAGATGATTCATGATCAGTTAGAGATGCTATTTTGAAATAGGCTAGCTGCTTTTTTTGGATCCCGAAGAGTAAAAACGGGTCCCTATTGCTGAGGCTTCGACGTCTGTCTCTCTGTACCCAGGATATGTCACACGATTCTAAAGTGATATTTCAATAGTTACCGCTTTATCAAAATGTAATCAATAAAATTGATAAATTTTAATTTTATTACGGAATTTCACATTCTATATAAGTGGGGTTCCTTACCCCGAAAAGACAAAAGAAACAATCGATCACTTTGGTGTCGTTTGTCTGTCCGCCGTCTGGTTGTCAAGACCCTTTTCTCAGGAAGGATCGAGCTGAAATTATTGTCAAAAACACTGAGGTTTTAATTCTCTGGAAGCACAGACAATCATTGTAATTCGACGCTAAACTTACTGCCATTTGTGCTCATATATTTCATCTATAGGTTACTGGTTGCATAGTGAAATATAAAATCTTCTATGAATTAAAGAAAAATGCGTGGTGAAGGCCGTCGAGGGTTGTGCTATCGATTACCGTGGTCCGTGTTTGATAAGTGACTCGCTTTGGGAACGACGATCACTGCCAGACGTCCGCAAGCTTCATTATCATGTCCGGAGTTTTCCTCCTACTCCTAGCGACACGCTACTACTACAGGTACTGATAATATTTGTACTACACGGGCCTACTAAAATGTGAAGTCCCTCCCCATTCCCGTTTCACCTCACCGCGCTCACTTTCAGTAGGTCGGCGTACCGTTTCAAAGCGCCAACTTGACGAATCTTAAATGTATTTTCGTTTTCCTAGTACCTGTAAGTTTTAACATAATGCAATAACATGATGTGCTTGGTCCACTGATTATTATTATCATATATCATATCTCCAAGGCATTACAACCTTGTGCAGTTGTACGTACGTGTTGTGCGTAGGGACGTGGCGATATCTCCATGTCAAACGGGTATTAATCTTTGCGGTGGCGGCGGTCGTAACATTTAGCGGTCGGTATTCAGTTATTCACTAATTAGTAATTGCGAGCCACGACTATTCAACTGTTTATTGAACGGCTGATAGGATTCCGTATTGAAAGCGTAAAATATATGTTTGCTTAACAAACAAAACAAGTGAAATAGAAGCAAACTCTTAAACAAAACTCAAAACATAGAAACTTGTTTTAGTACAGGGTAGGCAGAGAAAACGGATCCATATTCTCTTCCAGATTCCTACCCTGCTTCGCGTCAGATCCACATGGCGTGAAGCTGTAGTTGTTGTTCCCAGTCAGTAGCATACTGTACGTAGGTAGTAGGAACGTAGGTAGGCAAAATTAATGGCTCACGTCCTGTGAGAAGCATTTAAAGACTTGATTTAAAAAAGTAATAAAACGGGTACAAAAAGCTTCTGCTAGCTTCACGTACTACCTTTATGCTAATGCTTAGATCCGTCTCAATTAAAAGTGGAAAGTAGCAGTTATGATATCGTGGACAAGCAAAGAAAACGCACAATACAGGCTAGTGGACCTAAATCCTGATCATCAGGTATTGATCCACGGCTCGCAAAACTACAAATGGCGAATACCTTCGCAATCACATTCCACAGCAACCGGCTGCGTCTACCGAGAACTGGGAACTGTACAATACTTCCAGTGTTATAAATTGGAGCCCAGTACGTTCTACATTCGCAAATCGTAGCTGAACTCGCATTGTTAAACCTGTTTGGTTTGTCCGACAAACCCGAGAAATTAATAGCCGCGACCGCGGGGGCCTGTCACTACTGACACTTGCTGGGTCTGGTGACACAGCTCTGCTACCTTGTGGGTAAATTATTGTATAGTTATCAGGGTTGCCCCTTGCCCCTGCTAGTGAACATGGGCATCTTTGATTAAACAGCAAGATAGCCGATCGCATCTATTTTAAAGCATCCAGTGTTCACCTAAAATCTAAACATAATAAATTTGATTGTGGTACATTTAATAGAGAAAGATTAGCTTTTTGTATAAAATCTAAGAATAAATTAATTAATACACTTGGGACGGGTTCTACTAAGGGTTAAGTAATTGTATCCTACTAACACTTAGCTCTTAACTACCACATAAATGCTGCTTATATGGATTTACAAACATATTTATATGGATACAGAGGCTATGGGCCGGTTTCAAAAGCTCTATTTAAATTCCCAAATAGCTTTCCTCTTCTTCGCCGGCCCCTTAGTGCTGAGGATCGTGACCACATGTTCTTCCCCACTGTCGCCTGTTCAGCACTTCATGGTACGCGCGGTGACGAAGGCCCAAGACAGCCTCTCTGATTTGGTCTGACCATCTCATTGGAGCACGACCTCTGCCCTTGCCTTGCCCTCCATTTGGCCCAGTATTATCAGTTTCTCCAGTTGATGCCTAGATGAACGCATACTGTGACCGAAGAAACTGAGGGTTCTCTCTCGGCAGATGGTCGAGAGCCGAAAAAAATAATAATAAAAAAGCCTACTAAGAACTTATTTGTCAAGTAGCTACCAACTTATATATTAAAGACTGATATATTAAAGACTGACCAAGGAGCAGTCGGGAGTTCTGATGATTACGGACGCGCATAAATATCCGCATAATTGCTATCCTGCTGCGCTGTCCTCTTTCCTCCTCCCCAGCAATGTGCCGCCGGCTATATGCAAAGCCGAAACGCGACAGCGAAGCTGCCACTTCACAGCGGAGACATGTAAGCGAGCGGTACCTTCCCGGCCATGACGGGGCAATTCGGTATGGCACTACCTCTTACTAACACTTAATAGTAACTTCTTAAAGCGCCGCACTGTATTTACTAGTATATCAATATTTACATCATCACATACATTGTATTAGTGATTGTGTATACGTAGCGTTTGAGACTTGTATCTAGTGGAGCAGCCCTTCGTATCCATTTACAAACGAGGGTTGTAACTGGTGTATAGTTATCATTCTAGGAACGCTCCTGCCTCATTGTATTACAACAACAGTCATCTCAAAGTATGTGTTAAGCAGAAGCGTTGATAGTTAGTTTAAAGTGGCTGTTAGTGTTGGATATGAATCAGTATGTATATTTTTTTAATACATAACTTATAATTAAGTACCTACTATTACTAAGTAATAATCTTACAAGATTTATGTGAAAACAAACACAAACATAGCGACTAACCTCGATAAATTCGATA
Organism: Eumaeus atala; assembly: GCA_017140195.1. Taxonomy (NCBI): domain Eukaryota; kingdom Metazoa; phylum Arthropoda; class Insecta; order Lepidoptera; family Lycaenidae; genus Eumaeus; species Eumaeus atala. The sequence continues at coordinate 102,352 of JAFELO010000967.1, forward strand.
TTACTTTAACAATGGAAAAGTGTCAGTGTCTTTGTATAAAAAAACAATGCTCTTTTTTTAACTACTTTTTCTATAAATAAATAATTTTATGTCAGCTGTGCGGTACGCTGTTATGGAAAAATTTTGCTGGCACTTTGAGTACGCTGATCGTGGTCGTATCGAGCGAGTGTACGCGTCGCACGGCCCCGCACGTTTGCCCATCGATCCCGCCTCCAGTCCGCCCGCCCTGGGGCTTGGGCGAGCGCGCACTGCGATCGCGCCGCGCGACACGGACGCGAGGCTACGAGCCGCAGCAATTGCGCACTGTGAGAGTACTTCTACTGTAATCTGGAATAACATAAACCTTACATTCTATTTTATTTAAATTAATAGTTCCATCGAGATCGATTTTACGCGGGTGAAATTAAGAGTAAGTAGCTAGTCAACAATAAAACCATAGACACATAATCAACATAACTTTACTTATGTGGAAACCGCAAATTTAGATTCGCTTATTCGAAGATAGTCGTAGTGTGTAGTTAGCCTTACGCACGATCTAATATGAGACCTTGAAGCTCTACTAGCGCGAAAATTGCATACAAACTCAACGGTTATCAGATAACGCTGTCGCCATGTCCTCCGAATAGCTGTTGTTGTTGATCGTTGGTCCCCGGGGGCTTGTCTTTATTGTGCAGGTTCGCTGTATGTGGTGTGGGGATACAGTCTTTCCCTGTAACCATTTCCTCCGGCAAGTCTAGTAACCCCCATTGTAAATTTGTCTAAAATGTTACGCACGCTTAAGTTCCAATAATATAAAGTGCCATTTGTTTTTATCATGTATAATGTCTTTAACCCAAAAAATGAGATTTATTGTTTCGCAGCAATTCCTATTTTTTTTTTATTTGTTATTTTTCTATATTGCGTTGAATAGTAGTAGTCGTAGTTCGGAGTGTTTTATGAATTCATTACCTTCGAATACTTTCATTTTTTTTATTACCTCTTGATGGACCTGGTCGACCCATGGCGGTCGATGTAAATGATTTTGTGTGACATTTACAATACCCTTTGTACTAAACTACAAAAAGCTCCAAAATTGTGTATTTGTTAAGAATTTTCTAAAAACTATTTGTAGCGCTGCTAGTTGTAATTGCACAAAGATAAGTTGATTTCCCGTCGGCGCTCGACGCCGCCGCCCGCCTACGTATCGGCTATTAGATTTCAACCAACCTGCGGTGGTTGTACTATCCTAATCAGCAACGGGAGGCCAACATAAAGTTTGATAAAATAATAATTTTATCAATTTTTTTATGTAAAAGATAGTGTCATTGCAGCATCGCAGCCAAATTGAGCTGCTAACTCACATGCTACCGCCGCGGGGATTGCTACGATATCAAGTTTTGTGCGGTTTGTAAGTTTTAGTTGTCCCACCTGAGGGCAGGGGAAAAACAGGGCAACATATCTGCATAACGATTATGCGCCTATGAGCGTAATTATCTAAAGGCTGTTATTACGCCCCACATATGTTTGTAAAAAAATGTATTGATCGTCGTATACTCATCGTATTATACAGCAAAGGGACTGACAGGAGCTGGTAACTCTCAGTGTATAATTTTGGAGTAATCTGAATGTAGTCAATTGGTTGTTAATTTTACTCAGTGGTCCCGTCGTGCACGGTTAGAGGCCGCCAATGTTTTTATATGTTCGTCAATAAACACGAGGTCACGCCCGCGCTCCGTACCGGTGCACTTAGAAACCGTTTCCAATTATATTTAGGTTAAACCAAACAGTATGGTTGTCACAAGTGTACGCTTCGTAATAATGATGAATTTTAATTTATTAAATTTTGTTTACAATTCAACCCTATTTCTTGTAAGACCAAAATCCCAGGACCACTACTAATTATTTTCTGATGGGCATAATGTGCAGCTACTAGAAGAACAAGAACTGGTAGCTACACAAATTATACTGAACTATACACCAACGCTACTCTAGAGTGTTATTATATGGTATGACAAATCTGAGCACTATATTCTGTGTAATGCTCGCGGTAGGTAGGAAGGTACTAGAATCATGTGGTCAAGTTGCCAGTCAGTATTAGTATTCCCTGACGTTTCCCTTCAAAACACAATTCAACTTGGAGTGATAAAGGGTTGGTCCTGTAGGATCAATATTAAGTTAGTGATGTTTCTTTACAATATGACGAACACCTACTTGAATGTCTATCTGCGCCTAGGTACAATTAAACCTACTGCTGTTAGCAAACGTAAACAGTACAACACGTAAACAGTACAACACGTAAACAGTACAACACGTAAACAGTACAACACGTAAACAGTACAACACGTAAACAGTACAACACGTAAACGAACAGGTCCGATAACAGGACACAACCGAAGTGCTTACAGTGAATGCGTTGGCGCGTCGACCTGCCACAGTGCAGCGGTAGTACAAGTAGTGATAACAGGGAGGGGCCAGTTCAGGAGGTTGGCGTGGGTGGATTACCAATCCTAAATTCCTTTGTTAAAACCACTACGCATTAAGGATCTCCGGAATCAGTCACTGATAGAAGTGGATGGTAGGACGAGTCGATCTATGTTCAGCGCTGGCCAAGATGGTAATGTGATTGACGGGGAGATAGCGAGCGCCGAGCAGTCGTGACTCGCGGTGTATCGGCGCTCGCCCCGCGCTCCGTACGGTAACCGTACCGTTCACCGCGCGACGGCCTTGGAAGATATACCCATCACCCACCGTGCAACGGTTACCCGCTGGTATAACAGGCGGCTGAAGGCAGGCTCATTGTACTCTGACTTCTAGGTACTTGATCTTCTTATACAAAGTGTACTTACGATACAAATAAATAAATAAAATATATATATATACACATTTAAATATTGTTATAAGGTCGGATCTTTGTTTGAAGAAAATTCTTATGAGCATGATCTTAGCAAAATTATGAATCGAAAATGAAAATCGCCATGTTTGTTTGCATATGAGCTAGATACTGGAAAAACTAGTTCAGCGACGGCGCGGGATGCTGCGCACCTGGACCGCGAATGTCAAGGCTGCGCGCTTGGAACTGCTCCAGCCGCCAGCGCACGCCTCGCAATGACACATAAACATGCAGAATCCGCAGCTCTCCGCAACACCGTGTGCTCCCAACTGACACATTAGATTAGCGGAATCACGTTTACAAACAATCTTCACGTTGATATCGAGCGAGTACGTTTGTTTGTTTGCCGCTACTTTATTTGCGATAAGGTAAGGCGCAACATTCAATGTCAATCGAGACGGTAGCGACGCGCGTGTGCATCGCGCCCGCGACAAACACAAGCACGTGTGGCGAGCGGCGCGTGACGTCACAGGGGTCGCCCCCGCCCCGCCCCCTAGAGCGAGAGGAACAGCGTGCGAGCGAGGCGATAACGCGCGGTTTGTTTTAGCACAACATAACGTATCGCCAGTAAATAGGTTGAGTTTATCTTCCGATTGCAACGACGGCTATTTCGGGCCCTTCTTGCAGCCACATAACGATGCACTATCGCTTCCTGGCCGATGCGGCATCCGAGCTTTCATTGTCATCGCGACCTTGCCTCGTGTGCTTCGCGGAATTAATCTATTCGATTATGGCGATGTTTTGTCACGAACGCAGTCGGGACGGAGTAAGCAACCTTGCCGAGGTGCCTGGGAGACGCTAATCGTTTTGGCTTTGACCAATGAAAATCCCGTTACAGCTAGCCGAGACGTACAATGTCAAGGCAATAAAGTAGTAGCGGCCGGTGATATGTTTATGCGTTGCTTTTGATGTGTGCGTATACCCGTTACATCAGTGTGAGTGGGTAAATATTTACAACACATACCGGCTGAGAGTAATGAAGTATTTCAATAAATTGTTAAATTAAGTAGACATAAGGTATGCGCAATTCAGATTAACAAAACACGGTCTCTCAAACGGTTCCTATTCTATTATTATATTAGGTCATTCTACGGGATGTGGCAAAATGATATTTTTTTTAAGATTTAATTTATCGATCTGAATACAATGGGTATAAAACCAATTTATTCATCAGAAAATGTACCTATACATTATTTAGCAAAACCAAGAGAAATATTTTTTCGGTATGGTAAATAAATTCAGTCTGAACTTTATAGTCTTTACTGTATTTAATTGTAGAAAATAAGGTATGCATGATGTAGTTTTTTTTTAATAATTTGATAGCTTAACTTGTCAAAGTATAGGTAGATATTTAGGCTGAAATCTTGACTAACTGAAAACGCGGGAGTGAAGTATTCTGCGTGTCGCACTAGTAACACTTCTGCTAAAATATCATCCAAATGTTATCCAAGTAGTATTTTTTGGCATATGTTTCGTAAGTTGTGAAAAGTATAGAAAGTAACGGGTCTAAGGATTATGTATTCTGGAGTAAACTCTATTCTATCTAGTCCATTATAGTCTTATTACAGTTGCAAAAAATGTCCTATTGGGGGGCGGAGGAGGGGAGGGGTAAGTGAGAAGAAGGAGGGCAACTCATCGGCACAGTAATTGTGCTCATATATATAGGCGTCGATAGTCATAGGATGGGTCTGATGGCTCGCTTGTCCCCCTATACTATAAAAAAAAATTGAATGCAATGTAAGAATTTTTTTTTTTTTGTTATATACAGAAGGCGATCAAGGTTCGTGGGAGAGCGGCCTCTCGTACGAGTGTCGCTCGCTGCTCTTCAAGGCGCTGCATAATCTGATCGAGAGGTAATTATCATATCACATACCTACGCCAGGTTATTTCAAACTTGTAGAAACATATTTACCAATATTTACTATCGTTAACAAAAATTTGTACCTACCTACTGTACCAACCTACTGTGCCAAGAAGCTGAATATCCTGGAGACGAATGCATATATTACAATATATTGTAATTTACACCCTAGGAATTATAATACTTTCGATAAAAAAAAGCAACTATGTTGGACTATCCGTTTGGATAAAGTTCTTAAGGTGCCACTCACATGAAAAGTCGTAGGTTTTAATGTTATTAGGGTGTGTCTCTGATAAATGCGACAAAGAGTAGTAGATAAAGTAGTAGATAACGACCAGTCAGGAATAAGTACATGGAAAACTTTACTGTTACTTAAAACATTTAAAAGTATATAAAACGTAGATTTCACGGGGTTTCAGAAGTAAAAAATAGATTTTCGACCAATTCTTCATCTGATAGACGATTCATCTCATTAGAGCTGCATAGGACTTATCATAGTCTAGTTCGGTCAAAAGATATAATTTGTCGAATCTGACACGACATTAATCACCTAATGGCTGGGACTGCTCGTTTGGCCGTTTGTGACACAAAAAAGTGTCTTGCGGCCCAATATTCCATTCAATAACGTGAAATAATGCACATGTGTTTGCCTGACTCCTTAACTGCGGATTAACTATCAGACATTGAACCCGGCGATAACAAGCCTAAACATTTCGCATGCGTGAAGTGCAACAAAAAAGTGCAAGCTGCAGGTAAGTTGCCAGTCTTCTTGTAATTATTATTATATAATTTCTTGAAATAAACTCATCGTTTAAGATAGCGTCTAGCGAGCTTAATTATCTAATGATAAAAAAATATTTTGTGGACCCGCAGACATTACTTCTCAATGCAGAGGAGACGGTTGCAGTGTAGAGTTTAAGTGATGATGATGAAGATGAGAAGAGGTGTGTCTTCCCAGGCGGGACAGTAGTGTCTGTTTCTATTGTTCGCACAATGCCGGCTACAAATATTGGTTTTCTAAAGAGTCCGGTGACTCGCGCTTATGTCCTCATTTAAATAGTCCGCAATGTTATATGCCACTAACATTCAATTAGCGGATAATGTTAGGCTACGATAAAAGTCATTTGCACTGTTATCCTGTGCACCTGATGAGATATAGGCGACGTCAACTAGCGCACGTGCACTCGCTTACACTCGGGTTTCGTTGTTATACTGTTAATCGTGATGTAATGATACCGTTATAATCCTACGAATGTTATAAGTGCGAGAGCTTTTTATTCTTTTTATGTTTCATGATGAGAAATCTATACAGATCGTATTTTTTTTCCGGACCTGAACATATGCTGTGGAAGCGAGGATATCCCAACACAACTTCATCTGACTTTATTCGTGAACTGCGGAATAAATCTGGATGAAATTTAGAACACGTTTCGATCCGGACGAACATAAAATGTATATTGTCCCGGAAAAGAAAAGATTATCTTGGAATAGAATTTAAGCAATTTTACCGTGGGACACAGCTAGTAGCTGCATATTTCCATAGCTTATCCAATCGAACATATATTAATTATGGATAGATTTGTTATATAAATATGTGCCAGACGCCCCTCGTCAAGATAATGTCCTTTTGTTATAAAAATGACATTTATAATAAAAGGACATTATCTATTGATATTCTTTTAATTCATCCATGTGAGATCTGGTAAATGTTAAATCTTTGATATCCTTGTGTCGTATAGTAGGAAGATAACATTTGGCTATGTTTGTGTATAGAAAGCAGGAATTAAAGACGCAATAACATTGTCGATATGTATGTGGTGTTCGTAAGGGGTTAATGGTGATGGCGGTTGACAGATCGTTTGTCGGTGAGCTATGAAGCCTGGCGGCTGGCGCTGCGCAAGCGCATGCGACGTGCTGTTACGCGCACTGGGTTATGACGGACAACCTTTCTTGTACCCTGAAACAATTATTTTGCAATTGAACGTAAAAAATTGTCCACCCATGACCATGGTTGCTGTAAAGCTTCTGAAACGTCGCAGTAGTTATATGTATAGTGAAATAAACCACATAATAATAAAAATAAAAATGGTAAACATTAAGTACATGTATTTAATATGGGTGTGAGAAAACGTTGCGACTCAACTTTTCCTTTCAACTCCATAAATATAATATCGTTTACGACCTGCTGTTCCACTTAGCGATTAGGTGGTGGTGGTGGGGGGGGGGTTAGTTGTAGTGTAGCCGCAATGAACACGTAGGTATGTTACGTCTGCCAGTGTCGGCGGACGAATCTCGGATGGAAACGAAATCCAGACGAGTCGTTGACCCCGGCGGCGCGTCAAAGAAACAATGCGCCCGCCATGATCGCGACAATGTTACGATAGCATAATGAAGGGCGAACATTTGGTTGTTTTTTTTAAACAATTTAGTTATACATTACTGACCCCATGAACGACGGCGGGAGTGCTTTATAACCGCGGTTTGTCACGTTGTAAATAAAGTATCGTGTGGTGTCGCTTCAGAGTCCACTCATTAGAGTTTTTATAGGGCAAATACCGCAGGCTCGACACCGATACTACTTGAGATTGCTGCCGGGACGCTTCCGGCTTGTTGGGGTATAGGTATCATGATTAAGAGAAGAGCTACTACTACACTAGCGGACGACCGGTGCTGACAGTAGTGCCAGCAAGTGGCGAGCTCGAGACCTATGCATGGTATGAATCTAGTCGTATAAACTGCAAATTTCCTAATGTTTATGGATAAATGCAAATAAATATATTCTTTCCTTTCTTATTTTTGCAAAGCAGTCACTTCGGCTGGTACCACCGAGCTAACATCTCTCGGCCTCACTAAAAACTGGCACAAAACAACTGCTATGCTGCCATATTTCACGCGGTTTTGTGAATTTCGTTGTTCGGGAGATAAAGGCCAGGAGGGCAACGCACCTGCGTTATGGCTAACCTTTAATTCTGTTGATGTTCAGCGTAGCTATTCAACAAAATTCATCATCAGTAGCCCGCATCCGTCCACTACACGCTACACTTGCCTACGGCGACAGATGTCATGGTTCGTTGACTCGATATGTGGTATGATATCCGATATAAAACCCAGTTACAAGGAAATACTTAAATACTTTTACAACCTGCAAGTGCCGCTAACCTTTAATATTTTTACTCATAGATTAGTGCTCTGATAGGTACCTATTATCATCTTGATTTTACTCTTTTAAATGATTGTGAATAACTACAGAAAGTTTGTTTGTAACTTTAATTCGAGTATCCCTTAATGCGGTCTAGTGTTGTTCTTGAATTGAGATCTGATGGATTGTGTGTCGTAGTCACCAGCAGCGAATTGTTCATCCAGTCAAATTGAGTAAAGGTGGTAGTCGGTACCTTATATTACTGTACCAGTGGTAGCGATAGTACAAATATGTTAGTGTACCGCACGTTGGCGAACATCTGAGACGGCGTGGACATGGACTTCCTACAATCCGTTAGCACCTTAAGGAGGGAGCCCACGGAACTGACGGAGCTGCTCTGTCCTGTAAGAGCCTCGTCGCTAGCTTAGTCACCAGCAGAGAGGACTACTATCAACAAACATGTTTAAACATCTATCTTCATGATGATTGTCACGCTGGGCTGCTCAGTTATCGTTGGGATAACAATTGCAAAGTAATTGTGCAACGTTGTTGCCGTGTTTACGGTGTTGCAGTGGCTATTAACAGGCGACTAGTCAGCGCCGCACAAAGAAATTCGTCACGCCAGCAGTAGTCGGTGTGCGCAACATGGCGCTTGCGACACAACACACGGGTCGCAAGCTCACGACAGCTGTACACAGTCTGTTTTAAGTTTCGATCGGCAATGTTTTACAACATATGAGTATAACGAGCTGTCGGGACAAATCCGCCCAGCCAGAGGTCATGTGTTCCCTGTCTAGCCTTCGCTAATTTCCTTTTGGGACATTTTGGGGCGCATGAATCGCACGGAACGTGACACAGCCGGCTTCAAAATACCAGTAGCACCTGGCGCTTAACTAACTAATTAGGCAAATTGTACGGATCTTTGTTTCATATTTAAGAATAACTCTATTGGTTACGAACAAATGAGCCATGAGATACCTTGAGTATTTGTCATAAGGAAATCCTTAACGGACAGGTTTTTATGATATTGCAATGAGTGTTTTTACATATTTAAGTAACGTAAATAAGCATAATATTGTTCCGGAAAGTGTGAAAATTTTTGGTCGTCTAGATTGTATTAAAGTCTGTTAATCGATGTAGAATAATAACTAGATATATGTATACCAAATGCTATATCGACGGTGTTAATATTTGAGACCCAAAATGAAAGCCACCTCTTTCTTGCAAGGTCTCCGTCACCGAAATAGTAACCTTAAGTATAATCCACTTGTCGAGATAGTGACGACGTCTCGCGAAGTTATGCTCATGATGATGTGAAGTAAGTAATTACACTTGTAGCGTCTCAGCAATGCGTAGCTAGCAGCTAAATGATATTGTGGCTCTCGCTCTTTGTTAGCGCGTCCTAATGTATGGATATGTTATGTAAGTGGTCGCAGTTTATGACACGTTGTGCGCGACTCGCCGAGCGCAGCCCGCAACAGCCCGGCGGCGTCGATCAGCATTATTTATATTTTACATTCGTAACGTTCAGTGCACACATCAGTACATTACTTATAATTTTATTTTGCAACAGGTGCATCAGGTCAATCAGACTCGCGCTAAGATTTTGCTCTTTTTTATATAGAATAGGGGGGGGGGAGGGCAAACGAGGAATCGGAGCCTTTTTGGGACTACTGACGACCATGAACATCGACATATTTACTATGCCGATGCGTTGCCCTCCTTCGCCCTTCGAATGGGCCACCCACTACTCACAAACCGCACGAAACGCGATACTGAAGATGTCACTTTACGGGGCCATGTGAGCGAGAGGTACCTTCCCGGTCGTGCCGTCCCAATTCCATTGTATAGGCGGATGCACTATGCATGGCTCTGCATCTTCCTAAACCTCTTACAACATCTGTCCAAAGATACTAATCTATTGCTTTTGTTGTGTTCTTCATTATTAAATGAATGAATGAATTAGGCGTCCTTCGAAATCCGCTAAAAATATTCACTCCAAAGATTGTCTACATTTACTTCAGTCGGTTTAATTAATTATTATGATATTCTGTGAGAATATGATTGTGTGTACATGGTAAATAACTTCATTACTTCCTATACAATACATTTACCATTATTCATTTATTGGGTGTGAATGGAATGTAAACAATAAATTTATTTGGTAATTATAAATAGAAGAAACTTATATGATATATGTATTCGTTCCCAGATGCCTGCTGTCACGGGACTTTGTGCGGCTGGGGAAGTGGTTTGTGCAGCCTTACGATGGCGACGAAGAAAACGTTGGCAAAAGGTACGATATACAAACCACCTTATAAGCTATAGGGCTTGTGTATCGAGCATAAGGTCTTTATTGAGAAATACTATCACATCACAATTAATCTATGCAAAAAAAACTATTGACTTAAACTTCGATATATTTTATGCAATTTTAATGTACTTAAATTATTAATGAATACGTATTATTAACGAACGCAAGTGAGTGTAGAATAATATTCAACGTTCAAAACCTACTTCTCCGAGGTTTTACTTACACTTTGTTGTGTTATATAATTTCAGAGAGTACAAGTCAAATATAGTTATATAATTTAAAATTGTATAATTACTCGAAATATAAGATGAGACATTTGTATAATGGAAGTACATATTGCGCCAGCTCTGTTCGGTGGGCCGGTATCAATAGGCACGCGTGGCTACACGCGCGCCCCCTTCCTACAGCATGCGAGGATCTCTGTGTGGCACTCGTTGAGACACTAGGGTGCTACTTCGTTCCCCTTCGTACACACGATTAACTTGCGTCGACTTACCCCATTCGCATTAGACATTATTTGGTGAGGACTCTTTGCGATTCTTCAATATTAACGGTTGAAAGACATTTGGACCTGGTGAGGTAATTTCAAATTTGCTTTCACTCGGCAAATCCAATTTGAATGCGTAGTATGTTATGACCGACTAAGGGCGTTTGCACGGAGTAATATTAAAGTATAAAGTGGTTAGTCAATACTTTACTCTTAACACACAATTACTTCATATTAATTAGCTTCAACAGGAACCTGTGAAACAGAAATTTGTAAAGTATTTGTGTGCTGAGCACCTAACACGCTATCGGGGCTGTTCATTCAAATTATTCAATATTATGTTAACACGAATGTCACTAGTCACTGTGAAACCACTTTAACGGAATGTCACAGTCTGTTCAAACATCCTACTTCCCGGACATCCGAAATGTCTGTAAAATTGTAAGTTTTAAGCTGCAATGTGACTGTGGTTCTTTCTGCAGTTTTATATTCAATAAATTATTTCATTATAGATATACTATAATTTGTGTAACCTAGAATAAGATGGAATCATGTCTAGGGAAAACTCTTAAATCAATAAAGAAATGTATAAATGATATGTCGTATATGTGCGTTCTCAGCCCGTGGCACCTGTCGTTCTCCTTCGCGTTCTTCCTGCACGGCGAGAGCACGGTGTGCGCGTCCGTGGACGTGCGACAGCACCCGCCCGTGCGCACACTCACGCCCAAGCGTCTCGCTAGGCTGCAGCAGCCCGCGCCTGACAAGCGACACGACAACAAAGGTACCGGCAGCGCTACACATTGTATGAATTGTTATTAAATCCTGCTGGAGATAGTGCCATTGTTGCATTGCAGATTAATTGGGCTGGTACGGCCATGCAACTGCCACTATTTAGGGGATATCTAGGGTTGAACTGGTGGTAGATTTAATTGTTTTTGTTTTTGAAAATTTAAATTACTTTTTGAACGTCTTAAAAAGTAATTACAATTATATTAGAAACTTTTTTTAGTTTCACCTGTCGCAATGTTTGTCTGCACTCTGTGATCAAATCTTGCCAGATTAATTTGATTTTCTGGATACCGATTGAGCTGAAATTGTACAATGTTTGCATCTGATGACAATACAAAATTATTATGACTTGGAAGCTGATCTGGCGAAGTAGACTAATGATAGCCATGGGAATGTAATTAAAGCTTGCAAATTAAATTTGATCCATGTGGATTCATTGCCAGTTCTCAGTTGAGCTGAAATGTTGTGGCATCGTAAGTGTGTACAGCACCTTACGCCAGTGGTCCATGTATTTCTATAATAAAAATCTTAAATATATAATTACTTTTTAAATTGTAAAAAAAAATAGTCTAGTACCTGTAACACAAGCTCTTACGGTACTTAGCACAGAGCCAGGCGAATGTGGTGTGATAAGTCCACAGATTATTTAGTATTTATTTGTTCTGAATCAAAACATTTTCCATTTCATTTCACTCCATTGCATATTATTTTATATGGGTTTTTTAAGCTTATCGATTTTAGTATTCATCGCCATTTTTGTCATTTTCTGTTGTGGTTGCAGTGATCTTGGCGCCGTTCGGTCTGGAGGGCCGCGTGACGGGACGCACATGGACGGACGGCGATGCGGCCACGGCGCGCCTGCTGGACGCATGGCGACAGCTCTACCCGCTCGAGCAGGGCTGCGGCGCGATAGAGGTGACTGCCATACCTCTTCCGCATGTTACGTCTTTGAACGTTGATGCTTAGAAGAGCTGTGGGAAAAATTTGATTAATATATATGGGCGAATGCGGCCCTTTTGGCATATTAATCTTATGTTAGTGGTCTTTAATATATTTAAATAATGCCTCTGATCACTTTTATGGACCCGTCCATCTATTCTAGATATTTGTGTTAAAAGTCCCAAGCGAAAGGGGCTAGAAAAAAAAGATAAAATATATGTGTTTGTAGCTAAATCCTTCAGTTATGTTTAAAATGTTATTGTGTACAGGTGGAGTGTGGCGGAGTACGTATGCGCTACCCGATGCCGTACGCGCTAATGACGGAGATGGAGACTCCGCACGAGCCGCCGCCCGCTGCGCACCTTGCGCGCCGCACACTGCGGGCGTTACGTACGCCCGCGCCACACCAGGTACTACAAACGTTCTCTTAAAGGTGAAATGTTTAAGCATTTGATTGTGTTGCGTGTTGATCCGTAAATTGTTAAAAATCTAGCAACAAGCTGGACAACACTGAAGATAAACATTTTGGACTCGCGTGCAGTAATTGTATCCATGTGAGGCTTCATTTCAATGCTTGGCAATGCTCTGCACAGTGGAAGTAGGAAACACTGCGTTGTCACGAGTTGCACTTCGCTGTGAGTTCACTTCCGATATTGAAGAAGAAGTGATGATAAATGTAATCAAAGATTTTATTATATTTTGGGCACAACTTCTGGACATTATATTTATCTTCAAAACTCCAACAAAATTTTCACATATAAATTCTTGCTACAAACTCATATATAGGTGATGCCCATATAAGCTAAATGTTCAGTGTTATGATTGCAGACATGCGAGCTGGCATACGCGGAGTGTGGCGACGGCAACGACGCCAGCGAAGATTTTGTCGACCCCACGCGCAAGACAGCCTGTACCTGTGCCAAGTGAGTCATACCACCCACCACTGTACCGTACTACTGTAGTGACGTATAAGATGACGTCAGTTGCTTTGAACGACATTTGTACAACTACTGTTACTGCTGGTTATGATCTTTAACTGTAGAACTAGATATGTACTATGTGCGCGTTAAGAATACTGTGACCTCAGCAACCCGCCAACAATTGGTTAATAAATTAATAAACAACGCCAACAATATAATTAGGAACTGTTGAATTGTTATTAAGAACTATACGATTGGTTGCTGTCTGACGGTATTGACGTCTTTGCGAACAAAGTGTAGCAAGAGAATATAAATTTTCAAAATGTTACACATCAAAATAAACCATTGACAAATGCTCGTCAAGGCAACTGTATATAGTGATACCATGTAGTTAGGGTGGCCTATTTTATTGCTAGTTTGGTAGAAGTAAGAATGTATGACATGCCACTATATGTTACTATATTGTGTATGAAAGTAATATGATTTGCATAAATGACTTGTTACCGTATGACAGAAGTGGTTCATGGATTACAACCAAAGTTATATTTGAAAAAAAAATTTTATGTATAGACCCTAAGTACTGAAATATCCCGCTTTGCAGTTGAAATCATAGAGAAAGTGTATTTGGACTGAATATTCAGACGAATATAAATAGTGACCATACATAGTATACCTAATTAAAATATTGTTATACACTTTTGCATATATTGTGTTTACAACTAAGACATTCTACTATTACTTTTTTATTCAAAAAAATTCATTTAAAAAAAATCTGTGGAGGCACGGGAGGTTGGGAACTTGCTAGTTAAATGGTTGTCATCTGTGAACTTGTATGTAGCCTAGAGTTTTTTTGGGTATTTTGTAGACCTAAGTAGATGTGTATGTATGTGGCTGTTATATATTACCTATAATATTATTATTTTTATTTATATAGTAGTGGGTGACAGATCATGCCACATGCCACTTGTATGTGTGCTGGTCTGTCACAAGGTGGAAGAGTTGATAACATATAATGCCATCTGCGCATCAGCAGGGAGATCTATAGACAGTGTGCTATAATCTAGACGAAGGCCTCTATCTAGTGCAGGGCTATTCCACTGTCTACAGATACAGATATATGTACTACTCCACCGCCACGGATCCGATGCGTACTTGCTTCTGTCACACTGTGATCCATAACAGTATTCGCTTTGCCTATAGTCTTGTAGGGTTTACTTTGTTGAGCGATGCATATAATTATTATTTATTTAACATGTTGAACATTTAGTATCTCTCTTTTCTATATAATAGTGGGGCCTGTATGTCTTAGATTTATGTACAGCATGGTATTTGTAATGGCTTCCACTCGTCGCGTACAGTCAATAATAGTTTTGAATGTTACATATTAATAATATAATGGTTTGCCCTTTTGAATTATTTTTGTTGATATTAATTAAATAACAAATAGAACTACCCCAGTTTTGGGTTGTTTTTCGGTGTCATTAGCGTGGATAGGTGCAGACGTGGATTATCCATAAAGCAATGTAGGCAACACATCAGTGAGGGACACCTCACAACTTTGAGGATAATAATATTGGGTTTTTGGCTCGACGACTCTACTGTCTGAGTCCCTGGGTACATTCGGGTAGTAGCCGCGGGTGTAGGTAGGCGGTTGTAGCGGGTAGGTGTGGGTGTGACAGGGGCAGGTGCGGTCGGGCGGTGGCACTAGCGTATGGCTGCGCAGGTGGCGGCGCCGGCGCACGCCCCGCCCCCCGCGCCCGCTGCCCTTCCACCGCCGCGCCGCGCCGCACCACCGACACAGGTACACCACCCCCACTACCATTACCATCTCCACATCAACAAACACCAACTCAACCGATAGTCACCATCGACGCGCAAGTTCATGTCCACAGTGGTTTCGCTGTACGATCACCTTGGAAATGGGTACTGGGATTTGTACATCATAGTGGTTGAATACATATACATATAATGAAGCACAAGCTACACAATGTGATTACCCTGACCAATATTGTGAATCATTTTTATCTCTTGCTATTATATTGTGAAAATTTTATAAATCAGTTTAATAGTGCATGCCAAGCTATCCAACCGTTTTTACAGGAGCAAGTTGACCTCCTTTAATCTATTTTTACGAACATATGAATGTACATTCATGTGTATAAAATTTATTCTTTATTAAAAATTATAGTTCTCATTAAACAATTGTGAAAATCTTGAATGAAAAAGTCATGTTTCACGGAAGAAATAAATTGTTTTTATATTAATTGAAGTGTAAAAATTATGTATCATTATACATAATATCATTGTTCATCATATAAAATGTGATTATATATTATCATTTGAGGTAACTTATTTCTATGGATATGCAGGTGCAAAGTTTAAATGTATACCTAGTTTCAATTTTATGCATGCATGCTGTATATCTATGCATGTTTTCAACCTGCCTTTTAAATACCGCTTAAAAATATATAACTGCTTTATTTTAGCTATGTATTTTATCGCTAATAAATATGGGCCTTAAATGATATTTAAGATTCCAAACAATAACATTTTACATATTTTTTGGGGATATTGCTCTACATCCATTGATTAATTATCAGCCTATAAATCAATACTTTTAGTAATAATCAGCAATGGGTATTTTCAATTGTGGTTCAAGTTCAGCAACAGTTTGGCCGGATTGATGAGAATAAAACTACAATAAGAAGAGTAGATAATATGACGTAAAATTTTAACAATTCAACATTGCATTGCCCTGACAAATTTAAGAGACTTTAATATGCTACATCTGTAGTTGCACCATTGGTCTCGACGAGGTATCATATGTGCTGGTGTTTGGGCACAGTGGCCTCTGGATTGTGTTGCAGCACCACATTCGCATTAATCCGGGGGGATTAGTACTAAAGGTTTATATTTTTTACAGCAGCCTTCTTATCACCAAGTCTTCAAAATAATTATTAACAGTTAGACTATATTTATAACAAAATTAACTTTGATCGTTATTAATGTACGGTTGTGTGTGTGTGTACAGAGCGGGCCTGGGAACGGCGCTGTGTGTGGGCGGTGGCTGCTCGCCTGCCAGCTGCGGCGCGTCCCCGCCTCCCGCACCGCCGTCGCCACACACGGCGCACCACACACACCACGCTCTCGCTTCTCATCAGGTACCGTACCAATGTTCTGTATAGATATAAGAGGAGCGACGATGGCGTGTATAAAAACTACTATAAAAACATTCGGATTGGCGGCGCCACTTACTGTTACTGATAAATCCGAAATTTTGTCTGTTCTGATCATCGAGTCATTCTGAAAAGATTCAACCATCTGCTGCTTTTCGTCCCGACACTTTTTCGAGGCCAATCCATTACAAAATACATTTACTTCTATGTCGTATATATAAAAAATGTATATTGTGTCGTTATATATATATAAATCCAAGTTTCCAAAATTTTCGAATTAGAAAAACGACATTGGAAGCACACACTGAGTACTGGTAATATTTTATTAATAAAAAATATTTTAGTATCTTAGACGCTTGACCTACATGTATAGTTGTGCAATACTATAGTGTATATTAGAACTAATTTGAACTGGGAATGTGTGTTACAGCAGACGGGCGTACCGACGACGCTGCACACGCCCGCGCCGACGCCCGATCCGCTAGCCCCGCCCACACCGGCACCACCCTCCGCACCTCCACATAAGGTATACGCACAAATAACACTAAAAGTATTGAATACTTGTACAGTACAAAGAGTTTTCTACCTATTTCTATTTATATCAATTTGTATTATTTTGTAATTGCTGCAAATATTATAAATGCAAAATCTACTTTCTGTCTGCATCACTATCACGTCTAAACGATTGATAATATTTTTACACATTTTGGATTTTGGAGCCAGTTTTCGGGCTGGTACAACCAGGTGTTTCATTTTCTATGACATGATTAACTAACTAGACTATATTGTTTTGGTGGCGTCATATGTATGTTCGTGTAAGCAGGGCGAGTCCCCGGGCGCGGCAGGGGGCGCGCGCGCCGCATCTCCGGGCGTATTGCGGACTCCGGCGCTTCCCGCCGCCGAGCCGCGCCTCGACCCACTGGAGGACGAGCACGAACTCCACATGCTGTACGACTACACCACCGTCCACGCCTGGTGCGTACCACTATAACACCACACCACACACGCAAATTATACATTTATATTCAACCCGTGTTGCCCATTAGCTGTTTCTAAAATTTCCTAAATAATTAACGACCATGCTTAAACAACTGAATATAAACGTTGGAACTGGTTTAAACCTAAGGTGTTTCTTTAAATAAATAATTCGTAACCAAATAAGCATAATTTACAAACATTTATGGGAGTTGTTTTTTAATATACAGACACTTGTGTGTGACAAAACTCCGCAGTCTTTGCTTATCCATAAGTAAACAATGTTTATATTCTTAACTACAAGTAAATTGAGAATCAAGAATAAAATCTTGACATTAACTGTATATTTACAGTTTAAGTCACTAGAGTTTCAGAATGTGGAATATGTGGTAAGAATAGAGCTGCGCATTGCGAGTGGGCTAACGGAACAAGTGTCGTCCTGCACGGAGCTTGAACATGTGCTCGTTGTGCGTCTCTAGCTCGCAACATTATGCAACACCAATATGCGCAGTGGCGACTTCAGAGATAGTGTTGTCCATGTTCGATATTTGGTAACAGCAGCTAGTACTGCAGTGTTCCACTGCATGTTTGAGTATCTATAAAAATATAGAATCTACTTACGTCTAAGCCATGTGCACATAGAATAAATTTTACATTTACAAACTGTATATAGGTAATATGTGTATTATCACTTTTAGGGTAGCTTTTATGTCATCTCAAAACTTTAAAGGCCTAGAATAAAGGTCAAACATTCTTGTATTGTCCTATTGACGTGATTGTCAGATTTTATAAATGCTTCACATTCGTCGTACAGTTACAGCAATATTTTAAATGTTCTCATTACTTGTTTGTACCTCTATTTGTTATTATTTTACGCAAAATTTACTGAACAGATTTGTTTGAAATTTAGCACGTATGTAAATCACAGTCTGGAATAACATAAATTTACTGCTCATCGCTAAAAAGTGTGACAGCTAGTATACATTATGTATAGATATCCATATACTTCAAATAATAGATATTTCGCGAACATTCCTAAGGCGAAAAACAATATATATTACACCACTATTGTGGTGGCGACAACTATTCTACTGTAAATATATACTGATCTTGTGTATTGTTAGGCTGGAGCACCCGGTGAAGCGGTTCAAGGCAGAGGAGGCTCGCTTCCGATCGGAACTGGCACTGGGCGCGGCGCCCGGCGACCTGTACGCTGGACACGACCACACCAGTATGCCGGCCGCCGACCGTGCGCCGCATGTCAAGCACGAGCGGGCGGATCACGTGAGTACACACCCCCACAAATATTTTTAAGCGCAAATAAAACATAACGCAGGAACGCATCCCTGTCCACATGAAAATTTTGAATACCCAAAGAAGCTTGTTGCATGCACGAAAACTTAAGCAGTGTTCTAAAGTATAAAAAAGTATAAGTATGGGGCCGAGAGATTTCGTATTAATACCAGTAGCGAGAGATTTGCCTATAATACCAGTAGATGAGTCGATTGAAGGTCGAGTATTATTAGTGTTATTACAATTGAGAATGTTGTAATAATGGAAAGTGTTCATGGTTAATTTAACATCAATTTGACCTATATTTTTAGTGTATAATCTACTGTGTTCATTCATTTAATATTATAATCCACAGGACGATTCCAAAGAGTACAAGAACCTATTCACGTCAGACGGGTTGAACCCAACGCTGAAGGATTTGGACCAAATATTCGAGAACTCGGATGATGCTGCCAGCGGGGATGAGACGGTAAGACTTGTGAGTGTGCCTTTTACTACTTTTACATTTAAGTCGCTAACCACTGTGTTACGTACCGTATCGTAGCAAGCTAGTGTGTCACAACTACTAAAGTCATCACAATATTATTCATTGAGATTTAATATTAAGTACATGTGATACATGTATAACATGACAAATAAAAATCCCACGTCAAGGAACAGGATTGGCAGAAGTAACAGGTTACTGTTCAGTACGGATTTTTATTATAAATTGAGGACCATGAGTATTTAATATGTTGATTTGTGTCATATGGTTCTAGCTGCAGGTGCAGACGCCGCCGGACTCGAACAAGTCTGAGGAGACGCGCTCCGGTGGGCGGTGCGTGCGAGCCGAGGAGCTCAGCAAGATGTTCCCTACGCCGCCCAGCATGGAGGCGCACGCGCAGCCTTCGCCCGGTTTCAGCCCGCCCGACGATGCGCCGCGCCTACATGGCAGCCCGCCGCCGGACCCCATTGAGGTAACGCGACCGACAACTGACTACATAGCACATGCGAGTCGCCGTCCTTAATGAGGCGTGCGCGTGGCACGCGCCAAGCTTTAGCCAGCTCGACCTCATCATTTTTATGTAAAAATAAAATGTGCTATGTGTGATTCGGAATCGCACACGAAGGGTTCCGTATCATTATCTATAAAAAACGACAAAAACATTGTAACATATATGGGGCAACAGGAATATATTATCTGTGATCATTTCAACTGTCTAGTTCAGTTTCAGTGTCTAGCCAACCCTCACGAGTGCAAACTTATAAGTAAGAGAAATTATCACTTTAAAGTGAAATTGTTCACTAGCCCTACTACCTTCTTACACTAGACAAAACACTAATAACACTAAATTGTAATGGTTGGACGCAGGACTGGTCGTATGTGTTTAAGCCGCCTACGGTGTACAAGTACGTAGGGGCATCCAAGTACGCGCCGTTGGCCACTTTACCCAGCCAACTGCTGCCGCCCGTTGCGCTGCCGCTGCACGCCGTGTACCGTCCGCGCTGGCTGCGCGCCGAGCGCGAACGCGACCGCGAGCGCGACGAGCGGCCGCGACTGGAGACTGACACCAGCGGTAACATAGCTGTTAGAAATAGAAATAGAAAAACTTTATTCGGGCGATTTAAATTACACTACATACATCTTTTGTATATAAATTTAACCTAAATCACACCAACAAGACATGCATATTCTGAAAACCACTTAAAGCTAAGATGTTACAGCTATATGCCTATATTTTATTACAGCTTTATGGTTATATGTTAGAATATTTAAAAAAAACTGCTCTACACGCCGACATAAGTCAAGCTTACAACATAATATATGGTACTAAATAACATATAGTATATTCCAGTATTCAAACTACAAATAATTTGAGAGTGCTTTACGATCTAAAAAAAAACTCCACTATTGCAAATACTTATATTGGTATTATCTTCTTTGTATTGGTTAGGGTCAACTTATACAAGAATCGAAGATCTACTATTAGTTGAAATATTGTTGCTATTTCCAGGGAATGGCAATATGTCCGTCAATTCTGCGAGCGGCGTGAAACGAGCACTGGCTGCGTGCGGGGATAGCGCGGTGGGCGGGACGGAGACGTGCTCA
The DNA here is from genome assembly GCA_017140195.1 of Eumaeus atala. Classification (NCBI taxonomy): domain Eukaryota; kingdom Metazoa; phylum Arthropoda; class Insecta; order Lepidoptera; family Lycaenidae; genus Eumaeus; species Eumaeus atala. Next base: position 123,203 of record JAFELO010000967.1, read on the forward strand.
CCGGGACCGCCGTCGCCGCGCTTGCCACCGGCGGCTCCCGCCTGCCCGCTGTTACTTAACGTGCTGCTTGCCGACACCGTGCTCAACGTATTCCGCGACCACAACTTCGACAGCTGCACGCTGTGTGTCTGCGACTCTGGCTCCAGGGTACACATTTTATTTACTGATGATTTTATCTGCTGACAAATTTTTCAATAGAATTTAAATTCAAGTTAATTTAAATTTACAACAAGTGGTTATCCATAGTAATTTTTTATTCCTCTCACTGGTACGTTAGGGATCCCTTTCTTATCACATTGTGTTGTCTTTTATATATTGTATTTTTTCCAATATTACAGGCGGGTAACATACGCGGCGCGGACGCGGCGACCTACCTGCCGAGTGACTGGGGTGGCGGAACGGACGACGAGCCGTCGCGCTGCTCATGCGGCTTCAGCGCTATAGTGAACCGTAGGCTCGCACATCGAGCTGGACTATTTTATGAGGTACCTACCCTCTGTCACTTCAAATCTATACTTTGAAATCCATTTGCTCTTGGGAATGCAATGACTAATGCGTTAAAGGTGCATTCGCCATAGCGTTATATTTTCATAAAGATAAAATATTATAGATTCATAAAAATGCAATTAACTGCTTAAGACTAAATAAAGCAATTAATTGTATACATTATGTTAATAGTTGTCGCTACTATCTTTGTTAGAATGTTTACCAAAAGTGCACTGTTGCCGATTCAAGGAGAAGATTAAGAAATGGTCGATATTTTGTTTAGGGGCTCCGCAGTTACACTGAATCAAATATAATAACAATTAGCTTAAAAAAAATATTGTGGCGTTGGGTCAAAACGAAATTACTCGTATCTAATAATTTCGATAATTTTTTATTGAGAACCAAAACCACGCATTGCCTCTGAATCTAATCTTGAGAGAGAGAAAAAAACGACATCCTTCCACTTCACACTATTCGCTGTGTTAACACTTCTAACTGATTATTAGTCTGGATGTGTTCACAATTTACTATTTTATTTTAATTGTAATATTTAAAAAATTCACACACAACAATAACCATGTTCACGGGTGGATTCTCCGTCTCACATCAACCATGGTTGCTGTAATACTTCTGAAACGTCGGGCTAGTCAAATAATTAAATAAACCGCGATAATATCCGTAAAAATAATTGTATACAATCCAGGATGAGATGGAGATTACGGGTATTGCGGAAGAACCAGGCGGGGCCGGAGGACGTGGTTTCCTGGGGGAGGTGGCGAGCGTGCTCGTGGCCCAGAGTGCTGCACCCGCCGGCGGTTCCGCATCTGCGCTTGCCCGAGCCGCGCGGCGTGCCGCTCGAGCAAACGTCCCTGACGACCTGCGGCTTAACCTGCTCGAGTGAGTTCAAACAGCAATCTGTGTCTATAAAAATTACAAGTCATGTTAAAAATCGAACTTTCTTCGCTATCACTATGATATGCTTGAAATTTATAATTTTTCCGTTTCGTGCTTTATGTTTTTAACCATTATAATAAAATTTATTAATAGATTATTTAAAACATTTAATTTTTAAAATAATCTGATTGCGTATAAGAAAAAAATAAGTAAATTATTAGTATTATTTATAGCTCTAGTAAGAATTAGTATCGTAACATACAGCATTTTGCTTTCCCCATAAGGCATCTGGCATGAAGATATTGTATTATTGTTAATAAAGTAAATAAATGTAAAAAAATAAACGTTTGCCATTTCTGAATTAACCTTAAATCAATGAATGTCGATTTATTTCTGTATATCAAAATCAAAAATCATTGGTTCGTCTCCTGTCACTCATTATGTTGTAATGGCACGTTGATGGTCGCAGATACTCGGACGGCGGCGCGGCTGCTGCGCGAGCGCTGCGGGCGGCTCTGGGCTGCAACGCGCTGTCGCTGCCAGCGGGTGCGCCCGGTGCCGTACACCGCTGGCCCTTCATAGGTGCGCGCGCGCCGCGCTCCTCTAGGGACGTCGTCAGGTAGTCTCTACTTTAGCGTTTATTGTCTTACATCCACATACAAACCACCCAATTATTTTTAATGCATTATACATGAGAGCTGAAATAAAAATTGATAATTGGTCGGTGGGCTTTTTTTTTCGGAACTAATCGAAATTGATTGGTTAGGATCTCTTGTTTAAACGACTATGTATCAAGATACAATACCTACTGGTATCTATTAAGATGCATTCATCCGATAGAATTCGTAACGAAGTCTTAAGGCAGAGAAGTAAAGTATCCGATATCACGCTAAGAATAAGCTCGCTGAAGTGGCAATGGTCACACACTCAGAAGATCAGATGGCAGATGGGCCACTGAGGTTCTGGAGTGAAGGCTGCGTTTAGGAAAACAAAGTGTTGGTGGACCGTTCACCAGGCGGAAAGATGATCTCCGTGCAGGAGATCGGTCGTATTGGCTTACATTGAAAGGGCCTATACCTCTTCCTACTGAAGGAAGGAAGGAAGAGGCCTATTTACTGCAGTGGACCGATAAGGGCTGAAAGTGATGATGATGAAAGCAAGCAATAGTATTCAATAACATCAAAATTCTGTTCGATATTTTTTGTAAGGGATATTATTATACTGGAAGTGTATCTCGTGCAGATTAATGCGTCGGCTGCGTCCGCTGCTCCAAGATGCGATCCAGAAACGGTGCTGCGGTGCGCGTATGTGGGATGGGGTGAGCGGGCCGCTGACATGGCGCCAGTTCCATCGCCTGGCGGGGCGCGGTAACGAGGACCTATGCGAGCCGCAGCCTGTGCCACCGCTGCTTGTGGGCCACGAGCGCGATTGGCTGGCGTTGTCGCCGTACGCACTGCGCCACTGGGAACGGTTGGCGCTCGAGCCGTACGCACACGCGCGCGATGTAGCGTACGTGGTGCTAGCTGCCGACGCGCCTGCGCTTGCCGACCCGCTGCGTGCCTTCTTCCGTGATCTGTCCGCTGCCTACGAGGCCTGCCGCCTTGGCCGCCACCGACCGGTCACGCGCGTCGCTCCGCATGGCATTGTGCGTACCACTGCAGCCGCCGACGCGTGTGCAGACACCGAGTGGAGCGGCGAGCCGCCGCCCGGTCGCCTGGGTGATTACATGCGCGCGTACGCTGAGACGCTGCGTACCAGTCTCGTGCCGCAGCTGGCTGCTTTGAATGTCGACCGGACATTACTTGAGAGTGAGTATTGCATTCAGTGTCCTTTGTTCGTGTACGTACGTAGCGTGGATTAATTTAGACGGGGACTTAATTAAATCAGCTTGGCCACTTTATATTAATTAATATAACTGTTGCGATCCTTGAAATTGGTATTAAACTCATGCTAGTGACAGCAATGAGACTGTGCACTAAACATAGAGGCAGCATAATAGATGAATGTGGTGCGATCTAGTGTTAATTTTTGGCATTAAATATTTACATGAATAAAACAGACAATGAGATATTGACATTTATTACGTCACAGAACAGGGAAAATAGCAGGCTGATGTAGACTATTTTTTACGTGACACCATGTCGTCAAACTCACACGTTAATGTGTCTGTTTAGTAATGATCATAGAAAAAATATAAAAATGGTCGCAATGCACAAAATTGATAATGTAGGCAAACACCTATAGTCTTTTTAGTCTCCTAAAGTATAACCCCCCAACATAAAAATCACGAGTTTTCGTCACTTATCACATACTAGGCCATACAATAACTTACGAACAAGTGCAAGATCACTTTTAACACGATTAACCTAAAATAATAAAAAAATATCACTTCTAATTCATTAAATACGAAAATTGAAGGAACTGAATGAACATATATGCATGTTAATTAACATTTGCTTGTTAAATGAGAGGTATATGTGTATTAAACACAATGCGCATTATGTAACGTAACAGGCATCGCATTTGCTCAAAGTGATAAGTAATGTGAACAACTGTAAAAAAAACTGTATTATAGAAGCTATAACATTACTATGACTCTTCTAAAGCATTATTTTCAAATAAGAAATATACAAATAAGATAACATATTGCTATTTTTCTAAAATATTACAAAAAGATATTGCAAAATGTATGTTTGAAATCCATTGACATTATGCTTTAAATAATAACAAATATGAAGTTTCTCAATAATATTTCATTTCATTTATGATGACTCATTCATTTGGCTATTTGCTCTTTGTGTCACAACACTTTACCACATCATTACACTAAAGTATCGCTGATCGGAAATACGCCATATTTGTTTACCATTTAGCACACAATGAAAAAAATACGACTATAGAAACTTTCTATTTATTTTTGTTCACTAAAAAAAGTAATGTAGAAGATATTAATTGATCTTATTAATGCGGACTACGGTCACATACTAAAGAGTAGCATCAAAAGTGAATATATTCTAGAATTTCGGATTATAATTACGTAACCAAAACAGTAAACAAAATTCAACTGTATCTACAAGCTTAAATTCAACATAAATAATAACATTTTTTTTTGTTTATTATGTAATACTGATTATATTAATTATGGGTGGTACGAAATACCTACATGACTTAGTCTTGCCATCTTGCTAGTGTAACAGTACTCACTGTTACAATTAAGAATAAAAAAATGTTACATTTGAATTTGGATTCTGTCATTTTTATGCGATTGTTCATTGTGTTTCCTCATTCTTTTTTTTTTTTTCATTTTAACAGAATCTTTGTGATTGCACTACACAAAATAGGTATGCAGCCAAGTGAAATTTTCAAAACTCTTCAGACATCTGTATGTATTAATAGGTGTAATGGACTCGTTCTGTATATGACAGAGAAAGATCTGACCGTTCGCATAGTGTTCGTATGAAAAATGTGGTTAAAGCAGCGAGGAAAACAATTTCATCTGTGGAAATGAAGATAGCACCTAGAATCCTGTCGCGTATTTTAAGAGATAAACAAGAGGTGCACTGGTCATTTCTTAACTGATAAATTAAAGATGGAACAGGGTGGTAAAATCGAAACACTTACTGAAGTGGTACGCACAGAAAAATTTTGTTTACAGATGAGAATCTTTTTACAATTAGCAACATTTTAACAAATAAAATGACCATTTTTATGCTCCAAGCTCTAAGGCAGACGTGGGCATTATCCGATCTCAGTGATTGTTTGATGGTATTTTAGCTGTGAAGAAATGACTGACCCATATTTCTGTGATAAAGGTATCAAAACACTGGCACAAGTGTATCAAGATACTATTACTGAGAAGGTAGTTACGCCCCTTATTAACACCATGTTCAATAAACAAGTATGGTCCTTCCAGCAAGCTCGGTCCACACAGTTTTGGTTGGAAGCGAACGTCTTGTACTTCATCAGAGCTGAAGACTGGCCGTCGTCTAGTCCCGATATAATCCACTGGATTATGTATCGTGACCAGTTTTAGAGAGTACAACCTGCCCTATGCACCATGATGATTTGGAGACTCTAAAACAATACAAACGAGTGACAGTGAAGAATTTCCCACTGCAAAGAGTGCATGCTTCCATTGATAGCTGGCCTCAACATTCTACTCAACTTAACACAAGTCTGTTAAAGACTGATTCTAGCCAATGGAGATCACTTCGAATAAGCTTTCCATATTTTTAATTGTCTTACATTTGTGTATTAAACTAACACACTGTAGAAGTAATAAATGTTATTTGCTATCGAAAAGATTTTTTTTCTTTGTCAGGACATTTAATGCAAGAGTAGGTATATAGCCAATATATTTTCACTGTAATATTGTACAGTAAGGCACTACACTATTTTTTATTATATGATAATTGGACAAAATCAGGTTTGCAACTGACTGCACTAACGGCATGTATTTTATGCCAATCCTGCCATGCACCCTTTCTGTTTTCACTGTTCTGTTATTTCTAGTCTGTGGACATAACAGTTTAGGTAAAATTTTGACATGATCTTTCAAGCGTTGTGAGTAATATTTAAATTTATTTTGATACACATAATTTATTTCGATAAATATTTGATAATTTCAATTAATCATTCAAACAAATTGTGTAAGTAAGAAGTGTATATGTTGGCCACTAGTTATCGTGGCGGTCTAAAAGCACGATCCGAAGTGTATACGTGTGTACTCTGAGAAGTTTACGTTATTAATTTGTTTTCTTTGTGATTTATGTTTGATTTTTTTCTAATAGACGCCAACACGGGTACGATGCGTCCGCCTATGGCGCCAGAGCGGCCGGGCACGCCGGGCGGTAGCGGCGCAGGTGCGACGGAGGCAGAGGCGGCGGGACCAGAAGGGGCGGCGGGTGGTGCGGGCTCGTGGGAGGAAGACGAAGCGGGCGCGCCGGCGCTGGTTGTGTACGTGGTAGAGCCGCCCGCCACGCATGCACACCGCCCTGCTGCCCTGCGCGAACTCCTGCGTCTCGCCACCAAGACAGCGCACCATCTGCAACATCACAACCCGCTCATAAAGGTACATGCTTATGCTGTTTGAGGCTAAAGGTATAAAGCTGTAAATAAGAAATAATTAAAAAAGTCTTAAGTCTTAGTCATAAACGTGAACTAAATTTTTTTATTATTTATTGTATTGGTGCAGAATTTCCTTCCATGATGATAAGTGAGCACTAAGAAAGTATTTTCAGAAATTCGACCCCTAAGTTTGTGAAGTAGTCAAAGTATCGAATTTCACCATGTTACGCGGGTGAAACCATGGGACGCTGCTAGACTTAATATTGATTTAAATTTTTCGAATACTGTAGACAATAGTATTTTTATCTACTATATACTTTTTATAATGTACTTAAGTGCTTGGTCAGAGAGACTTCGATGATAATATTATTTTTGCAAACAGATAATATCTCTGGAAGGCGTGATGGAAGCGTGGGCGGGGCGAGCGGATGGCGGCGCAGCGGCTCGCGCGCTTGCATTCTCGGTGTTCACGGGCGCGCGGCGGCAACTGGCGCACGCGCCCACCGGCAAGTCGCTCACTGGCTTCGGCACCGCTGCGCAGGCCAACCTCTTCCTCGCCAACAAAGACGTAGGGGCACTCTATCTATACTTTTATTATTATCATATGTACTACTAATATTATGGATTTTTGAATTCTGTTATTTATTGAAAAGGTAGCTGCTGTATTATGGAAAAGGTGCCTCTCGCTCACATAATGCTATGCAAACTTAAAATGATGGGGATGCTGTCATGTTGTGAACGGTTTATAAGAATATGGTGGCCCATTAAGAAATGGGAGCGAAGGAGGACAATTAATGTGCGTAAATTTTATTTGTTTGCATGTGTGTGTGTATATATATATCAGGTGGCTGTCATAAGACTGGGACTGACTGGTAAACAAGACTATTTAAAAGAAATTGTTATGACACTGAAATGATTTACCGCCATAATAATTTAATTGAAAAAGTCTTGTTTTCCAAGATTTATAGTTATTTAATGTTATGCCATACCATACCATCAAAACCTGACAACTCATCTTTACATTTGTGTAATATAATTTGATACTTGTACAGGAGAAGAACCGTGCCCCATACCAGCTGTTCGGTCCAGCGTGGGTGCTGGCGCCGCCGCGCGCGCTCAAAGAGGTAGCGGAGACGTGGGGTGCGGCCCGCGAACCCGGCGCAGTGCTGTTCGTGGCCTACTGCCTGTCCCACGACCAGCGCTGGCTGCTGGCCGCCGCTACCGATGCGCGCGGCGAGCTGCTTGACACCGCCGCCATCAACATACACGTGCCTGCAAGGTACTGCCAGGAACATTTACCGTTCCACCAGATACTGCCAAACTGACGCAGAGTAACTATACGGAACAGACGCTATGCTTCTATAGAGCTTTAGCATTTTATACAAATTCTATAGAAAAGCTATTATTAATTTTGGTAAGAGGATAAAATCAAAAAAAGAAATCCTTTGTATGTTCTTTGTACATCCCGATTAACAACAAAAAAAAACCTTTAAACTAAGAACAATTATAAGTAGCTCAGGAAAATAATAGTAAACAGGCCAAGAGCGAGTCAAGCTTGCGCAGGAAGGGTTCCATAGCAAAAAAATCGTATATCTATATATCTATAAATACCTTATAGATTTTATCCAAAAAAATTCTTTTAAAATTTTTATTGAATTCTATAATCCAAAGTCATTATTTTTGCCATACGAAAAAAAATTAGAGTTTAAAAGTTAGAGAATGGATGGGACACTATTTATGTGAGGTAGGTAAGACAAAATGGCGGTTGTGCAGACACGGTTTATGAAATAAATAAATATAAGTATACAAAATATGTTATGTGATATCATTGAGTAGATATCCCAAAATCGTTACAAATTATATAATTGTATATGTGTAACATTGCAGATCGCGCCGCCGCCGCGGAGGACCAGCTCGGCGGTTGGGGTTAACCAAGCTCATGGACTTCATGCTGGGCGTGATGTCGCAGGCGGCGCAGCCCTGGCGCCTCGTAGTGGGCCGCGTAGGGCGTATCGGCCACGGCGAACTGCGCGGTCAGTACCAGCCACTAGAAATTTAGCAATCAAAAACCCGTCTACGTTGATCAGATTGGTCTTATGTAAACTAAGAAGTAAGAATTATATATATGTAAATTGGTGACATATTACTGTGTGTTCAGGTTGGAGCTGGCTGCTGTCACGGCCGAACCTGGTCCGCGCATCGTCCACGCTGCGCGAGCTGTGCGGCTCGTGTGCGCGCGTGCCGGCAGGCGCGCCCTCCGTGTTGTCCGCCTGCCTTGTGTCCACGGAGCCAGACTCGTGCCTGCGCCTCATGGCCGACCGGTTCACGCCTGATGAGCGCTTCTCGCAGGCCTCTATACAGTCGCATCTGCACACGCCCCGTGACGTCACCGCCACACACATACTTGTCTTTCCCACGTCCGCCACCACGCAGGTGACTAACATCAGATATTGCTTGCAGCGCTATAACAACCTCTAAAGACTTTACATTTTTGTATTAGTAACCGTTATAGCGGTTGAAAGTTCGTATGAAAATGTCGAAATTTACATGGGCGCAACCGCGATAGCTAGTGTTATGTAACATAGAGCTACTTTCTCTCTCCAAAAATATACTAATTCAATATACAGAGAGGGGTTTAACACCACGAAAATTGGAAACACCAGTACTGCTAGTATATACGAGTATTAAAACTATCAAATTAACATTAAAACCTAAAATAAAATGTTTTCAAATTAACTAAATCAGAAAAAAATTGTTTAATTTTATTGCATCATGTATGAGATCACCAACCGGCTGTGATGCGCCGCTCGTTGCGCCCCGCACGGCCCGCTATACACCGCGCAAGTGTCGTTTACCTCCGGCTGACAGTTTCGTTTTGAGATTTGTTAAAGCTAAAAATAGTATTTTGTGACTAAACTATTGAATATATTTCATGGATATATTTTTTCGTGCGTACGAGAGGAACGAAATTACATATACAATGCCCCGTTTTTATAATAATGCTGCAAAGTGTAAAGAATTAACAACAATCATTTTGACGTGTCGCAGTCAAATCACATGCCGTTCGAACCACCGCTGCCGAACGGTGAGGATAACGACATGCTGTCCTTGGGGCTTGAGATGGACGACGACATAGGCGAAGAGAACATTGGCGAGCTCATCATAGGCGACATGTTCATGTGGTCCGAGAACAGCCCGCGCGCCTCACCGCGCCGCGATGAGGAGCCCGACGAGCGGCACCTGCGCGCAAACGCCGCCGGACACTACCCCGCCGACGGCGACCACGCGCCCGTGAGTATAGCACACTACAGAACACTTCTTTGATCAGATCTGATTACTTTAGAACAAAACATAAGTTTAAAAAAGAAATGTGTCGTAGTGGATACTTTGATTTTGCTATGTCCCACTTTTTTTTCATTACTTAGCATTGATAATATTACATCACTGAGACTACGTAAACAATGTCTACTGTCCATACATGCTATTATAACATTCGCATACACTATATATACATGTAAACAATCTGACTCTGGAAACACACTCATTACTGTTACGAATATTTACCAGATAAGAATTGAATCCATGACTTCTAGCTCAGAAGGCAGCCAAAATCACTGAGTTAAAAGGCCAGTCAAAAGTACTTGTGTAATCGAAATACAGTACAATTGTGTATTACACCCTGGTATCTGAGTGTCTGAAGCAGGCCAGTGGCTCCGTTACTGGTTCAATACTCTTTGATAGGAGTACTGTAATACTGAAACTAACCAAAAATACTATATAGCACATACAATGCACACTCTCGATCATTGGAAGCGAGACTGCTAAACTTTGAATATACCATATCAAATATAAAATGGGACATTGTGGGAAGAGCTGAAGTTAGAAGGGATGCATGTCTAATTGAAGATAGGAGAGAACACTACTCTTATTTTTATGAAGAAACAAAAAGAGAAATAGGTATAGGATGTATAGTCAAAAAGGAGGAAATACACAAGTCGAAATTTGCATACCAATTAGTGAGAGAACATTCATACTGAGGATAAAGCTACACCATCTAGACTACTACTCCTTTATGCAAGCCCACTGGAAAAGCGTCAGGAGAAGAAATCGAGGTGTTCTACGAATATCTTCATAGATCTGTTGGTAGAAGCGGTAAAAACATAATACACGTGGGGGATATGAACGCTAAAGTTGGAGTGTCTACACAAGAATATAGTGGTATATTAGTGAAATACGGTTTGGGCAACAGAAATAAAAGGGGAACAGTTCATCACATTTTGCCAACAATACAACCTATCAATAATGAATACAAAATTTAAAAGACTTAAGAAGACATGGACCTGGAAATCCCCTGATCAAACCACAAAAATCTATTTCACAATCAACACACCTAGAATTGTGGAGGATGTCAGTGTACTAACCAGCATGTTTCGAGCGAACATCGCATCGTTAGAACAGTACCTAACATTCAGCCACACAAACCAACAAGAAAACGCTACAGCCACAACCAAAACATGAAACTGAACACTGAATTCCTGAAGCCTGCCTCTACCCCTTTTACCTTTTCTTAATTCAACAAGCCAGTCCAGAAATTATATAATGATATGGAAAAACTTATAATAGCTACAACAACACGAAAATAAACACTAGAGAGTACTAACGAAATGCGATTATGATCAAGGACATAACTGAATTAATATATACAGGTAAACAACTGAAAAACAAAGAAAACAAAATGAAAGATGAAAAGAAACAGCTCAGTCGATTCTACAGAACAATAAATAAAAGCATTAAAACCAATATGAAAATTACAAAAAGCAATCAATTAGTATGCAAATGTTTGAAACTATGAAATTAGGGTATAAGGCACATTCAATATTTTCATAGCATTAGCGAGCTAGCTCCGATACAATCTCCTAAAGCATTTAAACATATTTAAAACGTAATTAAATAGCAACAACATAATAAAATATTCGTCTAGAATGGAACAAAACTGTCAGAAAATTTAATAATACAGTATTCAAAATTAAGTAATTTAAACTTATATGAATTAATGTCAATTAAAATTAATGTCCATTAATAACAAACTGTAGTAGATATTACCTTCACACAAAATAATAAAAAATTAGTCTGCCAATTCTTGAATTGAATATAATATTTTTTTTAATGTGGGTTCTGTATTACTGTGTTGTGTTAATCCTTGAGCATCCACGTCCTGACGGTGACGGTCCACTCGCCACTTCACTGTCATCACATTACTGAATACGCCTACATTACTGAACGCAAAGAACTTCACATATTTGTATAACATTTGTATCTTACTGTAAACATAGACTTCAAATAAAAACACAAATTTATCATATCATTTAATCTCAAACGTGCTTAAAGTTTACGTGGATATTAATGTGTGATGTGTTTGATATCAACAGGAGCAGGTTGGATCGATGCTGCAGCAGCCACTGGCGCTGGGGTACCTCGTCTCCACAGCGCCACTGGGCGCCATGCCGCGCTGGTGGTGGGCGGGCTGCGCGCACCTGCGCGACGCTTGCCCTGCCTTCCTCAAGAATGCACTGCACTTGCAGTGCGGCCAGGTGGACGACTACGTGCTCAGCGCGGGGTTCACGCGCCGTGACGCGCATCCGCTTGACTCCACCACCACCACCGACGTGCTCAGGTGGACTTCATTTATAACACGATAGAATGTAGCTCACCCACCTTCCTCCCAGGGTCCCTACCCCTATGTACATGGAACGATATGTGTAATATGGGGAGGGGGAGAGTATAGTCGAAATTCTTTTGGTGGATCCCACACCTATGACTGTTAAACCACACGACCCGTAACCACATCGCCATGTGAACGTGACGAACCTCTCCGAGGTCAAACCGGTCGTTTTTTGAATAGTAAGTTTAACGTTATCTGTCTGTCTGTAGGTACGTTTTGGAGGGCTATAACGCGCTATCCTGGTTGTCACTGGACGGGACGACGCACGACCGGCTCTCCTGCTTGCCGCTACACGTGCAGGTACTCATGCAGCTGTACCACACGGCTGCCGCGCTGGGCTGAGCGTCGCACACGACGCGTTACGAGCACAAGGCGGCGTACGGGAGCGATGCAGTAGCACATAGCAGTGCACGCCTATGCGGCTCTGAAGTTAATTTAATTTGAAAATTGATTTATTGTTATTATTTTCTATAAAAAAGGCCTCCAGGCCGAAAGCTTTAATTACAATATTTATTTTTGTTAAATAAGTTTTATACGACACCGAGCGAGGCGGAGTTACCAGTACGATGTATGTCGGCGCGAGGCGTGGCAAGGTGACGGCAGTCTAATGACGTTTTAACACGGATCTCTATATATAGATGGCTTATACTTAGGAAATAATTTACAAAATAGGATACTCTATTCAGTGCCACTAATTACTGACGAAATAACTAAATTGCACATTGTAAAGCTAAGAGCATTTGTATAAGCAATTATGGACGCGCATGTGCTCTAAGCTATATTTCACTAATTTATTCATTAAGAAGTTGGGCGCAGAAGATTGTTTAAGTGACGTCAAGAACGTTTACAAGAATTACATTATCAATTAGTTATCAATATATAAAGATCTGTGGCATTTAACGAGAACTTAATATATTTATCGCGTTGTTGATTTGAGAGTTGTAATCGTTAGGACTCGGGACCGAGTGACATTCATGTATCGGGCGTTTCGCCCTTTCAAATTCCTTCCAATAATAAAATGAAGAGTACAAGATATCTATACATATTTATTCAGTTGTAATAATGAAACCACGTTACTACGAAGTATACTTTCGGGATCGTCTACAGAGCATGACGCGAGAAATGATAGTAAAGTGTGTACTATGTTGCATAATACGCGCCAGTGCAGCGCGTATACCCTATACGCGATAGCAGTACTCGGAGCAACTAGTTGTATGGTGCGGCGTGTAGAAGCTTTGTTATAGGATTGTGTTGGGCAGTTGTCGGGGCAGCGGGTGTAGTTGTTATAGGGCGTCGGTGGATGGTGACTCGTGTTGAAGTTGTTATGACAGTACAATTGACGTCACATGTCTTTTTAAGTACGGAAAAAGCGACAACTCTGAGAAGTTAGCAAAAGTTACCACGCACAAAGATGTATGATTATCGAATGTTACAAAAAATATTAAAAAAAAGTAAAAAATATATATATATCGGTGGATTAGCCAGGTATCTAGTGTATACTAACAATAACAAAATTTTATGAAGGTCCAATTCGGCGTATAAACAGTGGTTTTTTAATATCTTGTAACTATAGTTGGGGCACCAAAGCATCGCGACTAGTGATTCATTTCTTCCACTGAGTCTCTCATTAATCATTCTTCCTTGATCTCTCCATATTTCCGCGAACCTCATTTTCAATAGTCTTCATTTTTAGAAAGATTTTTGCAGTATCTAATAAGCAAATTATCTAGTTGGGTGCGTACTTGTGAAAAAATAAAACTATGAATGCCCTTATTTATTTTGTACCTTTTTATTTTTTATAATTGTTCTTATTTATTCCATATTTATATATTTAGGGTTTACTACACTCAGTCAATCCGTATTTTTATACAAACGTTTCTATCCTTTAACTAATGTTCAGAAACATTTCAAAATGAATTTTATAAAATCAAAGGCATTATTTGGGTAAAGTATTTTTTAATATTACTGAATTTATCATTTCGATTGTTACTGAAATATATACTCATATATTTTATCTTATTGTAAAATAAGTAAAATTTCCATTCTACGAAATACATGTCGTGAACTATGACGGTGTTCTACTTACTATACCTTACAAGGTTAAGTCGTTAGTTTCCTTGGAACGACGATTACGTCTTTGATTTTGTAGCACTCGCTATAGCTAGAGACAATTCAATTCCGTGACTATTTCACCGCAGCCTGAATAATTATGTATGTGGCTTATTGTGTATATTGTATGTGTAGCAAGCCGGTATGTTTTACCAAAGGAGTTAGCCATTTCTCTTAGAGTTTTAGATATTTATATCATTGATTCATTTTGATAGTTTTTATTTGACAGGGTTATTTTCGCCAACTCTATACAAATGTCTGTATATGTATTAAATTAAATACAATTTTTATATAAATGGTTTTATGTTAAAACGACAAGGAATAATCTTCCAAATATCATATTAAAGTCGATAGATGGCGTAGTTTAACGTTTAGAATCAATTATACATTAGATGAATTGTGTAGAGTTTTCTACTGTGTACAGTTTTTTATGCCCGGTAACAAGAGCTCAACGGGAATGTTATGGTTAAATTAGTTGAAAGTATTGCAATTATATAATAGATATTATGCCGAGCGGCCGGCGTCCTCGGCATAGGAAGGGTAAAAGATTCTAAAACAGAGTTGCTAGTAATATTGTTTCTTATGATACAGAGTGAACCTCCGAGTTACACAACCTTAGTGACACCAATAGTTTACAGTTAGTTATATAGTGGTAAGGAGAGCCCTAGGTCATGTTCATGTTAGCATTTATATTGTGACAAGTCATTTTGTAAAATTTATTGAACGGAGCCAATGTTTACAGCGACGTCCGTTCATGGAATCTCTTGCGGTTTTCTAGCCATATGAAATTTTATATTTTAATATATATCTAAAATAAGAATAAAAAGTGGATGTGTTACATGTACCGATTGTATATATGTTTCCATGTGGATGGAAATGTTTCATGCCAACCAAAATTTTACATGGGGGAACCCTTAGAGATACACCAATCATTTTGATACAGAGGAGCAAAATTATCAACCTGGTGGTTGTTGCGTTTGTGAAACATGTTTAAAACGTGGTGGATGCTGATTATAGATAATTTGTACAGCTTTTGTTTGCTTGGGGCCCTCGTGCCGTTTAACTTAAATTATTTGAGTGTTGATACGACAGCGACTTAACTGAATTTAGTATAGTTAAATATGAAATGTTTTAAATGTGTTACAGCATTTGAGAATATTTAATGATGTTGTATATAGTTTATATTTTGTTTTGAAAAAACGACTTGTAAATAGAATTGGGTACTTTGGAGTACTGTTGATATAGTTTGCCCACATTGCCGATGTATCATGTTTTAAAGAAACCACTCGTAATATATTTGTACAGTTGTTAAGTGAGATTTGTAGTTGAAACGATTATTTTTGATGTTTCGTTTCCAATCTTTTTTTGTTATTGTGAATTTGTCAATTTTTGTTAGGGAATTGGGAATGTACTGTACATAGACCTCACCAATTTGTCATATGATAGTAGTAAGTGATCAAATCTAATGATTGAGATGGAAATCAAATTTTCTAAATGGAGCAATCATGAGACGTAAACAAAAGTTAGTGTAATACTTGATATTAATATAACTTTATAAATAACTGTGAAAATAGCTAATAATAATTATGAATAAAATATTACATATTTATTGCACATTTTATTTGTATTTATCCTTAAATAAGTCATGTCTGTGTCTGATGAATTTTACATATGCATTACATACACATGCAGCAGCATATTATGGAGTGACCTGTAGTTAGCTATAGACTGTAGTTGGCTGTTAGAGCCGTTGTACATACGCTAACATAAATTATTTATCTTAGCGCATGTAGAACGGCAATAAAACTACTTTTATAGATTTTACCGTGTTTTATTTTATTATTGAACTAGTCCGACGTTTCTAAGACGGGCTAGTTAAATAATTAACTAAACCGCGATAACATCCGTTTTGTTTTTATGT
>JAFELO010000967.1:150003-170675 GCA_017140195.1 Eumaeus atala
TCATTTCCTAAGTAGGATGAAGTAAGTACACACAATTATTAAGTAGTTTTATTTTTAAAAATCTTTGTTAAATAAACCAACACTTTACAATGTCAACTTAATGATAAAGGGAGAAAACACATGATACAGATGTCCAATTTAGTCATTTATTACATTATAATAATAATCTGTGGACTTAATAATAATAATGATCTGTGGACGCCCACTATAACTTTGGTATTCAAAATATTATTTCATGAAGACACCTGTATCATTAAAATTCAAAGCGAAAGACGAGAGATGCAACTAAAAGTGTTCAGTTAGTTCAGTACTCATTAGATTTGCGACTCTCGACTGAAATGCTAACGAGGTACCTTGGAGCTGAAGGGTGACAACTATACATAACAATGTGAAGGGAAACGGTGGAAGACGAAAACATAGACGCGAACATGGTAACCACACTGGGCGAGCGAGGCTCGCAGACCTACGCACAATGTCAACGCAGTGCCGAACTTAAATCCATAACTGACAAAACAACAGACTCAATATCCCGTTAAAGTTAGTCCTTGGTTTTGAGTTATAGTACGGGAGCCAGTGAAAACTCTTCACACTAGGAGTTGCAAACATCTATAATAATTTCTAGCCTTACACACATACTGCTATCAGAGGGTTCACTAGCTCTTGGACTATTTGTTGTTAGTTGTTAGGTGCAGGAGAAAACGACTCGCGAGGAAAGTGTTATTTTGTCTCTCAAATCCTAATAAGATAGTGAAGTGTATAAATCTACAAAAAATAATAAACAAAGGTGTTAACTCTAGTGCGGCCCACGACCACTCAACGTTCAGCCGCCGGCCGTAAAACATAAAAATGTATAAATAAAGAAATATTTGGTAACAAACTCCTTATAAAATAAATGGTCAAGCGTAGAAAACATGGTTACAATAGATGAGCGTGCATATTTACAATGTTACAATTTTACATCCGCCGCTGCGAGCAGTCAGTCGGGAGGGAAGCGATGTATGTGCACTCTACAGGCCATTAAAATTAAGTAAATAAAAACAATTCCAACAATATTATGTACAAAGTGGGTGGGAGTAGAAGGTCGGAGCCGGACCACACGCACGCAATTACGCACGTACTGCGGACGAAGGACATTTTTGGTCTTAGTTAATTACTTACGTTAATATGTTATGTGTTAGACGTAAACTATAATATATCTTTAAATACACGCGTCGCGCAGGTCTATACGATATATTTGTTTCATTAGTGATATATTAATGTTATATATTTTATAAATAACGTATACGATGTAGGGGCGGATATAGCGCGGTGGGAGGGACTCGTGCAGTGCGACACCAGTGGCGTCACGTGGTTGCCAGTGCGGTGACGTCACTAGGCGACCGGTGACGTTACATGGGTGTAGAGACGGCAACAGTGAGGCGGAGCCGTGTGCAGGTGCTAGTATGACGTCACGAGGTAGCCGAGAACCGCTTGCGGCGCTCGGCCACAACGCCGGCGAAATGACCGCCGCGCTCGACCGCCGGACGAACCTTCGTCTTCAATTCTGTCAAAAGAAACGCATTTTAAGGAAATTGTTTGTTAACTTCACCTACATCACCATATCATGTAGCTAATATGTCATAGTCGGATTGTATAAATCACCGTATTACATTACGGCTAATCTTTTTTATTTGTGCCCGTCTTGTATTGTGGTGGACCAGCCATTAGAGTTCCTCATTATGGCTGATGTCCAGCTTCATTGAATATCTTGATTATGTTAGAGATTGCTAGACAACGTATTATGTGTACATGAATGGGTAATCCGCGACGAAGTTCAGTCAATTACTAAAGTTAATGGGATCGTAGGTGAGGGGCCGCTTCGCCCAAGTTTCAGTTTCATCTTGTAATCGGAGTTTAAAAGCAATGATATTGTTGTGTATGAGTATCCTGGAGCTGGCTGTATCGCGTAGCCGCAACTGACCTGCACCGGCGACAGCTGCAGACTCCGCGCCGCGTCCGTGGAGTAGCCCATGTGCGTGGCGCGCGCGGGACGCCCCGCCCCCGCGCGTGACAGCAGCGGGCTCGAGTGTGGGGACTTGCTCTGTGGGGCGGAGGACGGTTAGCGAAAAACACGAGTATGCAAATATATATTTAAGCCAAGACACTAACAACGGAAATAGGAGACAAAAGGTTGTACTACGCTACTATACCTTAACATAATTGCGGTAAGTACAATCGGAACAGATACTTTAACGGGTGGCTTTGTGTACATGTTAGTTTCACTGACAGACAACAACTTTAAATATAATGTGCACATATAATGTGGGTAGGCCGATAAAAAGTTAATACGTGTCGGATTTTAGAAGAATTTGAAAAAATTTACAAACTTAACAAAATAGGAAGAAAGTTAATTAAATACAGTTCTACACAAAATGGTATCTATAAGTTAATATTTGTTATATCACATTTGCTAGAAGTTATATTTACTATATACACCACTTGCAATAAACAAGACATATTGTATTTAGTAAAAGCACAAAAATATACACATGAAATAAGCATCTTTTTTACCACAAGAAACTCTATAACATATTGAAAATTAAATTATTAAATTTTATGTTTTTTGCCATGTTTCCATTGTTAACAATTCTCCAGGTATTAGTTAAGTAACAGCTATACAACAATACAAGACAATCACGGGATTAAACACAACCCAGCAGCCTGCCCCCTGACGACAAGATCACACAACTCGCATCCAAACAGGGGTTTGGGTGTCCGTGGCGGACACATTTCACAGCCAGACCCCTGGCGGACATAACTCGCACCCAAACTCCTGGCGGACACAACTCGCACCCCAATTCCTGGCGGACACAACTGGGACCCACGCCCAGAAGTTACCTGCAGACTGCGGGGAACAGCCGGTCGCCGGCGGCGCGCTCGCCTCCTGTTAGTAAACCGCCCTGTACGCTCGTATATACGGTACACCACTCCCAAGCGTGCGCGTGTAAGACTGGCTCTATACGCCGGTAGGGCCGGTTTCACAGGTTGGAAATAAACTCCCGATTTTCGGTTTAATATGTACCGGTTGGAGGTAAATAATGTGAAGTTTTAATTTGGTATCAAGTAACCTGACAAACCGAGCCTTATGTGGTTATATTTGTGACCACGAGTACTTTATTGTATTGCGACACAACAATTAATTTCGGGTCAGATTAAACTCAAAAAAATACGTCTAAGAGTCAACAATACAAAAGTAATGAGTGACACTTATGTAGCAATCTGTGTCGTAGTCTAAGCCTACCTTTATATAAACGTCATGAAATGCAATCCAGATTACTTGAAACTAAGAGGAGAATTGGTCTACATTCTAATGTTAAGTGTTAATGTAATAGATAAGGTTAGGTAATAGAACAAAAGTAGAATATCAAAACAAGTATAACAGAGCGGTATGCTCTAGATATCAAACTGATAAAATCCTACTGGTAGTAATTATGGTATCAATATACTTTGATTGCTAGGCTTGCTCTGAAATTAGTTCCATTTCTTAAATTATAAATATGATTTGTAATAAACAAGTTTGAAAAACTCAAAAGTTTCAATAATAATCGATTTCTTAGTGAATCAGTTATTTCAAGAATCAAGTGTTGTAGCTTCTAGAATGAATCATCGATGCTCGGTTCAGAGTTGTGACAATGATTAAAATGGAATAACATTAAACGAGGCCTAGCTCTTATGATCCTGCATCTTTGCCTCGCACTCACTTTGTCTTGATACTCGCGGTTCGCAGTTTTACAAGCGAGGTTGTCACTGCACTCATGTACTACTGTGACAGCTGACGTCGCACACGTGTACTACTCAGTGAGTGGTTGCTGGTAAACAAATGAACAAACGTTGCGTACCGGCGAGGTGTCTTCAAACGTCTGCGTGTAATTGGAATTTTCTGCCGCCTTCATCTCGCTAGCTTCAGACATAATGTGCGCACGAAGTTGTTTGTTCCTGGAGTTTTTATAATGGTTACTTCAATTTATTCATACAGGTAAATAAACATCGTAAATACACTCCTCAATGGTTCTAACATTTGGTTTATTTGTTTTTATTTCAAATAAAAATAAGTGCCAATACCATCAGGCGCCAAACGTGCACAGTTTTGAATTCAAAATTTCGTTTATGAAGTAACATGTTTATAATTTCGTATATTATGTTTTTCAATGTAGCATACAAATTAAAATGTGTTGAAGGCAGACACTAGCGGAGCTTCCAATATAGCCTTGGATACATCATCATTATAAGTAGAACGACGTCCACTGCTGGACATGGGCCTCCCCCACAGAGCGCCACAGGCCACGGTCACGAGCCACTTGCATCCCTCGGCTCCCCGCCACTTTAACCAAGTCGTCAGTCCACCGGGTGAGGCCGTCCCACACTCCATCGTGGATAGGAAGAACGATATCTAAATATTTATTTGACAAGCTCCTGAGTTCCAGATGTAACGTATTGTCGTATTTAAGTGATGATAATGGTTTTGAATATGATGTGCGTCGCCTGCTTGTCCTCCTGCCTGCAGTGGTTATTGTGCATGGCAGCGGTGGTACCTGGCGTCCAGCTGCAGGATGTGGTTGTGTGCGTGCGCGAGCTGCGCCGACGCGCTGGCCAGGCGCTCCTCCAGCGCCGCCGACTCAACGCACTTGATGGAGTACTTCTCCGACAGCGACAGTATCTCGCGCTTTATCTCCTCCATCTCCTGTCTGGAAACACATTTGGATTTCTCTCAGGCTTCTCATAGCTATTTATTGATACTTTACGTGTTATAACATTTCATCTTCAACTTATACTAACGATTTCTCGTTTTCAGAGCTATAAAATGTTAAAGATAAAGATACGTTTACACGCATGCAAACACGTATACACGATACGTGTTTCCATGCGTTTGCGCGTGCGTATACTCACTGGTGGCGTGTGCTCAGCTGGCCCAGCTCGGGCCCGCGCGCCACAAGTTCGCTCTTGAACTTGTCCACCTCCCGGCGCACCTCGCTCTCGTGCGCCTTGCGCATTGCATCCAGGGCCGCCAGCGTGGCGCGCGTCTCTTCGGCCAGCGCTTGCTCCTTCTCCAACCTGCCGACCGACACGAGTTAGTTGTTAAGTCGTAGTCGTTGTGACTGGGGGCATGTGGGTTCTCCTACACATCGCCGTCGATTGTAAGCGTGAGATGTGGGGGAAACTCAAAACATTGAACCATACAATTTTGATAAAAGCATTCCACAAGTTACAGTGTAAGAGCTAGCAAGTCAGTGCGAGTGCGCCGCGTCGGACTGCTGTCATGTAATGACCTGTCGTCGTCCAGATCACGGGCCCACTCTCGAAGACCTCACCCAGAAGACATCATGGTCACGAAACTCATATAGACTTTGAATGAAGTTGGTAGCTTAATTTTCCCTTAATTATTTCATGCACCGTGGCCCGTCATACTTATACATTAAAATTAAAAAAAAAAAATATTCCCTAACTTATTGACGGACTGAAATCGGATTGAAAATCCGTGTAAACATTTCCGAAGACCTGCACGGTGTGTGCGTCGATAGAGCAGAGATGGAGGATGTGCGCAGGTTGGTACCTGAGCTGGTCGCGCTCGGCGCGGTGCTTGTCCTCCATCTCGCGCACGATGCGGCGGTGCGAGCTCTCCATCGCAAGCAGCCCCTTCTCGCACAGCGCGCGCAGCTGCTCGATCTCCTGCTGGTAGCGCGCGCGCAGGCTGTCGCCGTGCGTGTCCGCTGCCACCGCGCTCTGTCGCAGCGAAATAGGCGCATGTTGCATTCGAATATCACATAAATAATATTATCGACGTTGATCCGACTCCTTTTGTTTTTTTTAACACCGTCATCATAGATATGCATGTCATATATGATATTTACCTGATGGAAACAATTATTGCAAGTTGAAGTACATATGACAATACGTATCAAAACTTCATCTAAACAACTCGAATGTTAACTATGATGTTCTAGAAATGCCACTGGTATAAATTGATAACAGAAGTGGAATATACTAAGCCCTTAGCGAGCTCTTTGCAAACAGAAGACGAGGAGACGATAGACGTTTTGATATTTACAGAAATTAACAATTTGGCAAATATTCTCCAAGGATCAAACACGAGTCAGGCTGGCTCTATCAGTTGGTAAGGTTTGCATTTGATGCTCCCAGTGAGTTACGTTTATCGTATTACATTTAAGTACTGACCTGGTAGGCGGCACGCAGACTGTCGAGCTGCGCAGAATACTCGGAGTCGAGCGCGGCGAGGCGGCACTGCAACGTGCGCGCCCGCTCGCGTAAGGCGGCGCGATCACGCTCGTGCGTCACCTGCAGCTGCGCACGCGCACGCCGCGCTGCCGCCAGCGCCGCCGCCTGCTGCGCCAGCGCCGCCTCGCTGCGCGTGCGCTCTGCCGCAAGCCGCTCTAGTGCCTCCTGTAGCCGCGCGCATCGTCCACAGCGCAGCGCACCTACTCGCCGCCGCAGCGCCTCCAGCCGCGCCTCCACTCCTCCTGCCCCACAGGTCTCCTCGGACTCCTCCCCTGCTTCACCCTCTTCGCCCGCTAGCCGTCGCCGCGCCTCCGCCACCTCTACCTCCATCCGCTCGAGGGTCTCGCCGATCTTCATCAAGTCTGCACTGTCGCCCGAACAGTCACCGGAGAAGAGCGCTCGGCACTCGGCGGAGAAGTGCTGGAACAGGTATACGAACTCCGCTTCGCTCGCGGGGTCCGTCTCCAGCGAGGAGATGGCATCTTCGGGGCGGCGTGCGGCGTCGCACGGCTCCGAAGCTCGGTAGGTGCCGTCGACGACGGCGACTCGCGCGTCCACAAGCGCCTTATGCGCGAGGACATCGGCCAGCTGCTGCAGTAGCGCGCGGCTGTCGAGTCCCGGGGCGCAGTCCCGGCGCTCTGCCAGGCGCTCGCGGTAGCGCGCCGCGATGTCGCGCACGGCGGCGTCGAGCTCACAGCGCAGATGGTCGTGGGCCGCCTGCCACCATAGTTCAAGGTCAGCACGGTCCTGAGCGGTGAGCGTGAGCCTGCAGCGGCGCGCGTCCCGCAGCCCGCTTTCACAAAGCTGCGCGGCGCGGGTCAGCGCACGCGCCACTTCGGCCTGCACCAGCTCGGCGCCGAGCGCGTCGCGTGCCGCCGCCCACGCCTCTCTCACGCGTGCCGCCTCCACGTTCGAACGCTGTTGCTCGAAATCGCTGTCGGTGGGTGTCGCGTAGCTCAAAGTCTCGCTCGCGAGTGCCGAGCACAGTTCTGCTAGTTTTTCAGACTTATATTTGTCGACCGCCGCCGCGACCTCTCTCTGTGATGCTTTTAGCGCTTCCAAGTCAGCGCCGTGCACTATGAGCTCGGACGTCTTCGATTCCGTGCTGTCTTTGCTGTTCGTCATGACGTCGATCTTGCGGGACAGTATTCTCGCCAGGTAGTCCAGTGAGCTCTTGGTGGCCGGTACGGTCTTAACGTTTTCTCCATTTATTTTACACTTAAGATTATCGATCAATTGACTAGTTTCCATTATTTCGGACTTTATCAGTCTGGCAAAAAATCTGCTTCCGTTAGAAGATTCCAGAGCTTCTTGGATCTGACCTATAAGAACCGCTTCGTATGCTAGTTTTTCCGCTAAAATCTCTAAATTTTTTCTTTGAGTTAACTCCCCAGATTCGTATAAATCGGCCTTCTTTTTGGAAATCTCTAAAAGTTTTGTTCTTAGCTGTTCTTCGAGCTGCGTGACCACTTCCGCTACGCTATCATTTACTTCCTCCTTGTCAACGTGTTCCGAAGTGTCCATTACGCATTTGTTGGAACACTCTTGTAACATTTTACTGACGTCCATTAGACATTTTTCCATTGATTTAACGCTGTATTTCTTTTCTATGCTCGGGGAGGGCGATCGCCTGGACTTTGTGGCGCGCATCGCACTCATTTGACAAATACATTCATTGACCTTATTTCTGGAATGTATCACGACGTCTTCTAGACTCTGTAGCCTGTCGAGAAGATGTCGCTGTGACTGCGTGCCGATAACGTTATTTTCTTGTGCGTCGTTGCTAGTCGTGTTTTCCGAGGCTCCAACGACGAGACGTAAAGATGCGGAAGAATTAGTCAAATCACGGCGGTTTTCTATTGCAGATGTAACTTTGGTTTCTAGCGAACTTAGTCGGACTAGCACTTTCATAGGTTCTGAACTCGTGGCACTATCTAGCGATTTCCGACGCAGTCTAGCGGCTAACCTTTTCATTCTCTTTTCGTCAGTTACGCTGTCTGTTTTGGATAATTTCTCTTTGGCTGGCGAAGAACTTTTCGATGGGGAATTTATAAGGGGGACATCATCCCCTGTCTCGAGTTGTGTTATTTTGTTTTCTAATTCTGTAAGTTTTTCTTCGACTTCTTTACCTAACGTTAATGATTCTCTACCTTTTAACGATAAACTGCGACGCTTTTCTCTGGACTCAGTTTTCTGTATTTTATGTTTCAGTGTACGAACTTGTTTATCTGATGCTGTCAATTTTTGTGTAAGGTCTATAATGCGCGCCGCCATTAAATCAATTTCTGACCGACTGCATTGTTCTCTAAGTTTCATCTCATTTCTCAATTTCATGTTTGTTATTTCTAGTTCATCGTACATATTGTGTGATTCCCGAAGCTCCTTTTTCATTGCTTTTATTTCTTGAATTGCTTTTAGAAACCTACTTCTTAAATCAATGTATTCTCCTATCAGTCTATTTTTCTCTACGGATTCAAGGTTTAGGTCTTGCTGAATATTTCCGAGTTCACTGAGTGATCCAACGCTTTTTCTCTTTTCTCTCGTTGGAGACTCTGTAGTTGCTTTAATCTCAAGTTCATGTATTCTCGCGTATAAGCAGTCATTTTCTTTAATAATTTTAATAAATTTTTCATTAAGTTCACTTAGCTCTTTTTGAAGTTGTAACACTGTTTCCTGCGCGGAGTTTAATTGACGAGTTAACATTTCACAATGTTCAGTAGATTCTCTCAGAAAAGTTTGGGTTTCTGTTAATTTTTCTTCCCATGTACATTTATCTTGATTGTAAAGCTTTTTTATGGCATCTAAGCTTTCCACCTCCTTAGCCCTAGCGGCGATTTCTTCCTCTTTTGCTTGTAAAGCTATAACTAATTCTTCCATTTTCTTCTCCCTTAATGCCGCATCGTTCTTCATTTTTCGTAGTCTTGCAAGTTCCGACTCAGCTTCAGTAACATCGCTTAGAGCTAATTTAAGTTGTTTACGTAAATCATCTATTTCAATCGATTGTTTATCTGTCGTGGATATGTAACTACGTTTTCTAGCTTCACTTGGTTTTTCGGTTTCGTCAGTTGTTTCCTCGGGTAATTTATTTTCTTTGGCTGCATCGATTTCGTCTTTTTCTATGTTCGCATCTATTGTTTGTGACATTTGTTGGCACGCCCTGGCACGTACTTTCTCTTTGACTTTTGATATAGGCGTACGACTTAGAATCGGTGACTGGGGTGTTTGGGCGGTCATATCTCCCCAATCAGCACTATCCCGGCGACCTCCCTCAGAGGCCGTTTTGTATTCCTCGTCAGAAGAAAAGGGGCCTGATCGCATAGTGTTTGGTGTAATTGGGGTTACAGGTGACGTAGACGACTCGGAGGCTTGGTCTACATTATCTTCGCGTAGCACAAGAGACAAGGGCCCTGTGTCTGGTAATCCAGCAGTTCTTCGCATAGCTGACACCCAGTTTGCACGGATGCCAGCTGTAACCGCTGATAATACAATGTGTTTTCCGTCCCATGTCTGTAACATAAAACAGGAGATATAATTTCTGTAATTTCTTTTAAAATGCGAAAATGCTGATACTAGTAATAGTATAAGAAGTTACCTCAGTCTCAAAAGCATATCCATTAGTTGATGCGGAAGTAGGTAGCTCCACGACTCTAGATATTCCGCTTAAGTCAATAACACCATCCATCAAGCCTCTGTGCTCTGCTTGAGGATCCCTGAAGTATAACAAGGCTGCCCCGCGCAGAACGAACCAGTGCTTCGACCAGCCCGCTGGACCCCTTCGATGTAGCCAGCCAGCTCTTGCATGAAGTAGCCTCTCTGCTGGAAGTTCTACTCTGCCTCCTTCTGTCGCCTCTGCCGCTTCCACCGTATCAGTTGTCTCACTTCCTTCGCTAGCTGAACTGGTTATGGTTTCCTCGTTAGGAGCTAAGCCGTCTGGAGAGCCTCTCGCCTGTAAATTATCGTTTTAAGTTAGTATAAGAAATAAGCATGGAAAAGAGCAAAACACTTTTGAGGAGGTGATTACCGAATAGAGGTGTGAGTTATTACCTTTAATAGTTAGACGCATGTCATCATACTAGTGTTATTCAACAACAGTGAAATAATAGACCAATGCGACGATACACTTCTGACTACCGCGAACGATCGTTATGACATCTGCTGCGTACTTAGTATGCAAGCTTTGTTGCGTGCCGTAGCTGCGTTATACCCGGTACACGGAGCTAAACAGCCAGACAGTGTAAATATATATAAAATAATACTAACCGACAGTTTCTCTGGCGGGGGCAGGCGCGTGGGCCGCTCGACGGTGCCGCTCCGCAGGCCACCGGACAGTCCCCGGCGCATGCGCGGCCGCGTGAGGGACGCGGCGATGTCTCGCAACTGTTCGTCGTACAGTTGGTTCTCCTGTTGCAGTAGCGTTTCGTTTCCTAGAACAGCAGATACAAAATATGTTTGACGTAGAGTTGTTTAGGACGCAATTTTATTTTTTCTAATGTCAATAGCAAATGCTGATAGGCAGGAGTGAACGAATATCCGTGGAGATGCCCCAGGAGATTGTTTTCATGGTCAGCTAGTACCTCATATATTAATGGTTCTACACAAAATCTGTAAAACATTTTTATTTCAAATTTCATTATTGATTACGTTACACAAACAAGAAATTTATAATCGTAAATGATCTTTCTTTTTTAAATTTAACAGTGTTTCTGCTATTCCATACTTAACTTTGTTGTTTATTTTCCAGTCCAGCTCCTTATAGACTAACAACAACTTTAATGAGAACCTTTGAAATGCGCACAAAACCATTATAGTCCATTTAACAACAGCGGTCTTTGAATAATGTTGACGGTTGATGGGTGGCGAGTTTTAGTAGGGGGAGAAGGAAAGCGTGAATGGTCTTCCCCAGATCCAGATCACCGCTCTGTACGCCAGGCTGAGGCTAACATGTGATGCAGTAAGGCGTAGAGCCATGCTGCAATGCTAGCACTGTCAGCCGGGGAGATATCTTTCACTCACACAATACCGTCGCAAACTGATACTATGTTATGCTGTGGCCCATTAGAGGGAACTTAGGAAGGACGGCAATAAGTCTGTATAACAAGCAAAACGTATTGCCATTATTCTTTCCTCCTTACGCGGAGGATTATGGGGTAGTCATCAAAAAAGCTTCGAATGTTCAGTTGCCTCGTTCTGCTACAAACAAAAACAGTGTAGAAGTGGTGGGTACCTCCATCAGCCGCCGCGCTGGGATGTTCGGGCCACGTGTCCCGGCGCCGGGAGCGCGCCTTCTCCTCGCCGTTGATCTTGTCCCTGGTGGGCGGCGACGCCGACGACACGGGCTGGTCGGTGTACACTGCAAAATAAGTTTTATTGAACGTTACGCTTTTGTAGTTGGTTGAATTGACCTGATATTAATTATACTAGTCTTTTGACTGCCTCGAGGTCCCGGGTCGGACTTAAAAATGTTGGTAGGAATAGTCCGAATTGCATAATGCAATCCGTCGGTGCGCCTGCGCCTCACTACTCTTCAGTCGTTGAAGAATGAGGGGATAAAACGTGCACTTGTTTGTGTATAGTGCGCACACTTGTGGCACTGTATGTGTATAGTGCGCACACTTGTGGCACTGTATGTGTATAGTGCGCACACTTGTGGCACTGTATGTGTATAGTGCGCACACTTGTGGCACTGTATGCGCACGGTAACATTGCGCACAACACACTGTCGCAACATCTCTCACAATGTACACTCTACGTCTAGACCATTATCACATTACAGTGAAGCAGCCAACTTCCGCTCAAAATCTATACTAATAAGTAATAGCTGAGTATGCTGAAGAGTTTGTTTGTTTGTTTGTTTGACTACCTAGTCTAGTCCTGACGACTACACTAGGTACGACAACTAGACGAGCACTTATATCAATCCGGTGAAGCTGCTGAGCTTCTCTTCGCTTCTACAGCATAAGTTTAGGCCCGAAAAGGAAACTACAGGCAAAATTCAAAATTGGATTTTATTTCTAAAATTGTTTACTTTGCTGTACGGAATCATGGAGCGACAAAGGCACGGAGGTATCAGAAATCTGTTATATTGTGCAACGAGAATGTTTTGCGTAAACTTAAAAAATCAATATAAAGAAATATAGCCGAGGCGCATCAGGAAATACCTCACACAGGAGTAGGCGATGATGATTGACCAGTCGTCAGTCAGTTGGCCAAAAAGTTCCTGTGCATCCCGCCCCGGCCCGCGGGCCAGTTCTAAGGTATCGAGGTTTCTCTACAATTTCGCATAATGACCGGTTCATTTAAATTATTTGATCGCTCGCTAAGGACGGGTTACCCGTCTGCCGGAGTATAGAAGACTCGCTTGCCATTTGCCACCAATTACGTTTATTACTCTCGTGTCGATCATGCTTATGAAATGAGCCGTCCTGCAGCAACACCAAGCGAGGCAGGATAGTGTCAAGTGAGTAAGTTGTAGGTGTCCCCAGCTTAAAATGAATAAATGATGTAAAAAAAAACCTGACCTTTATTGCATACTAGCTGCGCCTCGCTGGAAACAGCCAGTTATTAAACAGTCAGGTCCTAACTACTCGCTGTAAAACACCCCGGTATCAATACTATGGCGCGTTTGGGAAATACATTCAGTAGGCGCCGCCGCTGTGTTGCGTTTGGTTTCGCTACATGTTCTGTAATTGGTGTGTGTATTGGACAGCTGCAGTGTGCTCCCCGGTAGCTACGGTAGCTACGGTAGCTGGCTGTTTCCAGATTGTATCTATCTACTGAACAGACAAGTTCGTCATACTGAAGTGACGATTACTTATTTCTGCCAACTGGTTATTATAAATGACTGATATTATTTTTAAGACTTATTTTTGATTACCTTCTACCTGGGTATATATGTATACACACACTTTTATATATCAAAATAATATAATCGTAGAAATTATTGACGACGTGAGGCACGAAAAAGCGAGTCCGAGCGGGGAGCGCGCTGTGCAGTGTAAAAACATATCACTATTACGTTTTAAGATTGGAGAAGTGTCCGCACTATACGCGCCCGACTCGTAAATTATCGGTTTAAATGGCGCATACTCGCGTCTTGCACATGTCGGCGACCTTGGGTCACGTGATCTCGTCCTCCCGGTGCACACTCGGCCGGGTGTGATGACAACCTTCATCACCAGACGTTAGTAGCGGGGCCCGGCCTGAGGCGGGTCCTACATAACGTGTACATATGCGAATGTTTATCTCTCGCATTTCGTGCGATATGACAGAATTCAGATGGCCCAAAAATCGATTGGACGAACGTGAGGGATGACAAAGTACGTGCATAGTTTGTTGTCTCGAAGTTTATTTCTGGACGTAATCAAGTCACCTCAAGACTTGAGGTGACGTTCCATTGCCTCCTACGAGAGGACAAAATTTGGATCACAGATTATAACGCTATCGGTGCACGGACTTGTTATACTTGTACCGTTTTTACCGACGACGCCTGATGATTTTAGTTTATCTGACACATGTGGCTTGGCTCTGCGCTACGTTGGCATAGGAGATGTTGTCGCGTGCATTTGAGTTAAATTCAAAACTTTAACTTTTATAAAACTACGTGGATCATTACTTTGATTATTTTCGGTTTCGTTTGACTCTGGTCACAGACTTGACCTGCAGTTGTACACGGCCCAGTCCGATGCGCCCACGCCGCTCGGCCGCTACTTTGTCGGCGCACGCGCACACATTCATCTCGCGCGCAGCAACCAGAGCGCCGGATAAATCATCATTACTCGCGCAAGGTAAACGTCATACGTCTGAACTATGAGTTATCGACGACCTAAATAGCCTGCGGGCGAGCACACGCGAGAGGTCGCGGGTTCGTATCTTGCTACGAACATTTGCTTGGTTAATATAAATGTCGCTGTCGGGTGAGCAATAACACACACACGGCTGTATCCAAATGTGTACTCGACTCTATTCACGTCGCTCTACAGACTCGACTACTGTGTCCCGTGATTTCATCCGTATAAAGTCTATCCCAAGACATTTTTTTGGGATAAAAATTCATTCTATGTTATTCCAGATTATAATCAATAAAATGACAAATTTCATGCGAAATTGGTGAATAACAAATCTAATTACACTTTTTACTTCTATAGATACTGTTAGTGGGATGATAACGTATAGTTGTAGTGCAGGCAATGAAAATATGTTGATGATGATATTAATTACGCTAGCGACCCGCCCCGACTTCACCCGTGAAGAACAGGAGCGGTTTGTTACTTTTACAAATTGTACACTAAAACCAATTTCAGAGTAATCTAGAATAGCTCTGTTCTGGGGTGAAAACCGGGTAAAAATCTGTTTAGTATTGAAAAAATAAAATGTCACGCAGAGAGACAGCTTTTGGACACTTTGTTTGTTATAACAAGTACAGATAATCTTTACATATGACAACATTTGATCATAATTCCTGGCTAACCGAGTATGCTGAGTGATGATACGCTTGTCCTGTCTATTTAAGAGAACAAACACAAGTTTGTCCAAATTAGAGAAAAAAATGTTTCGTGTAAGTTTGTAGGCAAACACGCTAAGCAGATGGAACTCCGGAGCCTACCGGCTGTAAGACTAACGGCAGTTTCCATTATTCTCTATCGATCTTATCTATCTATCTATGGATTTGACTACTAGAGATACAATTTTAACATATTTCGTACGGATCTTGTGATAAAATGATAGCTCCAGCCAATCCCATCGATAGATAGACTATTGTAAACGACCGCAAGACGGCTGACAAGAGCCCAGAACTTCCAACGCAGAATGCCTTGTGTAAGTCAGTCAGTCGACCAGTGGACCGAGTCTGCTGTATTTACGAGTGTAAAAAAACCGCCTCGCCATAACAGCAGTGCGTCGTGTAGCGCATGTCATTGGAGGAGATTTACCGCTAAAAAATGAGCAAGTTCATAAATATGAATGAAGTCAGCGCGGAGGTGTATATCTGCCAAACACCCACTGCGCGGCCTCGCGGGGCCCACCAGCATCATTGGTACACTATTATCCTGCGAGAGTCTTTCTTGGGCTCCGTAGTTATATGGCTAAATTTTTAATAAACTTATGGTGTCAATGTATGACACAAATGTATTTTTTTATATAAAATCAATGGAACGGCCGCAAATTTAAACTTGTCAACATTAGCTATCTGGCCATAAATACTGTTACTATTAGAAATAAAAAAAAATCCTTTGAATTTGGAATCTGTCATAAAATATACGATTGTTCATTATATTTCCTCATTTTGGCGCCAATACAAGTACAATATTAAAATGGAGTGGGTGATAAAGAGAACAGAACCGCTGTGACTGCATTACACAAAGCAGGTATGGAGCCAAACGCAATTTTTAAAATACTCCATACACTTGGTATTAGTAATGTGTTTGTGACAGGGCCATTAATAGGTAGAGTGGGGCTTCCTCCATTTGTGGCAGAGTAAGATCTGGCCGTCCACGTCCACTCGAATTAAGGCGGGCCAAGCAGTATGGGAAAGTATACGAAGAAATCCTGTCCGAAAGCAAAAGATTCTATCTCTGGAGATGAAGATAGCACCTAGAACCATGTCGCGTATTTTAAGATTTATTTAGATAATAAAAAAAACAAAGGGAGGTCACAGAAAAATTTAGTTTACGTATGAGAACTTTTTAATAATTGAGCAACATTTTAGCAGACAGCTCTAAGGAAGTTGACAGCGTGAAACGTGGGCACTATCCGACTTCAGAGGATACTACGAAGGAGTGACTGAGCCATATTATTGTGAAAAAGGTATCAAGACATCGGCACAGGTGTATCAAGTTATCATTCTTGAGAAGATAGTTAAGCCCCTTAACAACATCATGTCCAATAATCAAGTATAGTCTTAATTAATACCCGAGTATTGCTGGAAGGACCCTACTTGACTATCATTATTAGGTCATAAGGCCTGATCCACCAAAACTTGGTTAAAACGGACGTTCCGGACTTGGTCAGAGCTGAAGACTACCCTTCGCCTAGTCCCCACCTTTCTGTTCTGTTTTTTTCTTAACTATTATTATGATGGCACGAAGGCGTACATCCAGAAGGGTCTGCTTTGTGAATGCACGTCCAATCGTTTATGAGTCGACCAGTAAAAAAAGCTTACTTAATGACCTTTTCATACCAGAACTTTATGAAAGGCGCGTACTAGTTTTCCTCTTAACATAATAAAGTACCCAGTGTATATTATATTGCAAAACATCAACTATGTATATATTCCTGGTACAGTTCATCTGTGGTTTTGTAATATCCCGTTTCGTGATTTCTTTATACTTTACATTTAATATTAAATAATCACTCTCCTTTTCATGTCCGTCGGTTAAGTAGTTAGCGCAGTATACCCGGACTCAATATATGATGGCTACTCATTTACTAGTTACATAGAGGACAGACGGGTTCATAGATTTTTACAGTAGGTGGGAAATGACCAGTCGGAGTCTTGTGATAACTACCGCCGCCCATAGATATTCGCATTACTGTTATGCAGACCTGTATATCTCCTTCCATCTCTCTCAAGTGGGTCACCGGGAACTTATAAATGGCACGAGACGTGACATCACTACACGGCGCCATCGTGTGCGCGAGAGGACCACTCTTTAGCGCTGGCCCATTTTGGCTGTGATGCAGCTATGACATCATCTCTTACAAAAAATATGTCTTGTTTTGTGTCGTTCCTCACGCGGAGAGACGAAACGCAGCGGAGGCTGGTCGACGTCACCTACCTCATCATGAGCAAGAGTAACAAGTGTAAGCGCTGCGTCAGGGTTTTTGCCTCGTGCGTATCTCGTACGTGTCTCGTACGTGTCTCGTACGTGTCTCGTACGCGTCTCGTACGTGTCTCGTACGTGTCTCGTACGTGTCTCGTACGTGTCTCGTACGTGTCTCGTACGTGTCTCGTACGTGTCTCGTACGTGTCTCGTACGTGTCTCGTACGTCTCTTTATCCACATCAATGACGTAGAAATTGATGATCATTTAATTACTGTTTAGCTTGTGGTTGCCGAGGGAGAGTCGCATTTGGGTCGCCTCTTGGTAAGTGTCTATTGGCGCTTAATTCTATCACAGGTGTGCAGATGTTTGCACACTTGCCACTAGCATCTCATGAACTGTAGTATGAACACTTAACGCCGTTGTTATATGTAAGGGAGGGGTACCTCGGAGGTATTCCTATAAATTACAAGAAGTGTTCTGTTGATTTTGATTTGCTCTAGGAATGTGTCCAGTAATTGACTCACGCCCGCCAACTTTGTTTTGTCTCTAGTTCGCTTGTCAGTAAAATCACTTGTGTGTTGTCAGTAAAATCAAGGAAATCAGTGTGTCACTTGTGTGTTGTCAGTAAAATCACGGAGTTCACCGCAGCGCATGCTGCGCACACAGTGTACACTAATAGGCGTGCGAAGTCGCAGGTCCCAGCAGCAGAGTGAAATGTATGGTCGCAGGTTTAGCGATCTCTCTGCCTACTCCATCAACGAATTATCGTACAGATGTGTTGCTGATATACACACTGTAGACAGGCTCCGCGGCTTCACCTGCGTAAAGTCTGTCTCAAAGCAGCTATATTTTATTTATTCAATATCAAGAATCAAGGATATCAAGTATTCTTATGCTATACCAGATTACAGTCTGTGCCAAATTTCATACAATTAGCTAATGTTATAAAAGTGAAAGTTTGTGAGTACGGATGGATGTGAAAACTACGGATTGGAATTTAATAACACATAGACGTAATAAGATTTGCACGTGCACTGCAGTACACGCGGACGAAGTCGCGGGTAACAGCTAATCTATTGTTAGAGATGTTTCAGTATACAAACAATATTTATTACGTAAGCCGCAGTTCCTGTGCGCCACACAGGCGCACGCGTATATTTCCGCTATTACTGTAATTATACACATGTCTAGAGGTTATCAGACAATCATACGCGATAACCCCTAGGAGTGAGCGTGCGTAGATTATCTCAACTCACATTTTTACCAACAGATGGCTCTGATAGCACCCATGAGACTTGATGTCTAGACTGTGATAGTTCTTTTTTATA
Source organism: Eumaeus atala (assembly GCA_017140195.1). Taxonomy (NCBI): domain Eukaryota; kingdom Metazoa; phylum Arthropoda; class Insecta; order Lepidoptera; family Lycaenidae; genus Eumaeus; species Eumaeus atala. Next base: position 168,365 of record JAFELO010000967.1, read on the forward strand.
AGTCTCGCTCTCTCAGAGGCTGGGCGGGGGCTCCCTCGGGCACCGGCCCCCAACACGCGCCTATCGGCTATCACCAGGCTGAGCCCTCAGGGGCGCCCGCAGTTTCGATTTATTCATAATCGATATTCGCGTTCTCCCATAAAAAAAAACTAGAAGTTGGAGCCTTTTAATTGCTGCCGACGTTTATGTCCACAGAGTAAGACAGATGCGTAGCCCTGCTGCAGTCAATGTCCCGATGCGTTTTGTGTGGTTTGTAAGAATCTAAATGCAAGCGAGTCTGGTTCGTTTTATAAGAAGAGGGGAGAAAAGTGCAACAGGAGGAGGCGCTCTCGCGCACAGGACAAGCGGCGAGGAGGGGAATCTCACACCGTTGCACTGTCTGTGTCTCTGTGGCGGAGGGGTCGGTCCCTTAGGGGACTGACTGGCCGTCGAGCTGGCCTGATGATTTGTAGTATCGGGCCCCTCACCAAGGACGGCGCGGAGGTCACTCGCGGTGGTTGCAGTAGGTATTCGGCAGTATCATGTACCGGCTAACCCTACACGCCACCGGACCCCACTCCGGGCCGGTGAAGGCGCGTAAATGCGTTTTCTCACACCAACAGTAAAAAAACAATAAAAGGGCTCAGAGCCGTGTGGTTGACACCTCGCCCGTAGACATGCGCATTACTGTTATGCGGTTGCATTGCCTCCCAGGTTCCAGGGTACGACCAGAATAGTACATCTGACTTAGTATGAAATATACACACACAAGTTATATATTTTGAGATACGCCACTCTAAATACATATAAACTGAAGGACTCCTAATGAACGATTTGTGTTCAGCAACAGTGGACGGTTGATGATGATACATTATAGTCCGTGCACAGTTGTACGAGGGGTCGAGAAAACGGCCAGCCTAAAGAGCAGTACAGGCACCTGTCGAGGGGCGTCTGTTAATAACCAGAGAGGGTCCCGATGCGGAAGGGTCAGGTGGTCACGCGCTTATACTCCGAGAGCCCCCACATATCATCAGTATTTGTACATACCACACAAGGTAGCTCAAGATTTTTATTAGTGTACATAGTACAACCAAGACGGATAAAGGATCAGGCGCTTTAAGCTAAGATTAATATTAAATATATTTTTGATTATTAATAACTTCAAATGTATATACTGGTAAAGGCATAAGGGCAAAAAACCGGTCACCGAGGCGAGCGCAATAAGCTAGCAAGACAAAAAAGGTTCGATTCAGGCAAGCTTCACAGAAGCATATCTCTATAGTCTTTTTAGTGCAAGATAATATAGGCTACATTGCAGGTTTCACTAAACAGAAGGTTGAGTCACTGAGACAGTGAGATAGATATTTACGAGTCGTGCAAACTATACCCAACTAATAATAAGCGAGCAGGGTGATACCAGCTTCCTTAAAATATCTACCAGCTCTTGTACTATACCAGGCGTCGGCCTGCGCGGACGCAGCGGCCAGCAGGGATTGTCGATAATAGCTGTGTAAATTATTATTGACATACGGAATCTTACTTTAAGGGACCTGCACTCGCACACTATTGTCTTAATGGTGACAAAGTTACGAATTTCGTCTAAAATAGAGCTAGCCTCCTAACAGCTGTATAATATTTGTTCTACATCTACATGTTTCGGTTAAAAAATATATCTTGTGATCTTAAAAAAAAGTTAAAGGGCACGTTTAACTTTTTTTAAGGTCACACGTTTTTTTTAAGGTTATAAGAGGTTGCGATTTCTTTTCTGTTTTTTATTTTTTTTTTATTTTAGGAAGTGATGTGTCAAATTATATAGTTACGTCTGTCACCAGCGCAATTGAAAGTCAAATTTAGCAAATTTAGAGCAGGAACTATATTGCTTTACCTCGTTGACACAAAAAGTATAATTATTTAATCAACCGGTTATTAAGAACAGAAGGACCATTAAACAAGTTAATTTAACTTGCTTATGTAATGTGTATAAAACTGATTGTAAATAATTATAATGACCAAGTCTGACAGACCATCAGATTGATCGGGTACTGTCCGCAGGTGGTGTCAAGAGTCTTCGCAACCGGCGTGTCTGTACGAAGAGAGTAGTGAATGTGGAGAAGTCAAGGCAGGTATGTAAAGATCGTGGAGTATGGCATTCCGTTCTCTCCATTTACGTAACCCATTAGGGAGCTAGCGTTCAGATGTGTCTTTATGTGTGTGTGTGTGTGTGTGTGTGTGTGTGTGTGTGTGTGTGTGTGTGTGTGTGTTTTATGAGAGTGTGTCTGTCTATAAAATTTTAGTCAATATAAATAATAGATATTGTGGATAAAAACGCGAA
>JAFELO010000967.1:171190-219726 GCA_017140195.1 Eumaeus atala
CGGGTACTGTCCGCAGGTGGTGTCAAGAGTCTTCGCTACCGGCGTGTCTGTACGAAGAGAGTAGTGAATGTGGAGAAGTCAAGGCAGGTATGTAAAGATCGTGAAGTATGGCATTCCGTTCTCTCCATTTACGTAACCCATTAGGGAGCTAGCGTGAAGATGTGTCTTTATGTGTGTGTGTGTGTGTGTGTGTGTGTGTGTGTTTTATGAGAGTGTGTCTGTCTATAAAATTTTAGTCAATATAAATAATAGATATTGTGGATAAAAACGCGAAGACTGTTTCGTTCGCATGAACTGCCGTTAAATACGAATTATAGAAACGATATTCCAAAGGACGTCTATAGTGTGTTGTAGGCCTTGTCTGTAGTATTAATCTATAGACCATTACTCAATTTAACGCATATATACGTGGCTGCTAACGGGTTCTAATTAGGACGACCTGCTGTCACTGCACCAGGTGTGACTGCTGCTCCCCCCCCCCTCTCCACACCACGTCAATACACTAACGGAAAACTATTAGTTATCAAGTGACTGGATACAAACCTGATCGGGAAACTCGAGGATACCGTAAGCGGAGTCATTTTTATGGGTGTTTTCTTACTGTAAATATCGCTATGTATGTAAATGAAGGAGAGTTGTAATGCTTATTAATAGAGCCTGGCGCCATTAGATCCGAGAGGTAACGAAAGAAACTAGGAAGTTACTTTAAATATGTTAAGGTGATATGATGCTGAAGAGAAAATATCTTCAAGTGGTTCTTTATTATTGTCTATACCAACACCTTGGCTTGCAAATTTCACAAATATTTCGAAGTCACTCATAAGACTCGCAGTCATAAAGTTATGGGACAAAATTTGAAATGCAAATTTGTATGAGCGCCATCTAAGTGGGAAGGCATGTTCGCACGAGGGGCTATATACACTTGTTTGCAGGGACCTCCCGTATCCCGTATTTATAGAAAAGCTTATTAATCTAAACTGATTATCTTTATAACATTTAAAAGAACTGCCAGGTAATTCAAAAATTCTTTTCGCAATTTAATTTATTTATTAAAACTTTTGAGGGCGAGCAAATGGCTGACAGCTTGCCATACTGCATGTTCTTTATTTAATGTGTTTAGCTGTAAGTCTCCTGTGCTACCTAAATAGATATAACAAATAAATAATAAATAAGTAACCCGAGTACCAAGTCTTTTTAGCTTTATGACATACAGCCGAAAGCCTTCCTCGATGAATGGGCTATCGAATACCGAAATATATTTTTTTCTAATAGGACCAGTATCTCCTGAGGTTAGGGCGTTCAAACAAAATGTGTCCACGGCTTAACAATATTAAGTATGTATTTAATGTTTGCAGCGGTTAACTATTGTAAAGGCAGCCCTTTACAATAGGAGTCTCACATTATTTGTCCTATATAATATGTACAATCCTGCATAACACGTGCCCCGAAACTCAAATGTCAAACCTAACAGCGAGTTATACTAATATTCCTAACCTCTAACCGCTGGTGTCACATACGCTGCGCACAAGTGTGTCTCGTCTCTAACTGTATAGCGAAACTGTCTATATCTGATGCATGCACATTTGAAATACGGGTGATGTCACGAGTGGGAGTGATTTTGGAATAGATACTCAGAAGTACCCTTACTAATTGACCAGATGTAACATAAGGAATAGTTTAGGATATTGGCGCCTGCTTCTGCACAAGCAAATATATATATATATATATATATATATATATATATATATCCACTTACCGTAACAATGCATATGTGTATAATTATATCGTGTATGCGTGTGTATCTATGTGTAGGTAAGTAAAGTGTGATAGTGAGTGTACTTTGAGGCATAGCCTACTTCAACAGTAGTGCATATGTATATATATTTATATATTTCATAGTATCTAATGAAATGTCGATGATGTATTGTCCTTGTTTAGCACTTACTTTTGTGAAAGTCAACTGGTCGCTCCAAGCGATCGAAATGAGGGGTAACTTAAAGTCCTGAATTGGTCACAGAACCAAGACATTTCCAATGACACTACTGTGTTACTATTTTATGTTATTGTGTTGTGACCAATAAACTCTTTTCTTTCCTTCTTTCTAATTATTCGCATAGTAAACATTTAGTGGCTCAACACTTGTCAGGTAACATATATAAGTACGTGGGGACATGTATATAGAGTAGGAACAAGTACCGGTGTATTTATTCTTACGCAAGCAGGCACAAGGCATAGTTTGTTAGTGGTAAAATCTGGGATCTGGTTCAGCTGAATCGTTACAGGTTATTTTAGATGTAGAATTCTGTCACTGCGTGAGTAACAGAGGTGTTTTATGTGCGAGCGCATGGCGTGTATTGTCGAGTGGAAAATTCTTACAATGGAATTGGAATCACTACGTAATTTCCTGCCGATTTAATTAGTTTCCAAGGCAGTTCAGTTCAACATTTTTTATCCTACGGAACCATCCGGACTGTAGTATCGTGTTCTGTGGGGAACGGGAGTGTCCTGACGCAGTCCCGAGTCCGTAGCACATTTGTAGACTTCGTGTGCTCCTCGGACTTCTCAATGCCAAGTTGATAGAACATGAACTTCACATTCTGTGAACTGAACGATAAACATATGGGTGAACAATGAACACCAGACCAAATGGGTGAATGGAATATGACTTCTTGTACTAAACATACCTTTGGTATCGATGTTTGTGGGCGCCGCGAGGCTCGGTATCTCCGGCTGCGGGGGCTGTACGCGTGGTCCAGGCCAGGTGGTGGTGCCGCCGCCGCAGAACCGCGGCGCTGCCGCAGCGTCCCGTAGCGTCGACGCGTCTGCGGAGTATTCTGAAATAAGATCGCTGCTCAATGCAGGCTGGGACAACCAGCCTCGATCCTCCCACCTGCATCTTATGTTTCCAAGCTATTTTTGAGAAATTTCCCTTTTTTCAGGTTTGGTTGGTTTAAATTTGCGAGTTTTTACCATTTTGAAAGCAGCGATATTATTATGTCAAGCATTTTTATACATCCGATTGCGTTTATTTAAATCTAGAGACGGCTTTTTAATCCAGTTAAAGATGGCAATTAATTTCGTTTTCAAATCAATTCGATTAAGCTTTCGGACCCTTATTAGTTTTTTTAAAACAACGATTTAGTCCAGGATTTTTTTGACTTTTTTTAAAGATCATATTACGTTTTATAATTTCGGTTTTTTATTAGCTTTTTTAGCCGCAATATTTTGAGTGTATGTAAGCTCCAACATACTTCTGGTGGTGGTGGACTGCAGAAGACCTCCCGTCTGCCCGCCAGGGAACGTTGCGTTGCGTTTATGTCTACCCTGCAAACAAGAAAATATATTTAAGTTACACATAGTAATACGTTTACGACAATTTTGATTTCATCATAACATGATCCAGTAGAGGAAGAGAACAGGTCTTTGTTGGTCATACAACAGACTCGAATAGTCCTCGGACTTCTGTTAAAAAAATGTTTTAAAATGACATTTTCTTTAAGACGATTGTAGAAAGTGAAATGGAAGCAAAGGGTTACATACGACCGAGGCGTAGTTATATTGACGAGCACACGGAGAGGAACATGCCATGTCCTTCAGAAAATTTAAGATTTCGCCGAACACCAAAATACAGAGTGACGTCACTCACTTCGCTCTTAACTACAAGAAATGGAGTAAGGGTGTGATGTCTTATAATGCTCATTAACATATCTCATCCTATAGAAGACAGACTACAAGTCGAAGCCCTTCATTACGACGTTCCTGAATATTCGTGTAGATGTTACGTGGCACCTCGCCCTCCCACATCCCAACTGTGCCGAAACCTCGGCCGTGCCAATTTGGCCGCAATGAAATGGCAGAGCCTGCCAGAAGATAGCAGTAGTTCATAAGTGCAAGAGATAAGAAATTTAATTACAAATACTATGTCGTAGAACATTATCCGTGAATTTGACCACGTTCGGCGAACAAAGCACCGAGTACTATATATAGTAATATCGGTAATATCTCCAGCATGTGATTGAGATCTCACTCGTCCTCGGTTTAGAAAACGCCATTAGAAACTCGTTAATTGTTCGAAAGCAAATAGCTCGGTAACGAGATATGGCGGAGCTAATAGATTAATTGTGACCGGAGATTGTGCGGGCACGTTCACGTTTCGGTACGTGTACGTGGGACGTACTAGCCGCACTGCCACTGACAGCTAAAAATTCCGAGATATCTTCTTCTTTTTGGGGATTAAAAGCACATTTATGCTGTTTATATCTGTGCCACAAAATCATCTGTTTCAACAAAATCCGATCAGTTGCTCCTGCGTGAAAGAATAAGAAGCATTCGCTATCGCAATCATAATATTAGTAAGAGTGGGGTTAGTAGGTGTTTGAAAATAGTTCGTCGTTAGCATATTTGTATATAACCTATACTGTCCCACTGCTGGGCAAAGGTTCCCCCCAAATCCTCCCATAATCGGTGGAGCCCTCGCCCAGCGGTTCGGGTGCATGTGTGTTACGTGGCCAGCCCAATCAATACCGTTTACTTTAATTGTTACCGTTAAGATATAAAATTCTAAGATTTACAATAATTAACGATTATAGGTGTTCGTTAATTGTAGGCTGTCAATATATTTGATTCTTAAAAAAAAAATTGAAGTGTAGACTGCTTACGTATTTCAACTAAGTCTCAAATTAATACGGTTTCCAAACAAAAGTATGATATTCAAATTTATTTATCCCCTTTAAGAGACGAATTGAATTGATATTAAAATAAGATATATCTTTCTTGGTTTGCACAGACATGTTATCTATCCTTGTAACACGCCTTGTAATCTCGCATTTAACAAGAATCGAAACGAAAGCAACTAACCACAGATAATATCATCATTGGTCCAAATGAAGTGTCCGCTGATAGGTAAATCGCGCCATATTTAGTGTTACTTGTTAATCTGTTAATTCGCGACATTGACGTATAGCCGAGACCTGGCCCTAATTAGCCGAGCTTCCTCGTCAGGTATGGCAGTGCCAGAGCCGGCACGCAGGCGGCGCGTCCGCCGGCAATGAGATCAGCTAATAAGTAATTACTTGTAATTGCTAATCCACATCCGATCAGGCGTTTATTGCCTTTATCATTGTTCAATTTATAATTCTTATGGTTTTTTTTGTGACTTACAGGGAATGTGTGTGTTTTTATTAGTATAGGAATGGGTTGTATAGGCAAAACAGTGAAAAGATGAAGTCTATATTTGTCGTTTAAAATTTTTTACCACTCGTAGGATATCCGCGGTTGTAGGTATTTATCACCTCCAAGAGTTTATAAATTCACTGCCTGAGACTAAGTAAGGTAAATAATTCCTTTCTAGAGCATTGCGTTTTTACATAAAGATGACTTCCTGTTAGAAAAACCTAACCTAAATAGAAGTAGTTTTTGTGGTAAAGTGAGATTATGTATTGAAGGTAGCACACAAAGTAAATAGGCTGCTCCATACAGGCTGCATTTCAGCCTGAGAATTGTGGATTAATTGTAACTTTAAGCAGAACCACCATTTTAAATTAAACTCCCGCTTAGCTTATCTCACCGTTTCTTCTCAGGTCCAGACCGGAGAAGCACCGGCAAAACAAAGAGAGACGAGACCCAGCCTAGCTCAGTCTTTGGTAGATTGTGGAATCATATCAATAAGAGAATCGCAAATTCAATAAGAGAATTTTATGAATCATATTTTGAATAAAAATATTTTAATAAAAAAAAATCAAGAGGAATATATTTCATGGAAGTGTAAATGTGCACAGTGTACACACACACAAGAGAGACAGGAAAGCGTTACTTTGTTATCTCGAGAGTTGTTACCCACTGAAACTCTAGTACATACTGTACAAAATATTCAAACGCATTTATTTTATATTACTGTGTGTAACTTCACAATGGACTAGCGGATCCACAGTTCTGACAAAAGCCGCTTGATGCATATATTAAAACAGTCGCGTCTAGATCGTACACGATAGTGTTCGTTTAGTAGCACACGCCTCACGTCGGTACATTGAACGGTCGGTGTGAGAACAGGTGAGACGTGAAGGAGTGAGATGTACTGATAACGACTAGATAGGACTCCGACCAGACGCGCTTTCGAGTCGGAGACGACCTGACGGATGGGTTTCAACGATCGATGAAATTTCACACTTACTAAGGACGGAGTTAATTTGTTCAAGGGGAAAATACGCAATTGAGGGGACATACAAAACTTTGGTTCGGGGTCAAGACATTGTACGTCGGGAAACCGGACTGCAAACCCTCGTACATTACCCGCTATTCGCTCAGTATAATGAGAGGTGGACAGTGGCATGGGTGGGTATGATGCTCGTTTGCCCCCTATTCTATACAATATGATGACCACTACTACGAGTCATTTCAAAATAAGTCACTCGTAACTCGATCCTATTCTGAAATTACCGTTACCGAAAATTAGGCCGCGCTTAAAACAGACCGCGATTGGCCCAATTGAAAAATTGGACCGCCGTTAATCTATTTCGTGGAATGCGTTATTATTAGATGTGGAAAGACCTAGAAAAACTGAACTGATTCTATGATCCAGAGCGAGCAAATTTGATAGTTGACTCCGACCGTGGATCGGTCATTCGCCTTAATTAAGAAACCATTGGCTAATTGGCTATAGTAAGTTACAGACTATAGACAATCACTTGGCCAAGCGAAGGCTAATTAAACCGTCAATTATACTGATGTTGTCTTGGTAATAACCTATGATCCTATATTATGATGTATGTGTAATGTATGATGGTGTCATTTATTTTACTGTATAGCAAGACAAACGAGAAATTGGAGCCTTTTAACAACTACCGACGCCCGTGAACATCCGCATAATTACTATGCCGATACGGTGCCCTCCTTTCCTCCAGCCCCAATGGGCCAAGACCCAACGTATAATACATTTTATGTGCGTATACATTTTATGTACGTATTTGTTTACCCTACGTAGTGTCATTAAGTTGGTATTGATAAGGCGAGTGTGGCTGCCCGGGCCACTGCGGCACGTGTAAGGATGTTAAAACCCGTCTAGATTTATGTTCTTCAATTTAGTGTTCAATTGTTTGATGGACTATGTTGTCGGAAAGTTTACCATCATCGTATGTGATGTAATTACATTATTCCCTACTCGAAGATCGAGCTTTTAGGCAGTAAAGCCAGTGAGAATTATCGGAGAAAATATTTTAATAACAAATCTTTTAGTAACAGGCTATGGCTGCATTGCAGTTGAAACGGAACAGCGGCTCGTCGCACATGACAGCTATTCTGTAGTGCAACCCACATACAAACGGCACGTAATTTTCGAGTGACGCACTGTGCGCGGCTCGCGTGCTGTGGCGCCTTTTTTCTTAATACAAAATAATCGAATCAAGACGATTACAAAAGAAGTTGTAATTATTTCGCTTCTTAATTACAATTGTTTATAGTATTTATTATAATAAGCGTTAATAAGATACAACGACGATAGCGGACTTTCAGTTAACCGTCCAGTAAGTGGGACGGTTTACACATAGTGTTATAATAAAGTTGTCACTGCTGAGTGTGGGCGCTGGAGCAAATGCAGGCGGGATGCATATTAACCTAACAATACTTGAATGGTGTTCCAGTTTCGCGAGACACCACTTCAGACTAAGCGCTTTAATTCAATTCGTCTTGATAAATATTTAATGGCAGTCAACTGAAAACTTGGAAATTACACTTAGATAGTATTAATATTACATAAAATATAATATCGCATTTTTTAGTAGTTTCCATGGAGTTATGTTCATAATCTTCTAATATGTTTGAGTACTTATTAGTTAGTTTGCACATGTTAACAGGATTGTCTCACTTGTTTGGTAACAGGTAATGTAAGTTTTTCTTGCCTCTACCTCTTACCAAACATAGACGAGATTAGAGAGAACCCAGATAAGTGTTACTTATCAGATACTATAAAGGATAAGTCGTATCCCAACACCCACCCGTGTAATAAACTGCCACTTATCCCCTATTGAGTCACCATTTCTTTTTTGGCTTCCAATAAACCGAATTTAAATGTTATCGTCCTTAATAAACTAAATGTTATACGAGCGCTGTGGTTACACATATTTTATGCCCAATAAGTTACATTTTTAGTGGGATGTCAAAAGGATTTAGACCTCTCTGTATTATTTTATGTTTTTGAATGAATGGAGGCTTTATAAAATTTCATGTATGTATATAGTTAGGATGTATGCGCATAAAGCGAATGTAGACCGAATGTAGACCGTATGTAGACCGTATGTAGACCGTACGTAGTATATCTCCGGCTAAGTGTGACTACATTGGATACTACATGATGAGTGTTTTTGTATATGGCGGTTCAGCATTATAGACGAATGTACTAAGTGAGTGAGGCATACGTGTGTTAGATGGATGTGGAGCTGCGTTTGAACGCCGCCAGTACTTACTTATGGTGAGGAGGACGTAGACAACATGTTTGCTATTACTTAAAAGTGAAGTTAAAAAACGAGAGGAATTTAGTTTTATAAAAATGCATCTCGATAGTACAATGTTAGTTTTATATTCGAGATCTATACGAGTTGTACATGAGTTCTATCAGTACGGTACCGGCCTCGGGTTCCCAGCTAGGAAGCTGGGAACCCGAGGCGCGCAGCAAGGATGCTCCGCTCAGCCGGTCCGTCTCGTCTCAGCGCGCGCTTTGTGCGGCTGGTGTTGCCTTTCATCTACAGGGGCTCTTTGTACTTGATACTCCGACGTCATCAGCCCCATGTTGTCCTTATATCGTTTTTATAAGATGAGAAGGCAAACAAGCAGTCGAAGCATTTTGGCGACTTCTATCGTCAATAAACGACCACATAGTCGTAATGTTGATGCGTTCCTCCACTTCATCTTCCAAAATTGACCTTCCGAATTTCATAACCGCACGACTCGCGCCAGCATACTTGTAGCTTCATACTTGTCTCTCGTATTACTTGTATTCCGACAAACTCTTCCATCATATTGCACTAGCACGACCTTCCTCGGTATCTGGCACCTCAATAATTCAGCAAATTGGACCAGTATTTCCTGAGATTAACGCGTTCAACCATACAGCTTTATAATATTTTATTATAGAAGTACAGATATCTTTTCATTCTTAATAGGTAATATTAAGATTTACACTTTTATACCAAGTAAACGTAGATAGCATGACTAAGTGTTTGAGAAATGTTGGGTCGGACAGGAACTGGCCGGGAGAAATCTGGGACGAGCCGAAGTCGTCATCTGATTGGATCATGACGGGCCCGCGTTGCGCGCACATGTAAAGCGTCATTTAATTGGCATGTGACGTCATGTGACAGGGGAAATTTACATGCCACGAGAAAATTATATTGAAAACTGTTTCCAGACAACAGTGTTAGCTTCGACGCTAAATGAAGCTTTCGAATTGCAACTGCAGATTTAATGTTTCTGCATTGTAAGCCGACTAAGACGGGGACCACACAATATCGACGTGAAATGAGATCTACGATTTAGAATTCGTGGAATTAGTTATAGATGGCCTCACTGTGAGGTTTTCTAGTGACGTAGATGCCTGTTAGCGGCGGCAACTTACCAGCTAATCATGCTGCTCGTGTTCTTCTTCCTCCGTATAATAATAAAAAATAATTATTAAAACAGTTAAGTGTATTTATACAAGTATTGTATTCTGTAGCTTTCGATTCACGCCGATGTACCTACGAGAGAGAGAGAGAGAGAGGTATATCCCGTCGCGTGGGACGGATTTGCCTGACATCACATTTCCTGTGTAATATGGAGTATATTATAGCTCAGCTGCGCAAGGTGTTGAATTAAATCAACGGAACCCTAATTAGAGTCTGTACACTGTCACGTGGGTAACGCTAATTATATCCCCTGGCGTATCCAGGGGAAAGACATCGATACATATAGTGTTGCGGTCCGCGCAGGGAAGGGACATCTACTAGGAAGTGAAACCCGGTGTTTACTGCTGGAATAGCCGAGTTAGTTCGTCGAAGGCGCGTGCGCAGATCAAACTCCGCGCCCGCGGGTTATTTTAATTTGGAGTGCGCTAACTGCGCACAAACACGAACGCACAGTACTAACTGCGGCATATTTTGGGCGCAGCGTTAACTGAAGTAGCTCTGTTTGGTTATATGAAGTCGGTAGCTAGCCTGCGCGAGTTTGTTTCGTATTTATAGTATAACTAAATAACATTGTAAAGTTATACCCGTACACGACATCAATATGTTTCCTGCTAACATTCAGTGGCCTGTGTCTATGTCAGGTTTGGTGAGTCATCACCAGTGAGCAAAGCACTTACACAAGTGGCGCTCTCTTGTAGCGCCCGGCTATTGACAATAGACAATACGCACTACCCACTGATCTGAAGTATATGTATCCTTTGTTTATATTAAATGGGGGCAAACGAGCAATCGGAATGTTTTTACCACTACCGACGCTCATGAACATCCACATAATTACTATGCCGCTACTTCAGCATTGACACATTTGAAAACTATGGGAGTATGACTTGTCAGAATGTTAGCGGCCGCGCGCATTCGGCGAGATTTTTGTATTTGTGGGAATAATGGTAGCGTTGATGCCTGTGCAAATGGCACCAAATGCGGTCTATGAGACAAGCAGTCCATTAGATTCATGTCAATGGCGCGATCCAACTTGCCTGTCGAGTCTACTCTGTACGGATATATTTATTCTTAAAGTAATGTGTTAAATATATTATGTAAACATATGAAATGTTACGTATTTAAGATTTTAAAAATACTAGATAAACATCTATGACCTGGGCGGACATGGAATCCGTGACTTCTGCTATAACATGTGCGGCACATCCGCTTGCTGCATCACCGCAAAACGCTCGTCGAAAACAAGAATAGCGACTCTTCCTTTCCTAGATATTACCTGAAAGTTCCTTTTTAAATATTTTACTTGATAACAAAAAGTGGTGGACTCACAGTTTTGGCCTGGGGGCTGGGGCCTCACGGTATGAAGAAGAACTTGTGCCCGATATAAGGTAGGGCCCCCTTCAGCCCCTTTGAGGACATGGCTCCCCCACTGTTATTCCTCCACCATTGTTATCTGTGTTGTTATCCAAGTACCTTGCTCCTAGGATACACGCTGAGCACGTCGGCCCACCAGCGCGCCTCCTCGCGACAGGTACCCTTCACGAACGTGACCCTCTCCGGCGCGGTGATGGCCAGGCTGTAGGGGTGCCCCGTCACGCTGTCGGCGTCGCTCACCTCCAGCACGGACGTCATGTCCACGCTCGCCTGGGGGACTGTGTCTGGCTGTAACAAAAAGAGCTGGTCAAAAAGTGATCGGGCCTCACCAGTCTAAAACCCTCTATCAAATCAGCTTTAAATTACAACCTCATCGAATCGGTTACATACAGTCATGTATTGTCCTTATGGTTCGAGAGTAAAACAGAGGGCAAAGCTTTAGCATCCTGTAGTGAAGCGAATGCTGAATCTCAATAGCTCGTTAGCCCACGCATTAAGAGTTAACCACTACTATTCCATATAACCATTACGGAGGCAATAAAACGTAGAGAAGGAATGAAACGATAGCTCTAAATGACTTATTACATTAGTTTCGCGGAAACGGAGGCGGCATTGCATTCGTCACCATTACTCGCGGCGAGGCGTCGGTCATTAGCTCGCGTATGACTTATCATAGGTCTTATTAGGGTACTTATACCCTTCTGTTTGCCTCGGCACATGCGCCGAGAATCGAACCGTGACATACCACTGCCGTGTCACTCAGCACTGCTGTGACATTCGCACGCGCAGACAATTACACCACCTACAACTAGAGATTGTTAAATATTTGTCATGCTGTCTTTTGTCTGTTCGTGAGGAAAGTTGAAAAAAAAATCTGATATAAATGCTTCAAGAACATTTAGGATCGGTTTCGCAGGCTACTATTCTAGCCTCGACTAACTACTCGATAACTTTAAGTACCACTTAAATGGTTCGTATTGATTACGTCTTACAGGAACCAGTGAAACCGACATTCGTAGTTTTTTGCCATTCTTAAGTTCGCAATAGGTTAACTGTGTCTTTAACAAAACTATGAAACCTTTAAATTCATATAATGATGGCGGCATATCTATCAGCCAGGAAGAGGGAGTACAAGTTAACATGTAGCCATGTTAGGTTGAGTCCAACAAGTAATTACTTTTATATAACTCTAAAGTAGTGAGTACCTTTTAAGGATACTAATTCTGCGAACACTTTCTGAGGAATGGACAAATAAAATGAGCTCGATGACATTTATATAAACTAAAAAGTGTATAACAAGTAGTTTTAGAGCTACCAAATGACATACTTAAATGTATTAAGGTCAAATCATTGATTTACAAATATACGTAAATATAATAAATGTGAAAGGACCCCTTCCTGTTAGTATGTATCAAAAATATATTTTTAGGTCTTCTCGTCGACTAACATCCAAACATACACAAATCCATAACTACTACGCAGATCCTCCTTCCCTCCTCTGCTCTCCTCTAACGGGCTTCCGCTAAGGCCTTGCGAAAGACGACATAGCGGCGGCATCATGTGAGCGGAAGGTACCTTGTAGGCGGTACCGGTCTACAATGTGAGCATTATCATTATTATTATCGTCAATACCTATTGGTCCATGGATATAGACGTATTTCAATGGACGCTATGAAGTAGAAGTGACAGTGTACACTTTACTCTAAAACATTCATAGATACCCACTAGAGTTATCTATTAGATGGATTTTGAAACATATATAATACTTCAAGTCCCGTTACCCCGCGCCGCTCCCCACTGTCCTATCTCGAGTCTCCACGTCGCACGTAAAAGGCGAATAGTCCCCCATCGCTCCCGAGGGCTCCGAGGCTCCACGCACTTCATTATGTGCCTCATTAAGGATATTCGATACTTTTATCTCGATGTTTCGAACCTTATCTTGACTGAACGTTTCCGTTTGGATCATTTGTCCGCGTGTTTCAACTTGCAGACTAGAGTGTGCCATGGCTTAACATGCTGAGGTTGACTTTAGACAATATATTAGGAAAGATTTAATTTATAGTATCAGCCCGTGAACTCAGGTAATCGTAGCGTCATGTAATATTAGTTTCACACATTTAAAGGTCCGCGGGCCCTGAGCCTTCGTATTTTGTCTAGTGAAAGGTTTTATTTTTCTTTTAATCTGTCCAGGAGGTAGAACAAGTCTTTATGGCACGTAGCACAGGGCTAGCAGACCTGATAAGTCCACGGATGTTATTATGAAAGTAGTCTGATTGTATTACTGATAACATTGACATTATCAGCACGGTCCCGCTCCGCGGCGGCCTGCTGACCCTAATGGACGTAATCAGCGTTCATTAGCACCTACCGTTGATGTTTTGTAAACATTAAGGTCTGTCCTTTTGACCTCTACTGACTTTGTTATCATGATATGTGTACAAAGCTTTATTTTCTAGGCAAGGGCGTAAACCATAACATGTGAGGCCTGTGGCCTGTTCACATGAGGCCCTTCTCTCTCCAAACATGAAGAGGTTAAGCAATGAATGTTTGGATCCTCCTGCTACTCGGGGACAAATTTTCATCGTGACCAAAATAGGGCTGCAGCGCAACTAATAAGTTATCTGTATAGCGTGATGACACTGCGGCAATGTTGTCGCTCTTCGTGTCTTCAGACCATAGAAATCAGAAAATAATAAAAACTCTATGCGACTAACAAATCCAGAAAACCAAGCGGACGATTCGAACATTGAAGATGCACCGGCTTCTTCGTATTTTGGGGTAGTGTGTATGTATTGGCTTTGGTTTCGAACTACAAAAATAAATTAAAGTTTGTGATAATGCGCAGTCCGTTTACATCTGCATTCGTGTCTTTGTAGGATGTTATTTACTTCTTGGGTTTGTCATTAAAATTCAGATTCATATTTGAAATACAAAGGCTGAGATTACATTTAAAGTGTCTGCACCAGCACGACTGAGGACTAAATACGGAACTGACCGCCTTAAGTTAGTGCTCAGCTGAGAGCTCGCATCCTCGGCATCGTTCGATAGCACGTAAGTGAACGGACTGGACGCTATGTTATGAGATAGCATCAAATCGTCATTAATGGTACAATTGTCCACAAGTCCATGGCCATAATTTCCGCTGTAGCGGGACAATGGCGTGTGAGTGAACCGTGAACGTCGGGCACAATTCCGTCCCTATTTTGTGTGGTCACTGATTGGAATATGTGGTGGAGCATAAAGTTTATAACTTGGTTCATTAGCGAAATAACTAAGTGTTTATTACTTGCGTGTGGCTCGGGTCAAAGGGCTAATGCTTTAGGTATCATCATCAGGTTGGTGGCGGTTAATTTTTTTAAACTTTATTTTAGTTTGGCGGTTATTTTAAAAAAACACCGACGTAATCAAACGTTAATTGCAAAGCCGCTGTAACACTCACATACTTGGCTTAAAACCTGTCATTTGCAATATTGTAATTTCATAAAACTCTTTATTAAAAAAGAAACCCATTCTCACATTGTAAGCAATTGTAAATATACACAGTAATTATTTTTAATTTGGAAATAGAATAGAAATTTTATTTATTTATTTAAATATTAACATAACTTTCCATCAAAAAGTGGCAATACATTCAATCAACCACACTTGTAAACGCTTACAATGTCTTGAAATATATAATGTCTTGATATTTTCTTGCAATCTTTGTTTTCGTTGGACTCCAGTCTGGGCAATGGGCCATAGGGCAAGGCTGATGGCAGGACTCATGCCTCGACCCAAACAAATTTACGTTTGAATCGTTTCAGAATATTCACGAATAGGCTGATGGGGAGACTTTTGTGAATGAATTTATAGATCCCCCAGGTGGTAAAAGGACCGTTTAATATCCAAGCCGGTTCCTGGGCCGTTACAGACTCTAAAGTGTCGCCCACACGCCGTTTATCCCCGAGTTATGGGCCGTACGCATCTTATTAGCTGCCCATTGGGCTGGTGCGTTAGACAGAGGTTAAGGTCCGCCGCCGGAATATTCATGGCGCTCAAATTGCCTGTAACTCGATAGCACGCACATAAACACGGAATAACGGCGAGAGATACTGCAGACCATTTCATATGCGGTTTTTTTATGCTTCGACATTTCATTTGTGAGGAAATATATGTAGAATATTGGCACCGCAGCCGATTTCCGTAGCAAAACATAACAAGGATTTTTTAAAGATAAAATTAGCAATAAGTGACACCGACTGACAGCGCTCAACTGTTATAAATATGTGCCAACCCTGGTCTCAGGTGGTTCTAGCTGCTTTCTCATTTGCCAGCCCTGATCGCATGTAGAGCGCGTCACACCGCGGTGTCACATTCACATGTCACACTTTGCTCTCTCCGTGTCAGTTATAATGATGTACATTAATATGCTCATTTTGTATAGGAAATCGATGGTTGCGCAACACGTGAATTATTTCACGTATGAATTTGTATGGATAGCAGGGCCTGTGCATTTACATAAAGAGTATTGAATCCAAACGCGCAGTTGGGGCCGTATACTTCTTTACGTGACAGCATAACGGTTACTTCAAGGCGGTATTGTGTGTTAAAGAGTATCCTCCCCTGTCGTACCGGCCCCATACGGCTACAATCCAGTAACAACTTTACTTCTTATGCAATGGAGAAATATTTCACTAGTATTTATAGATTTATTTAGAGCGACTAATAAAATATTTTTAGATTTTTGATTTAGATCAAATAACTATGATGTGATAGTAATCGACAACTGCTCAATCGGAACAGGGGACTGTTGATAAACGACAAACTTAGAAAGCCGCAAAGTGAAGCCAGCTGCAGAAAGTTCCAGTCAAATGAATAGGTGGCAGTGTGTAGTTACTGTAAGTGCGCTGCACCAACAGAGCTACGCGCCGCAATCACTGCCTATGACGGAATGATTGCACGTTGGCGGCGGTGCGAGCGACGAGCTTATAGCGATTCTATCTCGCCTTATTCTTCTTGTTAGTAAACTGACGCCACTCGTATTTCCACTACTGCTGTTTGACGCACATTCAAATTTCGCCTTTCAAATTATTAACAGCCGAGCTCATCTCCGTGGAGTCAACTTCTCTGTTCACCAAACCTCCCCTTGATTTGGTCCATGAAGACTGTCCTCCTTATGCCCTTTCTTCTCTTCACTTTTAACTTTACTTCCGAGGCACTTTTATTAATGTTTCATAGCGAATAATATAACTTTTTGTTTAATTGAATAACGAAACAAATGTACAATCCGCTGGGTTAACAAATAAATAAAAGTAGAATAAATCTAAAATCAGACTATAAAATCTAATGTAAAATTAATTGTCCATTAATTAGAAAAGCCTGTACGCTATTTGCACACGATAGAAGAGAAACGTCAAAAAGCATCATGAGAAATAATTAGATGAAAAGAAAAACATGAAATATGAATTTACCACTACAGAGTTAGCGCTAGCGCCCTCTACGATTTGGCATGTTTAACTTAAACGATACCAAGACCCGAATCTCATAGATCCATACTATTGCTTTAGGCAGCAAAATGTTTACTATATATATCTTAGTAATAGAAGTGCTTAATAGAATTAGTTAGATTTTTGTATTTTTCCCTTCTAATTGGGTATGCCTTTGACCTCCGCCGTCTCTCGTGGCGCGCTCCACACACTTTTCATCCACTTCCTACCTGCGGCTTTGTTTGTATTACTATTATATTGCGGTGATACCGCGACCGCTTTTTGTATCGGATAGCGGAGCCCCGGGCTCCGGGGAGCAGATCTGCGGTTACATTTGCTCCGATTGTATGTTCATTCTTGCATGGCTTCCCTATTTCGTGCAATTTAGCTATTGGATACATCAAACTTTATATTGGCAATCTGAATAAATTTTAGCCATGAGTCAGTTAACATGTAGACGTAACCTCTTGTGAGTATGTTTATGGGTGTAGGTCATCAAGTGGGTCGCGACTGCTCTCTATCCTCTTCTGCTTCAAAATAAGGCAGGTAGTGAATAGCGGACCGAGCATCCTATGCCGAACACCAGGTCACACTTCTGATCTATCGCAGCTCAAAATCTCCCGTAAATTGGTCGCTGCGTCTCGTAACAGTCGTAAAACAGATCACAAATACTGAGACCAGATTTTTATGCACTACAGATTTTTATACACTACAGATTTTTATACACTACAGATTTTTATACACTACAGATTTTTTTTATAACGGGCAAATGAGTAGTTGTATTCTCTTCTGACCATAGGCGTATGCATAGTTGTTATGAAGATGTATTGTTCTCCTCCCAGCTAGTAGGCCACCGGAAATTCACAAACCATACGCAACCGGCATACCTGTAACTTTGCGGCGCTGTCATGTGAACTAGAGGTACCTCCCCAGTAGTGCCGATCCAGTAATGCAATTCAGCATGATATTACTTCCACATACCACCTCCCATTAATTATATATGCATACAGGCAGCTGGTTCTTCCGTCTGCTCGCGAACAACTGAAAATATCTAAATTACTATCACTAATAGACTAACAAAATGCTATCACGTTAATTATGGTATATCACGCGTATTTAGTGATACATCACGTATTAATCGCCCCGTTTCACCACCGGCAGGAATGCCACCGGTTACGCAAGCGCTTTCGCTTTTAAACCGACGGTATCGATGGCGATATGCACCGTATATCAAAGTTTAATGATAGCCTGTTCACATTGTAGTACATTGATTACCGAGTTGACGCCTGCGCTGCCGGCCGTGGAGCTGGGCACGCGGTGGATGCAGTCGGGCCTGGACTGTGATGTAGCCGCGCTTGCACCTACCCACGAACTGCGATTGCCTCATGGTCCAGTCGTAAGCATATTCAACCAAAACCGCGAGTTCCCAGGTTCGAGTTAGGCGTCGGATCAAAACATGACCAGGGGCCGAGAGGAGGCGCCCCTTTCTTATATGTTTTCGCTAATCAATTATTATTTATTGTAAAAATATTTAATATTACTAAAAAAATAATTGACATTGATGTCCCATAAGTGTTTGTGCTGGAATTTAGACACCTCGCCCACTTTACAACGATCCATTTAAAATATATCTGTACCTACCTAATGTAGGATCTATATAAAGCTCATCTGAAAGTCCACTGCATTTAACATACTTTAAAGTAGTGTGTGTGTGTGTGTGTGTAGGACGTGTGTAGCACACGTTTCCTACAGTGCGCGGCACGAGCGGCCCAGGTAGTGTGTGTGTGTGTGTGTGTAGGACGTGTGTAGCACACGCTTCCTACAGTGCGCGGCACGAGCGGCCCAGGTAGTGTGTGTGTGTGTGTAGGACGTGTGTAGCACACGCTTCGTACAGTGCGCGGCACGAGCGGCCCAGGTAGTATTCAAGTTCCGAGCAGTCAGCTTTGGACCATCTGGACGTTAATTAAAAAAGGTCGTCTTTTTAGTGCAAGAACTTTGGAGCCTCCTGGTGAATACCAATTCATAAATAGGAGTAGATGTAAAGAGCTTTTTACCTCTATCCTCCTCCAGTGGACCATCGTAAGCTCACAAGCCGCACGGAACGCGATACTCTAAGCTGTACAGTGACAGCAATTTGTGAGCAAAAGGTACCTCCCTGACCGTGCTGGATTAATGCGACTGCAATGCAACATGACATGGCATTGAGAAATGTGTAATAGTACGTACTGAAAACGTAACTCAAAAAACGTTTGCACACCGCTGACCTGTTTTCTCTGCAACTGATGATGATAATGATGGACGCAGTGTATACATTAAATTAAATTAAAAAATACATTTCCATTGCAATTAATCGTATGTGGGACCGGCCGCGCGGAATAAATCATAAATGTTCAACAATCTGTAATTAACGGCGATATATTATCGGAATCGATTACAAAAATCGAGTAACGATAATCGATTCTTGTCCGCGAATCGAGATCGCGATCATCGATCAGATCGCGAAGATATTTTAGTGAAAAATTATTTTAACCGTTTCATTTACGCTTTCAACTTTCAACGAAATATTTAGTGAAATGAATATGGCCGTGTGCCGTAACTTGTAGGAGGTGCCTAAGAAAGCACATACATACATTATACATACATACAACTAACTACACGTAAATACGTTTCCTCGATATCTTTACCCTGCTTCAAACGTCAGTTAAAAGTATCTGATATCCCTGACTTATCTACGCTCTTAATTTAGTAACATCATATCTTAAACAAAGCCACGTTATTGGTGTTGTATATTATCGCACGACAGGCGACACCGTGGATGTCACTTTACGGCGCGGTATCAAGCGAGCGAGAGGTACCTCCCCGGTCGTGGGGACCCAAATCCGCACTACCTCTTACAAAATCATCGTTCTATCTACTTTCAAGCACAACTAACGAACGCCAAGACTGCGGATAATCAATTAATGATAATACCCTGACATTAAGTACAAAAACATAAAACCCGACTGCTCAAATGAATATGAATGTGCCCCGTGTCAGTGGCGACATCAACATGAACCTCTCATCTCATACACTAACATTCGTCTGGCCAATGTGACTGTAACAGGGAACATAGGAACAAACACACGCTCTAAAAACATTACCCTCCTTCTGACGCAGTCGGGTAAAAAACTCGTTAATCAAACCGATAGGGAGTATATGATAACAAATGGATAAATACGTCATGACGATGGTGACTTCACAACCACACGTCACAATTCCTGAAACACCTGACGAAGGCCAGAGCTGTACGTACGAAGCGAATTCCTGAGGTCAAGCGCGTCATATGAAGTGTTGGATGCGGCCCCAGTCCCGCGCTATAGGAAACTGTTAAGTACCAGTAATACAGTTAACAAATAGGAGCGCAGTTATTTTAACGAGCCGATATTTGAGAGCATGTGAGAAAGTACAAATGGGTGGCAGTCGGCCCCGCGCCCGACACGACTCAGGCATCGCCTCGCCTAAACCTTATACAGACTGTTGTCTTATTGTTTAAGTTTTTAGTTGACGTGCTGCTGCACAACTATAATTGATAAACGAAATAACTAAAAAAAAATTAGTAATATTTTCATAAATACAATGTCTGTTTTTATCAGAAATATATACCTATCGATTTTACAATCGTCACAATCATGTTGTATCAATGTTGCATATCTGTTAAGATATTTACATAGTCTGTATTGTGATGCGCTGTGATATTTATGACAGCTGATGCCAGTAATATTCAGTACGGCCGAAGACCGTGAGATGAGGACCCCTTGGTTGCCATTATATACGTAATGCTCCTCACCTAAAGTCCCCCAAATGTCAGCTTGACGTAACAGATCAACACACATAAGTATATAGCAGCCAAAATCCAACAGGTGAACATAAGTACTTGGATACCAGTCCAAATAGTAAACCTCACTTTTGATTCACCGTTTATAAATGTGTATCTATACAAAACAAAATACTAAACATCACATCGAATGAAACGACGAATATTGTTGAACAATTACAATGAATATAAAAATTAAGTAAAAGTAATCATGCTGTATAATGATGTGACTGCGCTGTCTCGACATATTCATATGTAAGCCGATTAGCTGGGATCAGCTGATTGTAGACAAGCCCTCCGC
This sequence comes from Eumaeus atala, assembly GCA_017140195.1. NCBI lineage: Eukaryota > Metazoa > Arthropoda > Insecta > Lepidoptera > Lycaenidae > Eumaeus > Eumaeus atala. The sequence continues at coordinate 191,837 of JAFELO010000967.1, forward strand.
GTGCTCAGCTTGCGCTCGAGTGGTCTACGTGCTGTGACGCCGAGGCGGAACGATGGACCCACTTACGGCGTGTCAGCGCGCAAGCTAAAAGTAGACCATGAAATCTGAAGCGCGGTGTAGGGTATTAGGTTTGAGTACCGCACAGACTAGTTGTCGACTTGTGTAGATTATGTGAGAGATACACGTTCCGTTTTAAAAGTGAATTTATTTTGATATTTAACTGGCTGTGCCCGCGGTTTCTCCCGCATGAAATGTATAACAAGGGAAATAAAAAGTATAGTTATGTTCAGCAGATTGTAATATATAACTATGTCATCCAAAACCTTTCAGTAATTTTTGCTTGAATGAACAGCAGACATAGTACAAACTTTCACATTTATGCTACTAATGCGAGAGTCAGTATGAGTATGAGGGAATAGAGATTGATTTTGTGTCCATGCAACGTGACATCCTGCGCAGTCAGCCAGCCTCTATTGAGGTGACTGATGCAGCTGAAATACAGCCAGGAATATGTCACGAGTCCGCACGTCATCAGCGGACCGACGAAGCTACTAGGCGAATCAAGATGAAATGTTAGCATACAGGCAGCTGTTATACTGTATCCGAGAAATAGGTATGTTTTTTTACTTTTCATCCTAAGGAGGTGATGTGAGGGTTGAAAGTTTGTGACATACTATTGAAACGCAAACGAGTGAACCCCTGGGATGTAACAGCAGCAATACACTTTAAGCTTCATACAATCGAAAACATGTTGAAAACGAAATTGCATACTGTGGACATACAAATATCCCTCTGTTTACATAGGGTACCTCTCGCTCACATAATACCGCCGTGGAGTGACTCTTTAGTGACGCGTTTCGTGCAGTTTGTGAGTAGATGGTGGCCCACTTTGAAGTCGGGCAATGCATCGGCATAAATCGGCAAAATAAAAAAAATATCCCCTATTCACCTTATCTCTTGTGCATACCCATCCAAATTGTATGCCTGTCCGCCGGCTTTCCTCGTGAAATGTAACGTTGTAAAGCCGTAAAACCTCCTCCGACATAACGCGCAGGATGCGCCGCGCGGCGGAAACGTTCACAGACAATGCTCTATTGTGGCGGCTAATTACCCGGGACAGTCTCATTGTCATGTGACCCACTTTCCTCCAAATTGTCCTTAGATATCACATACGTCAGGGCTGGTACATATGGGATAAACGTTGCTAACCATCCGACAAATATCGACCTTATCTACGGGGGCAAACGTATTTGTCAACGCCCTACGGTAACAATACAGATTTGAGCAAACTTTTATGAATGACCGCTGCTTTTTTTATTTCATTTGAAGGCTGTATACTTAATTCGAAACAATTGGTAAATATAGTTTTAGTCAAAAATTCAGAAAATTGACATATTTCACAATTTCCAGTGCAAACTTGTGTAACTTCTTCTTTTCGGGTTTGTGCTCAACTGGAATGGTATTTTTCATCAGAGAAAGGCATTAAATATGAATTAATGGTGATGTTGTGTGGCATAAATTGCACCCTTCTTAATAATTGAATAACTGGCCGAAGCTAAGCCTGAAATAAACATGAAATAAAAGAATTAAAAAGGATGATGATTTTTATTTGGACTCGCTCGCGTGTCCACGGCCCTACGTGTATCACTCAATCATCGCGTCCCATTACAATACAATAAGCAATCAAGTTCGGAATAAGAAAAAAAGCTCGTTCCTCAGGAACGAGCTTTTCTTATGTATTTACTTTTTTACTTTTTCACAGTCCGCCCGTGACCATGGTTGCTGTAAAACGTCTGAAATGTCGGGCTAGTTAAATAATTAAATAAACCGCAATGGAATCCGCGAAAGTATTTATTTTTATTGTAATGAGTAACATTGGCGTAAACTTAAGACATCAATATGTTTAATTAATCAAAGTATGAATCATTGTTTCCTACGTACTTTAACCATCTCATAGGTAGGTATTTCATTGATCCCTTCACTAGAAAAATCAGTCGGACGGGAATCAATAAAATTTTTGAAGGCGATTTGGACTGCCCAATCAGAGTTGATTTTTTTCCGGGGAGTACGGAGGATGTCTTAGACTTTCCAATTGAAGCCAAACAGAAAAAAAAACAAATGAATGACGGTCATCGAAGCACAAATACATGAGTTTTTCCATAACAAAGAGGAAAAATTCGTGACTAAAGTGGCCAGTACGAAAAACGTCAATTTTATATGTAAGGACCTAATATAAGTCTGACATTATACCCGGCATGCGGACAGATTCATGCTGAGTTGCTGAGACAATTATATCCTGTAATATGCCACACAGATAGAATTTTGTTAACTCGACGTATACTTATAAAGTGATACAAGTAACAATAGAATGGCGGTTTTCAGATGTTGAGAATAGCCGGGGTTCGTAGTTAGTTATATGAATGTTTATTTATACACAAGCGCAGTTAACCTTGAACACATTATCATAATCTGTTAAGTACTCGTGTAACGGACACCAGACAACGGAAATTGACTTAAGCAATCTTTACACATACATACAAACATCTGCAGTGTCAGACGGATTGAAAAATGGTTGCCTTGGTGAGTTCGACCATAAACATTTATTTCTACGAGACACACGAACTTGTATGTGTGTGTGTAGTAATGAAACGAATTTACATGTTGCGACTGTAATAAGAACGCGACGGCATTCGATGATGATGTTGTAATCGTCTGTTGTGAGACCCGCAGTTACGGACTGGCCTATCGTAAGGCCACACCGCCTCGTCTTTAGTATTTCTTTTTCGATGATGTTGTGATTCGATTTTTAAAAGTGACATTTTATTTTTTCCTGCGAACGACATCCAAAACCATGTTTTTAAAAGTCCCCATATCACTGGGCCTTGTCAAAAAATAGCCCATTAAGGAGAGTATTTAGGAAAAAGATGTACTTAACTTTGTAACGTACTAATGTAAAAAAGTTAACCGCCTTTGATAAGACTATCTGTACATGACCCTAAAAGCTTTCTTTTGGGTTACTGTTACGGGTTACGGTTGAGGGCTACGTGTAGTCACAATGTCGCTTTTACACATTTCGCTGTTTTATCTAAACTCTATTTAGCACGTTGCTAAAATAGCTTGTCCTTTGTTGACGACACTATTGCTTAGCCCAAATTTAGTTCGATGGGAATCTTTTAGTTAAACCATAGCATAATGAAACGCAAATAATCCTGATCTAATAATCTGCAGCAATTAAAATTCTTGTGTCATAAAGAATAGAGGACCCAATATTGATAAAGTACAACCTTGAGCATTATTAGATGTTAGTAGTCCACTGTCGGTTAGGATTCAGCCAGGCGACGTTTGGTACATACTTAAATTACATCTAAGTCACTGTCTCTGACGTGGTCAAATGACCGACGAGGGATACGATCACTTAGGTCGTGTCGTAAGACGAAATATCCGTAAGTATGTGCACGTAGCGGTGATCTGTCGTTATGTTAAGTCGGAGAGCAGAGTGATGATGATATAACGGGAGCGCTGCCGGCACTCGGCGACTGCCTACTGCATTAGGGTTAACCGCAGGGCTGCTCCTCATCAAACTGTCCAAGCACACCGCAAGGGCGTCATTACCTGCCCTTATTTTTGTTCACCACACAATTTCCATATGTAATGAGATAAATGCACACCTTGTGAGGTGTTTATCTCGGCAGGAAGCGGCTGGTAGGCTCCATTCCGGAAAGTTTTCACAATTTGTAATTAAGTCGATATACATAAAATATTATCTTGAATTATAGGAATTGTGCGATTTACTGTGTGAAGTTTTGTTATTCTAGCGCTCATAATAATGTATAGAAAGCTCAATAGCTGAAGATAACTTACTATTACACATTATTACCCCCACATATATATTCAACAACAACAACAACAACAAAGATTTTAATCTGGGACAATGTCCTAAACTACAGGTACAATGTCAACGCAACGCGTGACTGGGTCAAGTTTTTATAAATATTGTCGTCGATTTTTGATAGTCCGCACATTGTTGTGCAGGTGCGTGGTACTCTGTTCCTGTTTCCATTCAATGGGCTAACTACAGCGTATGTAAATTTTAGGAAGAATCATGTCATTAGAGTAAACTCCAGACGCATGTCGCGCTGCCACCCAGTATTTAATTTTTAAAGGTGGTCGAATTTCGATCGCCCGAAGAATTATTATCCATCAAGGACAAATAATGTTTATTATAAAACAGCCATATCCGTGGCGCAGGCACTTAGGTGTTACTTTACAGCTTTTAATACACGCTCAGATTGTCATCTTAACTGGCTCATGTTATTTTACTACGGGCATCTTAGCAGATCGTTAACGAAATTAACCAATAGTGGCTCGTATCATACAGAGGATAGGGTGGGTTTTGAGTTAGGTCTGTATTGCGCATTTGTCAGGTGTATCTGATCAGTGGTACGGATGGTGACACTTATTTTTAATTGCCTTCCCATATTCTGTTGTATTATTAATATATTTTGCAGTGGGATGCTATGTGTCTCCAGTTGATAGAACATTTGTTACTTTATTGACTACATGTAGTTTATTTTGGATGTCGTTGTGATAATAGATAAGAAATAACTGGTTTAAAACTACTGACCACTTATTGTGTATTTAATTTTTTGATTTCATATGTTTGTTTGTTCGTTATAGACTGAACAAAACAACAATAGCTGTGTAACGCGCCCGTGGTATACCTATTTTTTAGGGTTCCGTACCCAAAGGTCAAAGACTCCGCTGTCCGTCTGTCGCCAGGCTGTTAGTTAGAGAGATAACATTTTCACAGATGATGTATTCCTATTGCCGCTAAGGCAACAAAAACAGAATACATTAATTATTTACCGGGGTCTCATCTTTTCATTTAATGGCGACGATACGGAATCTTTCAGGCGCGAGTTTGACTCGCAACTTGGCCGGTTTTTATATCAGTGAACTTATCATACGATGCTTGCTAGCTTCGTGTAAGTCCAAGGGTTTGTATTACAGCTTTGCAAGGAACATAAAAATATTTTAAGATAATATTTGAAAAATTTGATGTCTCAAGTTTACGCGAATGTTACTCATCACAATAGAAATTCTTTTACGGATTTTATCGCGGTATATTTAATTAGCCCGACGTTTCAAAAGCTTTTCAGCAACCACGGTTAAGGGTGGACTGAAATGACATGTGTTAATGTCACAAATTATTAACAGTAGCCGACGAATTATAATTATTTAGTTGTTCCCACTAACGCAAACACTATTTAGTATTATATCTTGCTGTCTTGAGGTGTTACGTTCAGTTTTCGATTTGATTATGTTTACCCAAGCAGAGGAAAGAAACCAGCCATCTTTTCTATCGAAATTTGTATGTCTTTTAATTCCAATAGCCTCACGTGTGTTAGGAATCGGTGTTCCCTAATGAGGATTTGCGCTTTATCAAATCTAATGTAATGGTAAATGAGTACCTCTAAGAGGTTGGTGTTCAAAAATTGCAGTGGCCAGCTCGCAGTCCGGACTTAAATCCCATAGAACGTATGGGATAGGCTGAAACGAGCAATAAAGTCATCATCGAACCCACTACAACCCTTTAAACTTCGAGATGCTGCACTAACAGCCTGGCGCGACTTATCACAAATCGATATCGAAAACGTCACCCAAAGCATGCCAGACCGAATGCAGGCGGTCACTAGGGCTACAGTAGGCGACACACGCTATTAAAAATGACAGAAAGCGACAAAAAATCAGACAATTTTAAATTCGTGGCGATTTAACTATGGTGTAAAATTTTGTGTAAATGTGTTTTTTGCATAAACTTCATCATCAACTCAAAAAACTTTTCATTGAGAGAAAAAATTATCAGGAACGTGAACCAGAAGGAGACTCCGATCTCATTTAGCCAAAATTTGTGGAGCTAAGTGAAAAATAAAGGAAGTTGTCATACGTTTTGTACTCCGGTGTGGTTTCCGTGAAGTTTCCGTGCCGGTGAGTGTATATACAACGAACAGTAATGGTATGGACGGGACTGTGGTCCCACCTATGCCATTGATGAACAGGGTTGAACAACCAGCGCGTTTGTAGTTACGAACCTGCGACCACCGGTGTATCGTCTACGCACTCCGTATCCAACTCACAACTGTGCCATTCGAAGATACTATAAACATAGAATGTGTTAACGAAAATTGGGGTAAATCTAACAGTGCAGGTGAATCTGTGGGTGCGCCGGCGCATCGCTTGCGCAGTTGCGCCACGCGGCCGCATTCCGACAGCGAGCGCGCTCGTAGGCTGACGTGCGCCGAACGCTCGCGTTAGGGTTGACACCGCGCCTGATCGTAAATAGTTACTACCATTATCACATTACGACCAAATCGGCAATTCAGTGGGCGTCCATTGCGGCGAAAGGTTGTGGTACTCACGTTGTCGTGTTTTACAAGTAGAAATACAGGCGAAAGCTATGTAGTGTGTAATGTGACTTGCGAGTTCTCGGTGGCCATTGATGGTGTATGAAGGAATCCTCAGGTTTCGTGAATTTCTATAAGCGAAAAGATGCGGAGCCCTCGCGCATGAAAAGCGTTCTGTATTCGACTGGTTTGTACTGAAATCTCGTGTGATGTTCAGTCCAGAGAAAGAAACCTTGTCTCGACAAAACAGACCTAATGTTAACTTATGCACTTAATTATCCATGCAGAAGAGTAACTACGCCAATGATTATGCCAGAAGGACTTACTTAAAAATGTAACCTATACATTATATACTGTTTACCAACCCTGTAAGAAGTGTGTTCAGTCCATTAAATGACTTACACAATAAAAATGGGGAACTATGGAAAAATTGTATTTAATGACTTAGTTATTTCCGTTCCTAAAATAATGATAAAAGGACGAGCCTTTAGAAATTTCGTCCATATATTCTAGCGTTACGTGACAACCCTAGGTCGCTTGAGAAACTATCACATACCCATATGTGGTAATGTTATGTGCAGGCTCTCCCTCAAATATTGTTTATAAATATGTAATAAACAACTTTTAATAACATTTATACAAACATTCTAGGACACAAAGTATGCTTGCGGACAAAACAGACTCCCACGAGATGTGGCAATCGATGTATTGATAGAGACCCAGGAATTGGCCATCAACGTTATCGTTTCTTAGAGAGAGTTCAAAATAATAATGATAGCAATTTAATTTCTAAAAAATTTGCTCATTATTTGACCACCGACTGGCTCGTTTGGTGGCGGTTAATCAGCATGTTACGCCCTAGGTCGCGAGTTCGAATCCCGCCTTGGTCACGGTTGTTAATACTTAATACATATAGTATTATATGTATCTCTATAATAAAACTCTTAATCATATAAAATTTCTATATTCTAGTTGTCTAGTACCTGTAACACAAGTCCTTACGGTACTTAGGACAGGACTTGGCTAACGTGGTGTGATAAGGCCACAGATCAAGTGATGTCAAAGCGTCCCAGTGTCTACTGATGCCAATAAAAATTCGCTAAAGCAGAGTTTTTGTCTCGAAGTCTTTCTAATGGGCCACCAGAATCTTGCGAACCGGATATCATGGGAAAGGTATCTGCGCGATCATTTGCTGCAAGGCCGTATATTGATACCATTAATGGTGCAAGAGTGTTTATTTTTGATTTAAGGAGGCAAAGAGTAGTTAGTCATTTGATCAAAAGCAACGCCCATGGATAATTTATTGCTATGCACACTTGTTCTCCGCCCTCCCTCGACCGCACTAGGCGTGACATCACAACTCCGCTCTGATGTGATCTCGCCCGTCTGGTCCGTCATACATCAACAACACGACACAACACCACCTCCGAGGCGCTAATCTATTCGGAATCATTTCGTGACTCGCTTATTAATGGTTTAAGCACCTGCAATTCCTTATGAAAAATTGCCACCATTTTGTCTTGTGAATAAGATCTTTGCCGTTATCGATCTTAATTTTTAATATTTTGTAAGACCGTTGGTACCAACCCTGTTTTCTGGTTGTGTGGATATTTATGAGCGTCGATAGTCATCAAGAGGTATCCACTATCCTTATATCTGTGGACTTATCACACAACTTTACACTCTGTGTTAAATACCGTAAGGACCTTTGTTACAGGTAGTAAACAACGGAAATGTACTACTTAATTTAATTTCTATATTATCTAATATGTTTTATATGTCACATATAATTAATCGAACCCGCGACCTGCGTGAGACGCGACGATTCCCGTCTTTGTATATTACAAAGTTTGCCTCTTTATGTTGTTATCAATCTTAATTGTAAATAGACAATGCCACAAGCCGATGTAGTATTGCGACATTTAATAGACTTTTAACGGGGTCACACACTAAGGTTACGTGCTATAACATTGATGTGTGCATTGCAATGAGTAATTTTATACTCATTAGTATACTAGCAGCTCGTCCCGGCTTCGCACGGATATTCCACAATGTATGGCAAAAATCCAGTGATTTAGAAAAATACAGAAATTAAATATTTGAGCTTTGGCCTTGCATACATTACACGTTGCCATGACAAATAATTAAATTTATGACAAAAAAATCGTCTGTCGGTAAACCTAGTTGTCAATAATTTCTGCTGCTCTGTAAGAATTACTTTGCCTTTGTCACAAGTCTGTTTATAATCTAGTCTTCCAAATAATGTAACCTAACCCTCCCGTCTCCTTCCCTCCATTGGGCCAACGGAATCGAGAACCTCACGAAACCTAATAGAGCTATCAATTTACGGCGGTATCATTTGACCGAAAGGTGCCTCCGCGTGCCGACCCAATCCGACTGCAATGCAGCACGGCACTATCCACATAAGCAGTCACTCGATGTGTAGATATCAGTCAATCAGCCTCTCAGTAGCAGAAGGATTGCTGAGTGACTGTTTGTCTGACTGGCAGATAACGCACCGCCGAATACCTGGACACTTCAAATTGGGAGAGCGGTTCTTTGATGACGTAAGAAAGGATTTTGAGAAATTCAACATCTGATAGGTAAAATGGGGGGCTGAAGTCTATAACATGGAATTTGACCATGTTACGCGAGTGAACCGGCGTCACGCTGCTGGTCTCCTATCACAATGATGATGAACTAGCAATGGCCAGTAGTCAGTCGGCGTCGCAGTAGCCGTGTTCTCGCAGCACAGTGGGCAGTGAGCCACTAATGACCCACTTGTGAGGCTGCAGGTAATCCAATAACAGTAAGGCTTCTCCGCGCCACGACACACAGCTAACACCTTTTGTAACCCTTTAAATGCGCTTCAAGTACGTGCTATTTCGGAAAACCTATTTCTATAATCATCAGCTCGTATTCCTGCACATTGGCAGTATTTACAATTAGTTAGTGACTATTTACAATTACGTTAGAATTAGATCCAATTTCGTTAAAATTACATTGATTGATGAGTCCAAGCGTACCAGGTGGCAAATGGCGTCAGTGGCATCCCCATCTTATCCCCGGCCAGGACTGACTGCAGCGAGTAAATACATCTCTCACCGAAACCCACCCAGGACCGACTGCAGCGCGTAAATACATCTCTCACCGAAACCCATGCAGGACCGACTGCAGCGCGTAAATACATCTCTCACGGAAACCCATCCAGGGCCGACTGCAGCGCGTAAATGGATCTCTCACCGAAACCCACCCAGGACCGACTGCAGCGCGTAAACGTATCTCTCACCGATACGCGTAAATGTATTTCCCCGCGAACCAAAAGGTAAAAGGAGCCTTTATAATTAGGGGTAAGATCTTATGGGTGACGCCGAAGTTTCACGTCTTTTTTTCCTCATAAGTAATTATTGTCATGCTTTTAGGTCTATCTCCGCCGGCAGTGTGTCTATATCTCTCGCGGAGATAGGCCACGGTTCACACCACAGTTAAGATGCCTTCTGAGAGTTTAAAAGATTTTGGTTAGAATTATGAAAACTATTTTTGTTCAGATTTGGGAATCAAACTCTTGATCAGCCGCTAAGTATCCTTCCCTACCTAACGAGTGAACGAACAGAACTAGTAAACTTAAGGCGCAGGTGATGGAAATCTTCGTAGGGCGACCGCCGGGCTCTGTTGTCCATGCGTGACGTATTTGGCCCACGCCTATTTCATGCCCAACGGGGGACATAAAAATAACCTGTTAACTTGTCAAATAATATATCCGGTACCGTTATAGCATGAGCCAAAGTAGGGTTGCCATCTTTAAATTTCACTAGGGCTTGTACTTTGAAAACCCAGGGCAAATGCAGACAAAAACAAGACGCAGCACACATTAATATAACCTATTGATACAATGTAGTGAAAATGTTATGTGGAGTAAAATACAAATACCATATTTTTGAATTTAGATAGTAACACTGTTTGCCCAAAAAAACAATTTACGACGCAAAGTGACATGCGACTTTTGTAGGCCATGATGCTTTAAAAACCCAGGACACACATACATCTTCACGCCAGTCTCCTAGTGGGGTAGACGGGGAGAACCGAATGTCACATATCACGATCCTTACAGGTTTGCCTTGCCTAGGCTAGGAATCGTCATCCCAGGACACTATAAAATCCAGGAGATGCCCTGGGAAAACAGGTCGGTCGGCAACCCTAAACCAAAGCGACTATTTCGAATCGGCGGTCCATATTTAATACACAGTGCGTTTTCCGCAAGTAACGGGTAGCCACTAATATATTTATGGATAGAAGTGGGCTCTATTCTTGTGTTAGTAAATCTTTACTGAAACGACCTCTCACTTTACTGCTGGCAAGTGCTTTCGGATGATTTGTGAACATTAAACTTGGATTTATATACACAAAAAGTGTTTTGTTGGTGTTTGTTCGCATAGAATTTATCTGAAACCTTTACATGTGAAATGTGTTTTTTGGTAACTTAAAGAAAGAAATTGAGATGAAAAGCATAGTAATACTGCTGCTGATGTTGATGGGCGTCGGTAATCGTAGAAAGGCTGCGACTACGGGCTTATCCCCCACTACACTATAAAAAACTCCTCCTCATCAGCCGGACGACGACGGACAGCTGGACATATGCCTCCCCATCTTATATCTTCATCATCAGCCGGACGACGACGGACAGCTGGACATATGCCTCCCCATCTTATATCTTTGCAAATATAAATATAACATTGTTAATATTTTTGTAAAGGGTCACTGGCTCCATTGTAGCTGAATAGAGGGGTACCTCCCTGATATCCCTCACTCTCGTGATACCTCCGTGAGGTGGCCTCAGTGATGTTAGATTCCGTGCAGTTCGTGAAGCCACAGGCCACCGGAAGGTAGAAGGGAAGGAGGGATGCGCCACCTGCATTGCAGTTAAGGGCATCGGTATTCATACATGCATGCATGTAAGAAAAGTAAGAGTGTATTATATAGCCCCCACCAAAAGTAACTTAACTTTACTTGTTGCACAGGATCTCATAGCCATCATAGGAAGAGAGAAGGAAAATGTATGTTCGCATTTCTATCCCTTGCCCCTAAAGTGAGATACGTAACTCTCCCTCTTTATAGCTTCACTAACTTATATCTCGCACTCAACTTCCTTTGGCCTTGATTCCGTAACACTCTCGTCACGCAATCGTCAGCTTACTTCCCAAGTCACGTGAGCGTAAAAAGTTTCACTTTAGAAACATATTACCCTCATCATCAGCCTCCGCCCAATCAACACGCAACATCAAACCGCTAAAATACTTTACCCAAGTACGTTGCGTACACACTAATGCACCGTGGGCAGACGCGCGACGGCCCGCGCGCGCCAGTTCCGCGTTGCTCATTAGTCCACACATAAAATTATGAATCAAACGCCATTGACAACACGTAGAGTGCCGTTAAATTATAAATAACACGATACAAGTGAACCGCATGTAAATCACTTCCCGGTAGATGTATGCATATATTCTGTTTGTCATTCTCCGATCATTTTTCAGGATAACGATTAAAATCGATTTTGATCGTCGATTATTCATCGGTGTTACTCGATTATTGGAATTGTGACTTTATGCGAGTCATTCTTACTTATGGTTAGTATTGCCCGAACGTGCTTCAGTGATATATTTTATCCGGTTGTTTGTCTTCCGTTGCTAAATACTTCATCACAGCGATCACTTCGCCCTGGTGTTTTGTTAGGAGTTGTTCCCAGACGCGGCGCGCGTCGCGGGGCGGTAGTAGTACTACGTAATATTAAATTGTAGTATCTGTGTTGAGCCGCTGTGTTTTTGATCCACTGCAACTAGCAGAACACAGCCTCACGCTTGTAGGACTGATGAGATAGACAACGTTACCAGTCCTATAGGCACGCCCTGAAGGATCACTTCAGCTTATGATCGCCATGTGCAGCGCTCTGGACAAGGCCTGTCGCCCAATCAGTGGTCGTCTTATGGCTGCTGTTACTAACAATAAGCATATATATATATTAATCTTACACAAGGCCATGGCATGTGTGTGAGTGTGTGTGTGTGTGTGTGTGTGTGTGTGTGTGTGTGTGTGTGTGTGTGTGTGTGTGTGTGTGAGTGCGTGCGTGCGTGCGTGCGTGCGTGCGTGCGTGCGTGCGTGCGTGCGTGCGTGCGTGTGTGTGTGTGTGTCGGACGCGAGGTCAAGTTCCGCCCAGGTCGTGGACACATGTATTTTCTATCAAATATGAAACGTACAAAAAATATTACATGATAGACAGACAGACAAACAAGCAGTTACGCTAAGGTTGTGTGGTAAGTCCCCAGATATTATTACATTAAAATTATAACAAGTGATTCATTATCATGTTATTTCTGAACGGAAAGTATTCGTCTAATAAGTCCACATAATCAATTTAAGCACTTAAACCAAAATGGCACCTCTAAGTACTTGATAAGTCGCTTACGCGGACGCGACTCAACCACACTGACTCACACATGGCATTTTGGATAACTTGCAAAAAACTCTCCATTAAATAAAGGAAATATTAAATCAAATGCACAGGATCAATTAAAATATCTTTTAATGTATTTGTCAAAGCCATTGCTAGTACGTTAGCTTGTAACCTTTTTGCGTATAAACTCTTAAGAATGAACTCAACATTAATCAAGTGTTGAGTTAGTTCTTCAGACTTTATTGTTATACACTAGTAAAATATCAGCACGGGGCATGAGGCGCTGAAGAAAAGTCTATGTGCGTTATGCACTTCGAATGGTGATTGCAAATGTTAATGATAGGCAGAATGTACCTTTGCCCTTTCTACCATAAAAGGGCTCACAAATTATAAAGCAAAGTGAAAGTAGATGCAAACCGCGGTTTCACTCGCTTAACTCCTGTCCTATGGACCGTGGCGTCGTAGTGCACAGCCTTCCTTGATAAATAGCCTGTAGCACAGAAATAACTTTTCAAATCGGACTGGTTCAACATTATAGACTATTAGGTTATACAGATTATAAAAAAGATATATTAAAAATCAATGACAAAGAGACAAAAGGGGAAACTGTTGAACCTTTGTATAGACACAAGAGAATAGTACAATATACATCGTGATTGCGATGCTAAATCGTTACATCGTCGTTGCGCTTGCACAAATTGCTATGTGTTTCATTCAGTTTTTATTGTTTTTTCAATACATGCATACTGTAAAAACAGCCATGTGTTTAGTGCAAAATTTAAAGATATAATAATTGTAGCTATGTGGCATTCACACATCAAAAGTTCCAAATAAACACGCTAAGTGTAGAGTGTGTAAAAAACACATGTGTACTTTTTTTACAGGCGCAACGACGGTATGCTTTATCTATTACTATTTATGCTTGCAACCGCTCTTAGCAGCGGGAGACGGTTTCGAAATAAATATGTTAATATACCCAGCTTGGAAATTAATAAGGTTTTGTCAAGTTTTTGCAAAGAGATGACCCTCAATGGTAATCGTAATATGTAAACTTGTATAAAACATTCAAACCATTACCATTTCAACAAACGCTGAGGCCAGTTTCCTTTTAGAACGTCTTCCACTGAGTTAATATTATGTTTTTTCAGCTCAAGATAAGAACAAACAAATGCGAGCCTTTTTCTAAAAACCGTGCACAGGTCACGTGGCTCCCAAAAGAGGAGCAGAAAACACAACCAGTAAAATTCGCAAGCATGAATTTGTAAAACAAATACGAGTACTATCCCTTTTTCGATATCACCAAACGAAATATAATTAATAACGTCGCTGTCAATCGAAGCAAGTTGATAATTTACATAGGGATCACTTGGAGTTGCTTAGCCTTAGAGAGATGAGTTAGTGCGGCGTGTATGGACTCTGATGCTGGCGCTGATCTCAATACTACGTCTGGATAGCCGATACATATAGAAGAATTTCAAAAATAAGGAAGGAGAGAAATCAACGCCAGTGCATAATGGCAGAAAGGACTAAATTAAATGTTACCGCACATGCATCAAGCTGGACTTAATTGAAATCTATGAGTTGTCATCATGATAGCAGTCATGCGCAGTATTGTATATTTTAATTGTATGGGAAATAGCGGTAGCCCAGTTTTTTGTGCATATTGCCTCAGTGGTTTACTGGATCGCGGTCCATGTGTATAGATATCTGTGGCTGCCGGGGTGAACGTCTCTGATAGCGTTTGCACCGACAAGTCAATTACGCGATTCCCTGCGAGAGATCCGAGCCTGCCAAGCCATGGGGACGGGTTTAAATTTGTAACGACAATAGGGCTGCCAGGCGTCTCTTGTCTTTTACAAGTTAGATTTCACTTGCAACTGGGATGCGTTTGCCATTTGATCTTAACAGGTGGATGTAAAAGGCTGCTAATGATGTTAAAGACTATCACAGAAGCACATAGACACAAGTGGAACAAGCAAATACAGAGCTGTGTTGGGCTTATTTGCTTCCAAAGAATAAGTTCGAGTCTGAAAAACTAGCGACATGTTTGATGAATTAAGTGAACCGAAAGTCTTGTCATATTGGAAATGATTCAATTAAGGCTTTCATGAAAGTGCAGGGGATAGGATCGAAACGTTCCTCATACGAATGATGATGTTGTGGAGAACCTTGGTTTATTAAGGTATTTAATTTCTGAAAGTTGATCTAAGCCTTAAAATTGATATTCAAATTGGAGGCAGTTGGAGACATCACCTACTACATAACAAGCACCTGGCAGATACTCGGCATTGTCTGGCATTCTTATATTTTCATCGACAACAAATATGTTATGAGTAGCAACATGAAAAAAACACTCGTTCAGGAATTCGCCCAATGGCAAAATGTTAAACGTGCGAAACAAAGTAACATAAGCATTATACCGAGATACACGTTAATTTCTTCATCATAAAGGAATTTTCAGGTTATAGGAGGTCGTAATAAACAATTTAATCGATTTCTTGGAAAAGTAGGAGATAATCGATGTTCTTGTTAAACTATCCAGGTAACAGCCCTAAGGAGCGGTAATAGATGGAATCGATCAACAGCGAGATGCTCGGCTCCACTTACAGGAAGTCTGCTGATGCACCGACCACGTCGGTATCACACCACTAGCACATCACACATTCATTGTAGTACATACACTAATACTTGGTAATAGTACTTATTTTTTTTCAAAATTTCCTATTTAAGTTCCTATTTCCAAAACATTTTGATGTCAAATTTGTAAAATATTGAATTAAAAAAATCAACATTAACGTTTGATTAAAATGTGGCAGTTTATAAACACACACATAAAGTTGTTTAATCTTCAGTCGTCTTTAGTAAGACGGCACTTCGGCTCCTAAAGCTTACACTTGACTTCAATTTATGACAGAACTACGTCTGTCAGAAATTAGTCAGCTAGTTGTCAACAATTTGTGCAAAGATTAATATTATTTTCACACATTTGGTTACGTCATCAACATTTTCACAATAATCTTCTTTGTCTTAAAAAGTGTTATACAGGTAAGCCATGTCACAGATAATTTAGAATTATAATGGTAAAACAATTTTCCAAATCGGTCCAGTAGTTTGGAGCCTATTCAATGCAAACAAGCAAACAAACAACCAAATGTTCCCTCTTCAAACATTAGTTTAGATATTATTATTATAAAGTTTTGTGGATAGAATTTACTCATAGAGGAAGTAGGAGCACATACAACTGACAATTATGCTGATGTCTACGGATGTTGCTTCAATGTTTAAACAACAACACATCTTCACGCCAGTTTCCTTACGGGGTGGACAGGGATAACGGAGCGCCATATTTTATTCAGAAATCAAAATAATGTGATTACACCGGACAAGGCTATTCACATAAGCAGCAGGTACGGGGTACTGCGTACTGGGGGGGTGCAGCCGGGCGCGGGGGCGGGGGCGGGAGTACTCACGTGTTCGTCCAGCGAGTACGTCAGCTCGCCGTCGTCGTACAGCACGAACCACCTCCGCTGCCATCTCTGCAACAAACAGATCACAACTGTTACTACAGGCACACTCATCTCGACGCACTGTCTACTCCAACTCTGCTTTTTTATTAAACTGCTAGCGTGCAAATGACAGCTTGTAGTTTATGGAGATCAGCCTCTTTAGGTGCACATGGGTTCCGTGCAGCGACGGCCGTTTGGCGTAGTGGTAACTTGCTCGGTATGCGAGACCCGCTCAACAGAGGTCACAGGTTTGGGGTTAATGTATGTATTATAATATGTATTTCTATGCTAAGTTTTGGGAAGAGGGAGTGTCACGCTGCATAGGAGGAGGTAGAGCCATGCATAGTGCATGACCCTACAACCTCCTATGCAACGGAATTGGGCCGTCACAACCGGAGAGGTACCTCTCGTTCACTTGATACCGCCGTAAAGTGACATTTTCAGTGTTGCGTTGCTTGAGTGTAGCCGGTGGCCCATGGGGGGGGNNGGGGAGTGAAACACATCGGAATAGTAATTATGTGGAAGTTTATGGGCGTCGGTAGTCGTCAAAAGGCTCCGATTGCTTTTTTTTGCCCCCCTATTGTACAAAAAGAAAAATACATATATAAATTAAATGCATAAATAACGTTTTGTAGTTGTTTAGTTCCTCCTGATGGTACTGACACACGCAGCGAGGCTAATGTCTTAGTCCACAGGAGCTCCAAATATTTAAACGAATAAATTAGATTTGATTATACGTTTTAAATGTGGCCCCATGCATACAGATGCCCTGGATACAGATCCAGTGCCCACTGTAAGTTATATATACGTAAAGTTTGAAGGCTAAAGCTAGTCATGTACAAATGTACACAAAGTATACTCGGCTAGAGGAGAGAGTAGGAGCGAGGCGACACACGGTAGTGGGCGAGTACTTTGTACCCGTTCTAATCTAGTGCCTATCTAGAATAGATTAGCATATAAACGAGGCGAAACAATGAAATTGTCTAACATCCATTACGCGTTGGCCACGCTCATTACGATAATCGAGTCCTGCGCGCGGCGCATTCTGTTGCGAGATGCGACCTTGGTTGATGGTTAAAGATCAAGAGGTTTACCTGGGGAATAGGGATTGTTTTGCGACGTGGCCATAAACATTTGATTCGATAGTCCAATCGTGAACAATTTCGATGAACGTAACGAATTGTTAAAGGAACGAATTGTTAACGCTTGTATCATTTATTGCGTCCTCGAAGGGGCCGACAGGAATCGTACTGATGTAATAAATACTAAAGTTTGTATGTATGTATGTTTATCATTATTTTACGCAAATACTACTGAAGGAGTGAAATTTGGCACCATCAAATATAATTATTACCTGGAACTACACAAACACCTGGCCCGTGTATCTCTCCTCGCCTACACCCTGAGAGTGCGCGCACCTTCTACCGGGGTACCGAGAGCGCTTCCTTCTCCGGATCTTTAGCCTCCCTTCTTATAAGTGGGGTACAAATATCCCCCTCGGTTCAATTGGTTTCGCCTGGGTTCACCCTAGGCTACTAAACCTCATCGCCACGACAAGGCTTGAACCATGGTGGGGAGAGTGCGCATACCTACGTAGCACTAATTAGGAAATATTGGCGCAAACAAAGAAATAATAGTATTATAAAATTGTAAAGTTTGTTTGTTTGAACGCGTTACACTCAAGAACTGCTGTTCCGACTAAAACAAATCTTTCACTAGATAGTCCATTTACCGAGAAAGACCATATTCTACATACCATCGCGCAATAGAAGCGGGTTTACATGGGTATAATAACTTACCACTGCCAGTATTTAACGAACCGTAAAATGAAACGCGAGTGACGTAATATCAATAATAGCTGGCAGCGCAAGAAAACTTGATCAATTCCTCCCTCACTACGAGTTAAGACACGAGCGTGGGAAGTGGCAGCTGATTTGCACAGAGTGTGTGAAAAGCCTCTGCGAATGCATTGCGGCATACTGGATCCTTCGCAAGTGAACGGTTCCTGTAATGCGCAATGAAACCGCCAGCAGGTGTACATACCGCCAACTAAACTGCGAGTATGATTGGGTAAGTACATCTCGCATAACACCGATGTGAAGTAATGGCTATGATACGTGCATGAGAATTGGGCTGTTATTGAACGATGCCTGTGTCCAGCGGTGGAGGATGGCTGGCGATGAATAGACGAGTACAAGCGGCACCCCGTTTTTTCTCTCGCGTAGTTCCGTTCCTATTAGTCATGTCGTTTCGGTACATAGCCTAGCGCGACCGGTGGTATATCTAACACTGAAAACATTGCTCAAATGCAACCAGTAGTCCAGTGGCCCTGAGATTAGCTAGTTCAGACTAACGACAAGCTCTTTAGCTTATTATCTATCTATACATAATACAGAGCAAATTCCCCAAATGCTGTGTGTCGGAATATGATCCATTTTCTCAAAGTTTGCCGAAGGGATTTTGCCTAATGCATTTTTCATTCACGGTTAAAGAAAATGTCCAAGTAGGTTTTATTGTATGACAAAGTTGGGGCCCCTGTTATTCGCAGGCGAAGCCGCGGCAGATCGCTAACATTAGTATACATTAGCAAAGTTACGACGTTCAAAGAGAGATTTGTAAAATCCTGTCATGCAGTTGCAAACTATAGTAAGTGAAGCGGCGGCTAGTCCGTGTGCTAAGTGAACAGTTATCTAGTAGATAATCGCATTACCTGTCCGGCGTGTAAGTGTTGATTAGAGACGCGTTAGCGAAACGAGAGGGCCGTCGGGTTGTTGCCTGAGTGTTAATGAGCTCCCTCCGCTGCCTGTATGAACCACCACGCTAGGTGGTGGTGCAGGGTTCGAATACCGCTGTTTTTTTTAGTAGATTAAGGGGACAAACAAGAAATCTGAGCCTTTTTACGACTTCCGACGCCTATGAACGTCCACATAATTACCATGCCGATGCGTTGCCCTCCTTTCCCCCCCCCCCCCACTAGGCCACCAGCTAGTAATAAACCTCACGAAACGCGACACTGAAGATGTCACTTTACGGCGGTATTATGTAAGCGAGAGGCACCTCCCCGGTCGTGCCGGCCCGATTCCGTTGCATAGGAGGATGTAGTGTCATGCTACATGCACGGCCCTACCTCCTCCTATGCAGCATGGCACTACCTCTTACAATATGTTATATGTTCATTTATAGCAAGAGCACATCTGCGGTTGAAGCTTTTCGATAATCCCCGGTGGTCATAAGCAGCCGCATATACCTCACGTTGTGACCAGAGACGGCTGCATCAGCTAGTCATCCGCGCGTAACAAATGAATAAATTTCCGCGCGTAATAAAGTTCAGTAGTTTAGGCGCGGTATAACAAACACGCAAAGATTCGTATTTATAATAATGGTATGAAGGTTTGAACTAACACACGAATGTTGTCGCCGCGTGGCGTCGCGTAACTCGGCCGTGACTGGTGGGGATAAGAACTCGTATCTGATACCGGCGGTGTTACGTCGTCGCGCAAGTGTCCGGGATGTTACAGCATCTCATAACAAATATTCATGGAACATCGACCAGAGGCTAGAGAGCTATGGCGGATTGGATCGTTTCTGTTTGCTATCATTTCACAGTACAAAATCGTCACGATGAGTGGTTGGTGCCATCATTAGATGCATATGCATCTAGCAGTGGTCAGAGTTTCACTATGGGATTGTGTGTTCCTTAGATGAATACAATTTTGACATTGAATATAGTCTACGCATAAAATTGTAAAATTTATTCATTTGTTACGCGCGGAGGACTAGCTGATGCAGCCGTCTCTGGTCACAACCTGAGGTATATGCGGCTGCTTATGACCACCGGGGATTATCGAAAAGATTCAACTGCAGATGTGCTCTTGCTATAAATGAACATATAACATATTGTAAGAGGTAGTGCCATGCTGCATAGGAGGAGGTAGGGCCGTGCATGTAGCATGACACTACATCCTTCTATGCAACGGAATCGGGCCGGCACGACCGGGGAGGTGCCTCTCGCTCACTTGATACCGCCGTAAAGTGACACCTACGGTGTCGCGTTTCTTGCGGTTTGTGAGTAGCCGGTAGCCCATTAGGGGAGGCGAAAAGGATGGCAACGCATCGGCATAACTATGTTGATATTCTTGCGCGTTGGTAGTCGTTGAAAGGCTCGTTTGTCCCCCTATACTATAAAAGGGTACGTAAACTGTAGGATATCTTCTTTACCGCGGCGTGCCTTAAGAAAGACCTATTGTAATGACACACTCCTCCAGCCAAAGAAATAAATTCAACAAGGGATGTTAATTAAAATTAATTTCATTTACCATTTTTAAATTAAGTTTTTATTAAAAAATATAGTTGCGCTAACAGCCAGTCCACGGCGTTTGCCATCGCCCGGGGACAATCGTCAACAATCGGTTCAGCCTTAGGGGGAAAGTCGGTCGGGCTACAGCGCGCTGCCCAGTAATAAGCCTGGCCTGGCTCGATGTACGATAAGATTGGGCTTATCTCGGCTGCCGGCCACCGGCACGGGACAGCGGGCTTGTCATAGAAACGCGGATCGATATGTTATTCAACAGGCCGCTGATAAAACAAAAGATATATAATTATTATTAACGTTTGGACTTCTGCTATTTCATGCAACCAGTTACGGGATATCGGTTGATAATTTTCTCCATGGCGTACTACCACGGAGAAAATACCTAACTGTTATCGCCGGGTCATAGGCTACTACTAAAGTTTTAAGTAGCTATTCGGTACTTAGCGCTAACAATCACACATATACTTCATAATAATTATCATTAACTGAAGCATGTGAAACAGTAAGTAATGCGTAACTTTTTGAACATACAAGTACAGGCACGTTAGACTTTTACGTTAAAATATTGAGAGGTGACATCGTATGGAACAGTAACACAGAGACGTAAATTTTCCGTACGATTTTACTTCTCAATTTATTTCTTACCGAAGACTCATATTGTTTCTCCACCCTAGTGACGTCATTGAAGTTACAGTGCGGTGTTCCCTAAGAACAGACGACAAATGGACTGGCAGGTAATATAGGTGGAGACCAAAATTTTACAATGAAATAAACAAAAAAAAAAAAACTGAAACATAAGTAAAATTTATTAGAAGCGATACAGATATCGATATTCAGCGTTTCAGTACGAAATACAAATGTGGTAATATCGAGCAAGCGGAACATTTCGCGCTGTTGCGTACACGCGATCCGAATGTGCGATTAGCAAATCGAATTCCCCTGACATACGCATAGGGTTGTCGAATATGATTATTGTCATCATTTTAAACAGCTGGTAACGCGATAGCTACATTGCCTAAGCGAGCCAACACGACTGGAGCAGCTCGCTCGCTCAAGATACCGCCGCAATGTCATGGATATATTGTCGTGTTTCATGCGGTTTGGTAGTATTAGGTCATGAGATGAAGGAGCAGCTAATAGGCGTCACCAAATATTCAATGGATCGTTTGCCACTGCATGCTTTAATTGCGTGTCAATTGCATCTAGCTTCTATAACATTGTATGATATGGACTTACGATTTGAAAGTTTGGTCTGTGAAAGTGACGTCTAATAGCTTTGCTTATGAAGTCTTCATTTAGGTACTTCCACAACTTTTTTCTTTTTTCTTTAAGGATAGACTTTCACTCTTCACAATGGTAGAAAGTCGTAAGAACATTTATCGAATTACAATGCTTTTTACCAGAACAATTACTTCATCAATACAAAATATGAAGCAACTGAGTCCTTCAAGTTTATATATAAGAGCTGATTACTATATGTAACCGGTAGATAAGGAAATCATTTTCATTTGCAATAATAACAGTTGTAAATAATTAGGTAGGACATCCGGAAGAAAATAACATATAAAATTACTTTATGTATCATCCTATTAAATCCCTAACAATCACTGCTCGTACGTTATGCAGACGTGCCGTTCTCCTTCCTCCTCTCCAAAAGATCACAAGCCTCACGAAACTCGAAAGCATAGATGCGGCGGTAACTTGTGAATGAGAAGTAGCCCCTTGATCAGGCCGGCCGACGGAGTAGATTGATATGAATTTTGAGACAGAAAACTGTTACAATATGAAATAAGACACAAAAAGTTCCTTTGGGATAAATTTTACGCGGGTTCAAACGCGGGGCACAGCTGGTTTATAAATACTTTAAATAGATGTTTGTATTAAATTGTCTTCTGTCAGTTCTTCCGGTGAAACCTCTCTAATTAAATCGAACTATTGTGGATTTACTAATGTACACATGTAGCGTGTAATAGTCTTCGGCTTGGCAACCCTAGATCATGTTAACCAGCGATTTAGCCGTATCCGCCGGCCGCTTTGAGCCCACCACTCCTTGTCAATTAGTGACGATGACATAGTCATTTGATAATGCCATATCTTAATTATCTTTGATGAGTATCCAAGGTGACAAGTGACTTCAACGCTTTAGCTTACTACATGACTTCTATTAGCTAGGCACTCTCGAGTGTGAACTGATTTAATGGCACAAATAAGTAAACCATTTAATGTGATAATTATAATTAACCGAAAGGGAGTGTATCTCTGCTTAATCCCATTGAAAACTCTGCTTAATCCCCAAAAAATAAAGATGGGTGTAAAAAGTTTATATTCTGCTACTTTTGTCTAGCCGCCATCGGTCTAGATGTGTTGCATATTTGTAAGTGATGGTCTTTACAGTTTATTAACGACTAGTCAGTGAGTCCTAAAAGTTTATTAACGAGTTAATTTCCGCGTAATATTTATAGCAAGAGATATTTTCTTCGCAATATAAAGTACTTTTATGTTACCTGATATTAACTTGTAGCTGTGTGAAATTTCTACCAAATTAACTTACAAACTTTTACATTTACAATATTAGTAGTACTTAATGGTAGGTAGTAATTTAGTGTTACTTAGCTTAATGTGAGCTAATGCCTAGTGGACATTATGGGCATATAGGTGTGCGTAATAACCAAGTCGATAACGTAACTACACCATAGATGCGGCCGATTAATAAATACTTTCTCTGAAACAATGGCTCATAAGAGGCATGTGAACACTTTCATTTGTCTATTATCTCTCGATATTTAGTTAAAGCATTGTTATTACTTATAACAATCCATTACAAATGACAGTAATTGATTCGTCTTAATAAATAGTGGAAAAAACTTGCAATACCTTTTGTTATAAGTCTTTAAGCCGATTGAGCAAGGAGGGTAATGTTTTTACCTCAATCATAATTAAGCGATTGTACGTATGCAGGTATCGGTGTATGTAGGGAGCAAGTGGTCTATGCACAGTCCAACCAGCCCCGGGTGAGCCGGCAGGGCGTGTAGAAATCTGTACTGCCGAGTAAATACCTCTGCGAGTGCCTTTCTTCAGTACACGGGAAAGGAATGTTGGTTGATCCCCTATCATTACGTTGGTTTTACGATGTAACTATGAATTATTTTTATTTCAATTCCTTTTGTAGCCTTTGACCGTGATATAGTAATTAAATACCGCATAAATTATAATAGACATTTGTTAAGACAATATGATAGTATGTATGTTAAATATGTTAAATAATAGAAAGTATCTTCCGAGAAATGTTATTAAAAACTAGATGCAACTAAAATGCGTCACATACAGTCTGACCTAATATGATTCTTTACTTTATTTTACATATCAAATGTTGAGTAACATTCCAAAGTTATAGTTCCGCGGTGTATAAATTGCCCGCACATACTCTATTATTGTATAAATTTAAGTGTTGCGTTGATTTGTATTTGCGCGTAAACAATACAATCAATGAGTGCTAATATTTGAAAATATCATTTAGACTTAATCGTTAGTATTGTAAGCGCACCGCGGGAGGTTGCACGCTGCAGCGTTGCTCTTGCGCTCGGTTCAAATCTCGCGCAATTGTTAAACCAAGTGTAATCGCTTTTTAATTTTACCAGCATTACCCAGTACATACGAAGTCACATAACAACGTCACTACACTCCGCTGCCGAATATGGGTGCGTTGGACGTTCGGCTATCGTTGAAGTCTTAGTTACAATTATGTGACGTCACATATACTCCCTTTGTCTTGCATGTCTCAAACTTGACTGTCTCTATCTCTTTTACTTGTTCGCCAGGGCGTCTGGAGTGATCTCCTCAATCCTTCCCGATCGACTAATTATCATCCTGGTCGACGGCAGACCAACACTTTGTATTCACGAATGTAGCATCTGTTCTGAATCTTCTTGGCCCGTCGAACTCTTGTTGCGAGTCAAGACTCTATATGAGCGCCAATAACATGGCTGACAACAGTGTTGTGACTCGTACCGGTCGTACCAGAACTGTATTAGTCAGTGATTCTACATTAACATAAGCTTTTTGTGAGGTTATAATAGATTTTCCTTTGGTATAACATTTTTTCAAAAACTACTGAACGGTTTTTTGTGAGGTTTTCGCCCATGGATAGATACATTCCCGAGGATGGTTTTAGTGTTTATTTTGTGATGGTAACAATTTAGTTACATGCAATGTCATGACGAATCGAAAGTATCATATATACATACATCGGGTGTAACACAACGACAGCTCAAAGCGCTTAATTACAACATTAAAATCTGACCTGTTAACACATGGAAAGGACTATTCGCATGAGATGAGGCAAACTATGTAATTACTTTAGAAATTGTACAAGATTGAACCTTAATAAGAAGTAATAGGGATTAAGTTAGTAAACATACTTTCTACTGCGGGTTTGTACTCTATCTATTCTAACAAATAAGCAATATTTGCCTGGGCGAGTCCTCGTGGGACACATGGGTTGAAGACTATCGACTGCATTCATGAAGTGAATTATCATTATAGCGTTTGAACTATGTGTAAATTCATTAAATAGGTTTAAATTTATGAACGAGTTTCGCCCGCGAAAACAAAAGTACTCAGTAAATATAATAAATGATATTGATTTCATGAGTTTCCAACGCGTTTTCACATTGACTTATCCGGATTGATTAACAATTATCAACAACAAAATAAACCCAACACAAACGTAGCCTACGGCGATGGCTAATGACTTACAAATTGGTACTGGGGCGGCTTAAAAAAAAAGCTATCTTCTTGTCAGTTGATGTGAAGAGTCGGGAGGCCAACGGCCCCGGGTTTCGTGACTCGATTAATTAGATGGTGCGAGATGACCGAAGCTCATTGGCAAACATACATTACGTTACGACCTCACACGTAAACCATTGTAATTGAACGTTTCAATCGTCGCGGCACAATTTAATTTTAGAACGTAAACTTTTTTATGAAATCAATGTTTGTAGAAAAAGCAGCCAAACAAGCTGGTCAGAATGAATCGTTAATAGTAACAAAAACGTATGCGATATTTTTATTTGTCCTATGCATGTCGATGGATAGAAAAATGAAATTGAATGTATTTAACATTATTGTAACGTAGGAAGTTGCATAAAGTTGATAGTCGTCACGGCGGCAAGCGCTAGTGTGAATTTAATTCGTTCACACATACGAGTACATAAAGTTGATAGTCGTCACAGCGGCAAGCGCTAGTGTGCATTTAATTCGTTCACACATACGAGTACATAAAGTTGATAGTCGTCGCAGCGGCAAGCGCTAGTGTGCATTTAATTCGTTCACACATACGAGTACATAAAGTTGATAGTCGTCACGGCGGCAAGCGCTAGTGTGCATTTAATTCGTTCACACATACGAGTACATAAAGTTGATAGTCGTCACGGCGGCAAGCGCTAGTGTGCATTTAATTTGTTCACACATACGAGTACATAAAGTTGATAGTCGTCACGGCGGCAAGCGCTAGTGTGAATTTAATTCCTTCACACATACGAGTACATAAAGTTGATAGTCGTCACGGCGGCAAGCGCTAGTGTGCATTTAATTCGTTCACACATACGAGTACATAAAGTTGATAGTCGTCACAGCGGCAAGCGCTAGTGTGCATTTAATTCGTTCACACACACGAGTACATAAAGATGTGCTGGAACGATCATCACTATTTTCTTTCCGTTAGCAGTAATATAAAAGATATTAACAGATTACGTAATTTACCGTAAACAGATTATATAACTTTAAATTAATATTACTCCCTCACAAATCTTAAATAAATTACCAAATATTTGTGTTCATAACCATCACACCACATCAAAGCGAAGTAAAAATTTTCTAATAATTTAAATAAATGTTTGTAGGTATTTTACCTTCATGGGTATGAATATAGGTCATTATTTACTTCATTAAAACTATATGGTTTTAATATATTTTTTTTTAATTTTCACAATCCCACTGCTGATAATGAGTATGTATGAGTTTTTGACAGATGATCCGCCATGTTGCACGTAACAGCCGCGAAATATGCACGTTGACCTTAAATAAATTGTTTGGATATTAAATTGAGTTGCGAACTTAATTGGTTTTGCGTGACTGATGGTTCATCATTTGTTATTAATTATTAATTTGCCATTCAAATGTTAGAATAATGATTGCTTTGTGAGAATAAGAACATGTCTAAAGGGAGAATGATTTAGAAGTTAAAGACGCTAATCCACAAAAAGTTTTGATACCATCAGAATATGGGCACAGGGAGCCATGATACAATCTATTTATATAGTGAGCCGGAAACACCCTAAAAGTGCTAAAAATCACTAGTATCATCATCTGCGTAGTGGACGCAGAAGCTTATAAATATTACTCAATGATTAAAAAAGTATCCCCTATAATTCGCCTTAGAATGATAGATGCAAACCACATCGTTAGCTATTGGTCATTTTAAACATATTCACGTCATATAATTACAAGCAGTTAAAATAGAAATATCATGGCGGCGTATGGAAAAAAACAATCCATCATTGGCAACACGCGCGTGTAAACGTCAGTTTGACATTTGCGTTACGTCACACGCTCAATAGAAATAATGTACGTTAAAAACGTATTACATTATTTCTACTGAGCGTGTGATACCTTTGAAAGGCAGATTGATTTTATCTTCATGTGTATATATGTTCTAGATACGTCTATATTTGTATATTATGATATATTAAAATGTGCCAAGATATGTAGCCCATAAAACAAAACTTTGGATATTATAGTCCGAAGTCTGGACTGCTTCTAAAAGTATCTTACATTGACCAAAAATGTCACGAGATCACAGATTAAACAACGAGTTTTCAGTAGCAGTCTATGTGTTATTGTGCTGTCGCGCTGTTTCATCCGTACAGTCTACTTCAAGGGACCCATTAATTTTCAGTAGCAGTCTATGTGGTAATGTACTGTCGCGCTGTTTCATCCGTACAGGCTACTTCAAGGGACCCATTAATTTTCAGTAGCAGTCTATGTGGTAATGTACTGTCGCGCTGTTTCATCCGTACAGTCTACTTCAAGGGACCCGTTAATTTTCAGTAGCAGTCTATGTGGTAATGTACTGTCGCGCTGTTTCATCCGTACAGGCTACTTCAAGGGACCCATTAATTTTCAGTAGCAGTCTATGTGGTACTGTGCTGTCGCGCTGTTCC
>JAFELO010000967.1:219932-261084 GCA_017140195.1 Eumaeus atala
TTTATGTGGTACTGTGCTGTCGCGCTGTTTCATCCGTACAGTCTACTTCAAGGGACTCATTAATTTTCAGTAGCAGTCTATGTGGTACTGTGCTGTCGCGCTGTTTCATCCGTATAGTCTACTTCAAGGGACCCATTAATTTTTCGAAATGAACCGTAAAGTTATGTAATTTTATTATTGTAAGCTGTGTGCCAAATTTCATCCAAATCCCTTCAGTAGTCTCAGCGTGAAAAAGTAACAAACATCCATAGAACTTTTCACATTTATAATATTACTAGCGACGCGCCCCGGCTTCGCCCGTGAATGACACCTAACAGATCGTACACTTAAAACTTCCTAGGGAATCGTTATATACATTTTAAGAATATCCATCACATACAGACACAGCTTTTAAGGACTTTGTTTCGTAATAAGCACAGATTATGATAATAGGATTGCTGAGATTCCGACAAGCTATGTATGCAGATGTTGAGCGGGTGTGGCTACACCACAGGTGCCAGGCGCATCGCCTACTTCTATCTGGGTATGAACTGGAAGCACATGTTCAAAAGTTACAAGTATTTTTTTCATATTGATTTGTTGCGATTTTGTGTAGTATACAGACTTAGCTTTAACAAATCCGTAATAGCTCCGTTTGCACTCGTTTACATTGCTTTATCTATCGCTATTACAAACATTTCATTTACGCAACGCAAACATGAAAACTGACACGAGCCGGCTTGATTGATTAAAAAGCATATTCTTTTGTTTCGGCTCACAAAGGCCTGTAATTATGTAGTGTAGATAGTAAGAGTGATGTCGAAAACTGTTTGTAAGGTTTACACTGCCATTTTAAATGGCGGCCATTGTTTTTAATATCTGCAAATGGCTTTTAAATATCACTTTTATTTCCAAACATGGTACAGAAAAGACAAGCGATCAAAGAAGGATAGCAAATTCTATTTAGGCTCTCCCATCCGTTCTGCATGCGTTTGAATCAGATATTCCATAACTTTACCATATAACATACTATCTGTGTGCAGCAAACACTTAACAAAGAAGCAAGTAAGGCAGGTATGTGGCGCTCCGTTCTCTCTGCCTATCCATTAGGGAAATGGCGTTATGATGTGTTGTTAAATTTGTCATATTTGTGTTCAAACATATGCACTTACGTCATCATTTAATTCCCATTTCGATTTACATGTTAATAGTTATATGATGTTATAGTTGTGTTAACTACACATACGGATATGATGTTATAGTTGTGTTCACTAAAAATACGGATATGATGTTATAGTTGTGTACACTACAAATACGGATATGATCATTGATAAAGTCATTAATAAACAATCAAATAATGGCGTAAATTAACAACATGCGCTTATCTCATGTGCGTAGGTAAGTGTACTGAGGTGTAGTGACCCGCGCCGGCATCACGCGAGATGAGCCGGGGCCGGTGTCCAGAGATTGACCCGCACAAACAATGTGACAGACAAAAATTTAAAAGATGTGTCGGTGTTAGTATCGTATCGTAAAACATCTTGTCATTTTGAAGCCACTTACTTAAGTCGGTATTTTATGTACCTGTAGCTCATAGGATTGTGTTCGAAGCACATTACGTACAACACGTACGTCTCAAACAGGGCGTGACCCTTGCACATGACAATGAGGACTCAAAAATACTCTGGTTTAATGAATTCTTAACACGTTTTCAATATTTATTCGAGATTTCGCTTTTGCCCAATCGTCCAGACGCTGGTCATCCCTAACAATATGCTTGTGTTTGGCAAACTACGGGCAAAAAACACGCTCTCGAAATTAACGAATATTCGCGTTCAGTGCATATTGGGTTAAGTTCTGAGAACATAACCACCGCCTGTCAAAACGCACGTCACAACAAAGCTGTCCTGGAGGTTATCATTTCAGTAGCCGAACGGAAAGAAACCTTTATTAGGGTACCGATTGTCAGAAAAAAAACCAGGGGTCCATTTTGAATATGGAGAACAGAGACCGGGATCGCCCACCCCGTGTGTGAAAATGTCTTATATAAAGCTCTAAATAGGCTCTGCCACTAATGCAAGAAGATAAATTTTCATTAGCTAGGGACATAGGTCGCCAATGTAGCAGTTAATTTAGGATGGTACATTCTACTCATCTAGCCCCAATCGGGAGGAATTCGGAACTACTATTAACCCGCTACAGCTGAATACTTTTGCAACTGTTTTATCTGGAGTCTTCTCCTCGTCTCTATTCTCCATGATTTTGACAAAACGCGCTCCACAGATGTAAATGTTTCCAACATGGCCGCTGTCCCGTTCCCCGCGTGCCTGAGTGATTGCTGACATCTCTACTTCTAATTGCGACGTCCGACGACCTCTGTTTTTGCGTCTGCGCACTTAGCAAAGTTATGCCATCTGTCATATCTGTCTTATGACTTATCCGCAGTAAGTAGTAGCTCGAGTTAATGCGTAAATTAGATCGAGCGATTCGACGATAAAATTATGTTATACTGCCTTTGACTTGGTTTAATTATTGAAGTTAACTGCTTAAGAAACTATTTAATTCATAATGTGAAACATTGCACGCTAAAAGTGACATTTTACAGCGCTGACGTCGCTTACGTGTCATGCGCACCTTTCGATTGAAAATTATGTGTATAACATCCAATGGCATCTCGAAACCGACAGTTTTCTTATCAAGAAACGAAAGAAGTATAATGCTGAATAATAATAGATAGTGTGGCAACTATCAGAAATGACATTTTTCCATCTTTTGCCTGTCAATCGCTCTGTTACATATAATTGCCCTTTGCCCATAGCCGGTCCCGTGAATATAGCGTGCCATGCATTTTCTACTATATCTATGTTGTTGTTTTACGCCGCAGCAGAGCGACGCTGTATTGGTCATGTCCGACAAACGAATGGAGTTTACTTCTCAAGGACGAACACAAAGAGAGAAGATATTTTTCCATAACCCGGCTCCCACGACTGCTCAAGTCAATTATACTATTCACCGAAGTTAGATCACCTCAGTCCATTTCTATTTAACATCGAGTCTCGCACACTTCCAAATGTTGCCTGACGCACGTGTAGGCGTCGAGTAATGACTTCGTATCATCCTGGCGCGGACTTGACCCTGAGAGCTGGTGTAATGAAGGGTTTTATTAAATCAATGTCAGACCTCCATTCCATAAGCCGCCTCCCGCAGCCGCGTCATCGATCACGGGAGACGCCGAGACATCGCGCCGACTGCCGACTCTTACAAACAGTATACTTGTTAGTTTTGATGGCTAATGTTGTGTTCTCAATGTCGACAAATAACAGAATATTAAATTTCAATGTATGTACAAAACACTTTCATAATCATCAGCTTGTATTTGTCACCTTCCCGTCCCGAGGCACTTCAGCAAAAATGATTAAAAGAATGATAATGATGAACTTTTATCAAATCTCGCATTCATATTGCTATGAATTCAAATGCAAAAGATTTGGTTACAATGACAGTTTCAATATGTACAATAATCAAATGATACTGATAGTATAAATGTTTTTTTTTTTTCATAAAATGACAGTTTGAATACGCAGAATAATATAATATTACTTATATTAAAAATGCGAAAATTTTGGTGGATGTATCGATGTCTTTTAATCATATACCCAAAACTACTTTTACTTATCTTGCAGAAAGTACGTTTACACAATTGATATAAAAAATGCGATTATAGATCATTTAGTTATCTTTGATGGTCTGTGAACCATATTCATGTTTGATTTTGACTTTATTCCGGTTCTGGTCATCTACACACATCAACATTCTATACGCATGTTAATATTGAAAGATACAGAAATAAAAAGATACAAGGAGCTTTCGTGTAAGCCGCACTCCATCATCGCCGGAGCAATCTCGACGCGTCTGTCACAACACGGCACCGGGAGTGGTGGTGTGCCGGCTACGATAAACTACTGACAGCTCATCTACAGACATACAATTTTTATCTATTTCCAGTCCTTAGGGTTGCCAACTTTTTCATTTAGAATTGTATCACGTGGTTATGCACAGCGGGTGACACAAAAATGAGTATCAGAATATAGTTTTCGCGCGCCTCCGTTAGCTCATATAGGGTAAGAAGCGTAATTATCTGTCTTAGTTTGCAGATTCTTCCTTTTATGAGATTTGTCGGTATTTTTATGAGACGGGTTTGTTTTATATGATTGCTGATGTTTGGCAGGTGGACCTAGCGGGTTTTGCGGTTTGATGATGAATTATAAAGTAAAATATAATTAAAAAAGAATACAGAAATGCGATTAAAGACAATATACATTGAGAGTCGGCTACTATCTATTTTTCATACCCCTAAGTGATAAAGTTTGTTCACCCATCCGGCAAAACAAAGTTTGCGGGGTCAGCTAATTACTTTATGAAGTATAGATCACAGCCCCAATTTGCCTTACTACTTACATATAAATTTAGCTATACCTAGTTTTGCTATAAATGTTGCAACAAAGAAAAAATATTTTTTGATTGAAAGTAACATTTATTAGTTCTACAACGTGTTTACTAAAATATAAAAAGTTACTTCGAAGTGGTCTCCATTGGCTGCAACACAACCTTTAAATGTTGAAACAAAGTTATCAATAGAAGCACGCAGTATATTGTACAATATATTGGCGCCAAAATGTAAAAAAACAATGACAAACATATGAAAACGACATATTCCAAAATTCAAATGTAATTTTTTTTACTTTTAATTGTAACAGTATTTCTGGCGGGGCTAAATATAGTGTATAAATAAGTGTCCCTCCTCACGGTGTAAGTAAATTTTAAAATTAAACAAAAGTAGCGCTCCGATCCGGCTTCGCTCGTGAATAACAGGGTTCAATTATATATTTAAACCGACATTTAGGAAGAGAAATTCCCATGGGTGAAAACCGCTTGAAAATGCGTTCAGTGGATGTTGAGAAAATCAAGCGCATGCAGACATAAATCTTTTAAGAAATTTGTTTTAAATAATTGTCATAATCGTCAGCCAGACGACGTTCACAACTAGACGTGGGACTTTGTTATGAGTATAGATAAATGTTAATTCGTCGACAGTTTTAGCGGATGTGTAAATGGCACTTAGATGCAAAATACCAAGTTGATAACAATTATAATTATATAACAGGTAATACAAAACGTCCATAACGACAGAAAATACCGAAAAAAGAAATCTCAAATAACTTTACACCAAATCCCACTCAAGTATATCAACAAATAAATATTTTACGGAAGAATTCAAGCCACAGGCCGGGCTCGGTCAAAACTTTGAAGTGTTCCAAAACAAAATAAAAGTCCCGAAGGAATGTTAGATAAGATCGGGGGCGAGATGGATGCGGTGCTCTAATGGGGATAAAAAAGCGGATAATGGCATTGCCACGGCGAGCGAGGAACTTTGATCACTCACCGTCACTCAGGTGGTTACAATTAGAAAATTACACGGTGCACTGTGGGGTTTTTGTTTTTGATTACTGTTCTAGGCACACGCATGGTAGCTGTCGGTGTTCCTTAAGGGCTTATGTTTGGGAATAGGTAGTGCCATGCTGCATAGGAGGAGGTAGTGCCATGCTGCATAGGAGGAGGTAGTGCCATGCTGCATAGGAGGAGGTAGCGCCATACATAGTGCATGACAATACATCCTCCTATGCAACGAATTGGGCCGGCACGACCGGGGTACCTCTCGCTCATATAATACCGCCGTAAAGTGACATCTTCAGTGTCGTGTTTCGTGCAATTTGTGAGTAGCCGCTGGCCCTTTTGGAGAGGGGAGAAGGAGGGTCACGCATAGGCATAGTAATTACGTGAATGTTCAAGGGCGTCGGTAGTAGTACTATTACTCCGATTTCACGTTTGCTCCCTATTCTAAAAAAACAATGTTTTACAATATCAGTTTAAAGGAGTCGTTTAGAAGTATTTTGATTCTGAAAAGCTTCGCAAGAGATTCAAACATTTAGTGCTGATTATATTATTATCATAGTAACAGCAGTCTTGGAGCTAGGACCTGGTACCCCTTAAGATCAGAATAGTTGTCGACTCCATCATCAAGAATGTGTGATAACTTATCTGCAACATCTAAGTAAAATTTCTTAATGCCATTGTTTACTTAAATAAAAAATTCAGCATGGGCATGAATTGGCCCATTGGACGGGCGGAGAAAAGGAGGACAACGCGTCTGCATGCCGATAATGCAAATGTTTATAGGTGCCTGTAATCGTCGAAATGCTCCTATTTCTCGTTCACCCCCCTAAAATACAAGAAAGATTTTATATATGCACGACTAGTTGACAAACGTTGTTTCGCCGGGATGGGTGAACTATCTTTACCACTTAGGGGCACCAAATATGGACAGTAGCCAATTCTATGACCTACAGAATATGGATATAAAATTTGGTAAAAATCAGTGAAGCCGTTTCGGTGGATATGGTTACTGACATTGTGATACGAGACTTTTATATATAAGATGTCACCTGATTAAATAAGTCTTTTTCTATTCAAGTTTATATAGTTTGTGGACAGAGTATTCTACGAGGGTACGTACTGACAGCAGCGGCCGCCAGCGGCGGCGGCCGCCTGCTCCGAGACGCAGGATTTCTAAATATTTGATCGTAAGAATGTTCCATTGTCCAGCTGTAACACTTCGCCCAGTGAGTTTTAGTGGAATGTTTCAAAGTCCTTTCAACTGCCTGTGGGTAAAAGCCTTTTTGTACGGACCACCGTACTAAGTGCGCGCATTAGATTCTAGACATTTTTATTTTAGTAGCAATCTATTGCGTGTTACTTTTTATTTTGTCGTATTATTTGTATGTATTTATTGTATAGTAAATAAATATATCTTATCTTTGAAGATAGTGTATTATTTTAATTCACAATACATTATTTTAACTATATTCGAAGATAAAATAAATACAGACTGATGAAAATCTCATGTGAGTAATTTAGTTTTGAGAGATAAAATAAGAGATAGAAAGACTAGAAAGCTGCTGCAGAATAGCACTTCCTACGATCCTGTTGTATTCGTTCTTATCTCATACACATTCATGCGTTTGACACGTCATTTTTGAATATGCTAGTTTTTTCACCTAGTAATCAATTTCATAAATAATTTATTTTTTATTAATTTAAAACTCCAAAATTTTTTTTTCTGTCTCTCCATTTTGTTACTCTACATTCTACTAATCTATTCCCTTTGTGCTCCAAGTTGCCAGGCTATACACACATACGAGGTTATGACGATGTCTAAAATGTACAATGTACACGTGACGTGAACATATGATAATTATCTGTAGTACCGCTCGTGCGTGCGGCGCGAGGCTCGCGCGTGTGCGTGCGCGTGCGCAGACCTCACGCATTTGATGGTGGTAGATAGCCGCTGTTATCGCCGCACATCACAATCGTTTCTCCATAATACACCACGTGCTGAGTAGGCTGCGCACCCACAGATTTACCCGGTCTAGTCCCGTAGGTACCGTAGAGTAGAGATAAGGAATCTCTCAAGGAATAAGCCGGCGTAAAAACTGTAAAAACCCGTAATTTTGTCATGCATACGTGTAGCTTTTCCCTCCAATGGATCACCCCTTACGAGCACAATAAGCGCGACAGCATAGCGTTATATACCTCCCGTTGTGCCAGACCAATTCATCTACAATGCAGCAAGCAGCATTATATCATTATATCCCTTACCAGCATTTACAATTTTAGTACGATCATATCTTTATGAGCGCAGTAAGAGCAGTAGTTATTGAGGAATCTGGTTATGGAGTATGGGACTAATTGAATATAGGAAACTTCACATCTTCTCGTTCCCTGACGTGCAAGAAATATTCCAAATATAGAACAGTAGGTGCCTTAGGGAGAGATTTCTACAAGGAGAATAATTTCAGATACAACACAGGATACACGGCAAACGAACTCTACGTCCACAGACAGGTGCAGCGACAGATAATACAACGTTTCACTTCGCCACTATAGAAACATAATCTATGGATCCTGGCGTATAAATAAACGTCAACGTGGAGCGAATAGTGTGGTGAGCGACCGCAGCCCGCTGCGCCCCGGTACACGACACTTCCTCCGCCGACCGCAAGGGGCTAATCACGCTCCTATGTCCCTACACCGTCTCGAGTTGTAACTTCGATGGCCTGTCCCGAACATAGGGATACATGTACATACTTCTTGCCTGGATTCGAGGGGAACTGCACTGTACACTGTACACACTAAATGGATATCACGACGTACTACGAAGTAAAATATCCGATTGTAAATTTTATTTTTCCCCAATCACGAATTCGCTCTTATTTTGATCGAATACGCTGCGGGTCCCAAGGCAGTTTTTAGCGTTCCCCCGGGCTCCCTGTGATCATATCAAAGGGTCACAAGTGGTGGCCGCTGTCGATCCTGGAGACATAGGAGTAGCAACGGCGTGGTGGGCCATGCCCGATTAAAACGAAATCATTTTCGAGGTACTGCCTTACAACTTGAATGTAAGGTAATAATTGCCTGCTCTCACAGGCAAATTCTTGCTGAAACTAGCAGGAAACTTCCGAAAGCTTCCAAAAAATGGCGTAAGCATACAGTCTCTACACGATCTTTAGGCCTGGAACTCCGTGTTTTCCCATTTAACTTGATCCCTAAAAACATAAGGTAAACTTATCTATTGTATCATTAACTGCCTTGTGGTCTTGTGGTAGGCATGTTAAGCTACAGAGGTGAGGTTGCGAGATTGAGTCCCGGGTCGCAACGTATAAAAAGTGTTATTGAAATTATTTTTATAACAGTCCGGAGTTAGGAAGTTGGCGGCGTCACAGCCCTGGAGCCTCGCAGAGCACGTTAAACCATCGGTCCTGCACCTGGTTTCTGTCCGGTCGTATCGGATTGCCGATGCATTGGAATAGGAGCACGTGGGAATAGAGAGTGAACTTGTGCCTGTGCTGTTTGCGCACTACAATACGTCCTGCTCAGACAGCTCTTTTCAATACTTTTCAATACAGATGGCCGCTGTATCGGATTACGGTAATGGGTTGTTTTTAAAAAAAGAATCTCCTTAGATAAGGTCTTTTTATTTCTAAAGAATTGCTAATAAGCAAGAATGATGTTGAGCTGCTTGATATATATTGTCCAAAAAAATGGAAACATGTAAATAACACATACGTTTTGAGTGAACTGTGTATAAAAGAGTCCCAGTGCTGAGAGCACAAAATGTCCTGTTGAGACCACAAATTGCCATGGGACCCTAAAAAAACAAGCGCGCGCAACACGATCTTACAGCTTGTTGGCCTGACCGCACCGTGCGTGTGCGGCTGCGGGCCACAAGGCCAAGCGTGAGCCGGATTCTATACCTACGTTGAATCCGTAACTAGAATATTTTTATAGCATGAGCTAGCTAGTTTCGTCTTTTAGCGACTTCTTTTTCCCATAATCCTAATATATTTCTCCTTTACTGGGCGACTGACCGGTTGACTGAATGACTAAAAACGCACAGAAAAACTGTTGAATGAAAGTAAAAAAAAATTGGCAATTTTTTTCCAATATTTACGCGAATGTTATTCATTATTATGGCAAGTACAATGTATACATTGTACTATATTCCGTAAGCAGTTTAGTGAAGCACTAGAAAAAGCGAAATAAGTTGTCGGACCCCATTTCACACTTGGACTAGACGGACTGATGATAGTGGTAGTGACGAACTGCATCTGTACTTTAGACTAAAAACAAAGGCTGTCTGTCTGTATTTGATAGATTTTCTCAAAATCAACTGAACTGGTTTTAATGCGATGCAATTTTCGAGGAAGGTTTGAGCATATACTTTGCTTATTTAGCCTCTGTTATTAACGGGTAAAATCGGGGCGGATCCATAGTCCTAAAGTATAAATAACAGTGATTTTTTAGCTCTAATTGATCATTTATACGGATTTACCGTGATACATTTACCGTTGATACAACCAGTATGTTTGTCGTAGTTCTGTAGCTTTTCCATCAAATTACGGAATCCTAAAAGCTCTAAAGGCTCGTCCACCGCATCATGGATCGGATCCCGGTGCTACAATGAGTGTCTTATTTACATGTTCACCTGATACGATATAGAACCTTCCGGCTGGTGGTTTGCATTGTGGTACATTCCACCAGAACCGGAGTTCTGCATGGTGCACCATGTTGAGATGAAGATTATAACGCCTGAAAAATACGACTGACAAGTGAAGTCAGGCTACGTAGTTAATAATTCTTTGCAAAACAAAGTGCAGCCACTACAAATCAATCCATCAGAAAAAAGAAACTACATCAATATATATATATTTACACGTAGATGCCGCGAGCCGACAAGTCGAAAATGATTGAAATCTGATAATTTTCCTTTCTTTCCCGGCGCAACATGAAATATGCAAGTTGTGACCGTTGTTTGGGCGGCCTCGGCTCCCGCGCAATTTATTAATTTATATCTATTGATACCCGCATAATTACGGTGCACGGGACACGCGCAAAGATTACGCGAGCGCCAGAGGCGATACGTGATGTAACGCCACCCGTACTGTCGACTATCCGATCAACTGTCATGCCGTCGTTAATCAGCATGTCTTATGTTTAGGACAATCTCATTTTGATCTTAGTATAGTACTAGCTTCACCATTTATTCCGATGGATAATTTTTATACGAGGCAGATAAATTATACCTCGAATGTGCACTGGGCCGTGCCCTTTGCAGCGGAACAAGCGACGCAGGTAGACCCTACTGGCTTTCCGACACAGGTACTCATCAATACACTGTTTGTTATTTCTGGCAAACGATCGCTACATATAATTGTATCATCAGCAGTGCAATAATTGACAAAATTATCAAGCACAAAGATTCTTCTCAAAAGACGGCCTTGAAAAATTTTACTACCACACAAAAGTGAATACACAATTTCCGACCAATGATGAAATAACCGTATAGCAAGTGCCAACACAATTACTATATAGCAAGTGCCAACACAATTACTATATAGCAAGTGCCAACACAATTACTATATAGCAAGTGCCAACACAATTACTATATAGCAAGTGCCAACACAACTACTGCTCTAAATATTGAACAGCTATAAAATTACTCACGTAGTTATTACAGTTAATCAGCGTTTCAATGACATGTTATATTAATACATTTCAGCGAGCTCGGACCGTTTTATATTAGCTAGGTCTATAACTCGCAATCGTGTTAACTGTCTAACGTAGGGGTGTAACGATATATTGAACAACTGATAATACTGAGCTAGAATATCGATATTTTGGCTATGGACAGGTTTATACTGACAACGTAAAAGATAAAAATATCAATAATTTCAGATCGCAGACAGGACTGGTTGAGTTTTTAACACGTTTTTTCTTACTATGTCAAAAGCTCCAAAAAGGTAGACAGTGATAACGGAATTGGTTCACGATCCTTACCAATTTATCTTGTTTCCTCCACAGTAATTATTCTCTTTATATAAACAAGCTCTTGGAACCCTTCAGACGGTAGGTAGTACTCGATTAATCTGAACATGGTTTGTCAATCTTGGTATTCCCCGGTACCTACATTCTATCGTAATAATAAACGTGTAATTATCGATAAATGAACAACCTTGCATCCCTAGCCTAACGGCATTCACATAGATATAATTCACAACATTAATAAATATTAGGAACATGTTCATAAGTACGTGTTCAATTTAAAATAACCGAGTTTCGTGACGAATCAACTGGAAAATTGCTAATAAAAACTTCTAATCAATCAGGAGCACCTTTTGAATGTTTTTTTTCAATCTTTGACTACTCATAATTCATATTCCATCTCGCCTGCCGACCGTATCCATCTCGCCTGCCGACCGTATCCATCTCGCCTGCCGACCGTATCCATCTCGCCTGCCGACCGTATCCATCTCGCCTGCCGACCGTAGGAAGGATTAGAATACCCTTGCACTGATTTAAGCGTGGCTCGTAGCCACGGACTTCGATACTTATGGACTGCTGATCCTGTGGACCGTTATCGACGCCATTCAAAGTACATTGGTTGACCGTACTGATCACTACAATTCTGACAATAATTTTCAATTAAGACAATGCTCTAAGGCTTGATACATGCGCTCTAATGTAAAATTATTTTCTTTCGACAACATGTAGAGGTGTTGATGTCTCCTTGCATCTGATGTCACATTTTTGAAGTCCTTCCATATTTAGCAATCCATTGATAAAAAAGTATGGAGATCGGTGCTCGTAGGCATTTTTGATTACTCTTACAGTACCCATCCGCAATTACGCGCTCAATGATGGAAATCCATCTTGTTCCCTGAGTTTTGTATCTTTTATCAGTGCTCGATATGTCATTACTGTCTGGACCGCGTTCTAAGTTATTAGAAGGAATGATTAAGGCGCAAGAGCGTGGGTGAAATGTGACCCGCTCCTCGATCATCCCAAATATTTGGAGTAGTTGTGTCCAGATTGGAGTGAAGCCAGTTTATGTATTTGGAACAATACAGTTAGATTTGTTGTACTCATATTCTGTAATAGAGTCAGCCGTCTCGATATTAGAGATTTTGTAGTGTCGAACTAGTCGGAGCCTGTTGACCGACACACACTTGGGGCCCGGGCAAATTCAACGGATGTCATATCCTACTCTATGTGACTACATCGTTCGTAACTCTTCCACGCAAAACTTAGTAAACTTAGATGAAATCGACACATATAGATTACATTTTGGTATAACATACACATTGCTTTCTAGTACGGAAAATGAGCTTGAATAAATATTACGCGTGCGCAACAGTAGGGCATGTACAGTATGCAATATGATTCACAATCTCTATGTCGAGCAGTGGAGAGGCTGATGCTGGTGATGATGTTGAGCATATCTGTTTAATGGCGCACATGTGGCAACACCGTCATCATTATGTAAACACGCACGGCACTGCCAGGTGGTGACTGGTCTGTGTGTGTGTGTGTGTGTGTTCATTCATAGTGATGGGACCGAGTCATTCCCACGCCGCGAAGGCCGCTTGTGCAACAGCACAAGTGCACAGTTCACGGTCTCGAATGTTACCAACTCGTGGCTGTTATTATTTTAAGCGCTTCATGATTGTTTCGCCGTGACCTGTGGCACTGTTTGGGGGAGCCCTATGGCGTGGACAAGATGCTTTTTGTTTGGGGTGCGAGTAGCTGTCCGTCTTGGCATGTCTCAAGAGTCATGTACGGTAATGGCCGATGATAAATGGAGTAACTACAAGGGAGCAAAAGCGTCATCTATTGGCTGAAGTGGCTACCCACGTCCATGAACATTTGCACCAGTATACGACTTCACTTCTTCACCCCATGCATCATCCAGTCCACCCCATCCGCTCTGAATAAATCCAGACTGCATAGCCAATTTGGTGTTAATGAACCACTTTAGTATTATGTGAACGAGATAGTATCCTGGTCGCTGTAACCTTATTCCTACTTTTCTGTAAGAACCTAAAAAAATCTAAAATATAACCTACAAAATCAAGCCATTCTTAAACCACTACATAAGAGACGTTGAATACAAATGAGTCAATATTATGTACACAAAAGATCAGATCGTAACATCAGAGTGAAATGATTGCTATTTTATTGCGTTTCAGAGGTTTGTGGACCCCGCCAAAATGGAGGAGACGAGTGAACAAGGGAAACAACTGTATAAACTCTGATGATGTGGATGTTTCGAGGCTTCTCTAGTTTTAGAAATGACTCAGACTGTGTAAAGTGACTGGAGACCAAATATTTTTGTGGCTCTATGTGTAAAACAATAGTCGCGCACGCGCTTGTTGGCATTTGGCGGCTAACCGCTGGCGCAATATGGCGTGCATCCGAAA
Organism: Eumaeus atala; assembly: GCA_017140195.1. NCBI lineage: Eukaryota > Metazoa > Arthropoda > Insecta > Lepidoptera > Lycaenidae > Eumaeus > Eumaeus atala. The sequence goes on from JAFELO010000967.1 coordinate 233,786, forward strand.
CTCCCGCGCATTCGCATAATTAAATTTAATAGATGCTATCTGTGTTGTCTGCAATGTTCAATACATGCGTAACTCATTTGACCTGCGCCATGCAATGCCTCGTAATTGTGCTCGGGTAAATATGTACAGTTCGTGATTCGTCCAAGGAACCTGTTATTATACACAATTCCTTTATGTAAATACCAAAGTGAACGTTAATAGTCGAGGCTCTTAGTCACATCCAAGAGGCGGAGCAATGCATCGATACGGAGAGCATCCGTATAGTTGTCGAGTTGCTTATTTTTTAATTGTTAAAAGTCAACAAAATTGCTCAAGAAGAGACTACTTTTCATTTAATGAACACATTCGTGTTTAGTCTTCTTTAAGAGAGACCGAGTATTTAATTTTTATTCGACTATGACAGAAGGCGGTTATTGTTTTTCTAGGGTTTGTTTTACCTATGTACATTTATAAGTACCCTCATAACCGGCTTGACGGATTGTTAGATCGTCTTAATTTATAGAGTAACACTTATGCTTTGCTATTGAATGTCAGTCTGTTCGAACAAATGACAAATACCTGGTTGTCAGATCTGTGTCTGAGGAACAAAAAGGAATACTCAAAAATTAATGCAAACCTATTTAGTTAAGTTCATAAAATGCGTTTCTCTAATTGACGGATAAACTATAAAGATTGACGATGGTTAAAATAACCCCCAGAAAGATGTATCTGCAACTTGCAAGTTAAATGCAAAGATTCTATTTGGCATATAAAGGCTGACGACGACAAAATAACCTCCAGAAATATATATATACAACTTAGAGGTTAACGAATGTTCTTTCCGATGGACGAATAAGGGCTGACAACGATTAAAATTACCCCCATAGAGGTCTATCCGCAACATACAGGTTAAATGTACAAGTATCAGGTCCATATCATCCGCAAGCCGACAATAATTTGTGAGCGATTATTGAACACGGCGATAATACTCGCTCACCTTCTGTCCACAGTCCTGTGCAGAGGTCGTTCCACGTTACCTCCTCGTCTTCCGGGAGGTACATTATGCCGGAATCACGCTGCCCCGTGGGAATGGAACGTCCCTACAAAGTGATTTCCACTAGGGTCTACATGATGCAATGAATTTGCGAGCCGTTTACAATATTTTTATGTTTAAGTGGATTCCTGAGGAACTTGATTGTAGATTTCCGTCGTCGTAATGGTCCGGTCTAGTACCGGAGATATTTTTTTCTGCGCCTCTAATTTTTTGTTTGTCAACAGCTGAGAGGATAAAAAAAATATTTTTATATATTGTCTGTCTCTGCCTTTGTGCACGCTAATCTTAATACGGTTTTTCCTTTTTCACTGATGTATTTTGGCAAAATAAGCGAAAGCTTTTTTAAATGTATTTAATTTCGAAAAATATTACATTAGGTAAGTTCTTACGATCATGCCTGAGTGTATTATTTAACTCGAAGATAAATAAAAAGTATATCGAAATAAAAATTCAATGTTATCGCCTCTGTGGTGGAACGGTGCGGGTGTCGCCCGTTAAGTCCGTTAGCTGCGTGGGGTCCTGGGTTTGATCCCCAGGTCGGGCAACTATTTATTAAATGTTGCTCAGATTATTCTGAGCATGCATTACGAAGTGGCCCTAGGCTTGTCACCTATGACATCATGGGCCTCAGTACCCTGGCTAGTCGTGAGTGTGCTAGTATATCTACTGGACTTACGAGTTGTGGACGTACTAGCACACCTCTGCCTACCTCTTCGGGGATAACAGACGTGAAAGTACTTCTTAATTAATATTGAATGTGATACAGAAACGAGCGAACTTGCAGGCATAGCTATGCCCTACTAGCAACTTAAACATAAGTATGCAGGTTTCTCTTTCACGCAAAATTCAGTGAAAAGCAGAAATTAAACACATATAGATTGGAATCTGGAGTAATATAATATTATAATATTATAGTATACTATAGCATCACCCCCGTTTTTACCCGCGTTTCTGCGGTCCTATTAGTCGTAGTGTATAGTCTATAGCCCCCCCCTCCTCGATAACTGGACTATTCAATACAAACATAATTTATCAATTCGGGCCGGTAGTTCCTGAGGTAAGCGCGTTCAGACAAACAAACAAACTCATCAATATTATATAATTAGTACAGATGAATGGCTATCGGATTGCGACAGTATCACGTGAGGATAGGTAGTACGGGCCCAACTCGGCTGCCGAGTACTATGGAACTACTTCATACACAAAATCATATAAATTCCTATGACACGCTTACGTGTTACGGTAACAACTGGTTTAGGTCGTATACACTTGTAGCGGCGTATAATCTGACAAAGACCGGTCGAGAGCTCGACAGTAAAAGCGTCAAACACACTCCGTTAAAAGTAAAAAATATGGTGTCCACTTTCTAATCCAGGATTAGATCCATAGTCGGCGCCTTTGTGCGGTGCGCACGCGCATCCTAATCGTCAGGCAGCGCAATCTCGGCGTAATGTGAACGGCTAAGTTGATCGAACTTTACTCTAATGTAAATCACTCGTTTGTTATTGGAAACTTAACTATTTCCTTGATTGTGAGTTTTACTGTTACATTCATTATTATTATTACATTCCTTGGCAGGATTATATCGAGGCCTAGTGGTTTTGACCCTATAGCTGTATGTTTATCACAAATACTCCTGTAGTTTAAATCGAGCAGGTAGTAAGAAGGTTTTAAATTTTATTGCTAGATTTTTTTATAGACACTTAGCGAACATACTACAGCTAGCTAAATATAAGTATTTTGACCTAAGGGTCAAATAGATTGTTCTAATATTGTTTAGTACAAGTGGAGACTCTTTATGACTATCCATGCCCATAGACATCCGCATAATCATTAAGTAGGCGTATTATTCTCCTTGGACACACAAGAGCCATAACCATAATTTTCGCCATTCATATTTGAAAGAGAGCTGCGGTGCGCCAGACTCCGCTACAATGCAGCAATGAGTTACAGTATCAACTAAGCGCCTGGAAAAAGCGAAGCATTTTAAGCTAAGTGTGCTAAATTGGCGCTGGAGTAAACATATCAATTCATTATTTTATGTTCGGCGTCGCGCCGCGTAGCTATTGTGTGCTAATGACTGAACGCGAGTGTTCCGACCATTTGTCTTTTTATACCATCAAGCGCTTTACCATTGTAAGTGGTACATCTTATTCGCTATTTACAAAAGCTGGCCACACCGTGAGATGAGCGGCCGTGTTGTAACAGTTTTAGTACTACCTCTTAAGTAGTGCAATGCAGCCGTATTGGGCCGGCAGGACCAGAGAGGTAACTCTCGTACACATGATACCGCCGTGTGGTGACGGCTGGGCGTCGCGTTTAGTGCCGTTTGTGTATAGTCGGTGGTGGGGATGGGGTGACGGATCATCTACTTATTGGGATGGTGATGCGCGTCGATAGTTTCCAAACGTCTCGCACTGCTCGTATGTCCTCCTATGCTATAAACAACTATATCAGGGCTCGCGATGAACTAATCGTATGGGATACTGATTGTTATCGCATAATCGCGGTGCTCTTATAATGCTGTAGGAAGTACCACCGCCGGGCTAATGAGATGATGCATTGCAAAATGTTGAATAAAATGGTTTTCAGACTTATGAACATTAACAATGTGCGGATGTTTATGGGCGTCGGTATTCACTGAAACGTCAATTTTCCCCCTCTAAATTAGGTTACACTCGGATTACTTTAGATATAAAACGTAGGAATAGCTGATGTGTCAGTGTGTAGGAGGTATAGCTTTCAGATGAAGAGATGACATAGACATAAGTACCTCTAAACGGAGGCCGACCGTGGATGTTATACCTCTGGGTAACTCGGTGGTAGGATATGATTCATAAGACAGGACCAACAAAACTTATAAGGATATTTTAATCCTTGACTCAATAGGCGTGTAATTCATCATCAGCCCTCATCGGTCCACTGCTGGACGCTGGCCTCTCTCAATGAACGCCAAGACGACCGATCTCCTGGTACTCGCATCCATGTAATTAGCTGAACATAACAAAACTAGATATTAAAAAAAATGTATTGTATTTATAACGACATGCAAGTGACAGGTGAAGTGAGTTTACACGTTAAAAACAGACATGAACCTGAAGCGGAAAGTGCTTGAAAGAGGATAGCGTGATAAAGTGTTACGCTACTGTTAGTCTCGTTTCACACGATTTTAGCGTTCAATTTTTTTCCATACGGCGCGCCTATAATCTCTTTTAAGGATTAAATTGCAATGAACTACAAAGAGCGCGACAGGCGCCTCGTAGAAACGTGCAAAGTGAACATATCTTTATTCATTTATATAACAGTTTAGGTACACATTTGAAACTTACAGATAAGAGAAAGATAGTAAGGACATAGGAGCTATTATTGTTAGAATTCACTGCAAAATTTTATTATCGATGCCTGTAAAGATCAGACACATGCTCGTTTCCGTACCGCACGATACGCGACGCCGTGGCTGTTCACCACTACATATACTCGTAGCATCTACCGGTACACACTACACGCGGCGCTCGCCAGTAACTCTCAGCAATTCGGCGCGGCTTTTACTTTTGACACCCGAGCCCGCGCAGAGGTCAAGCGACAGGTGTGCCACATACTCGCGCGGGCCGCGGCTTCGCTTGCGTATTGATTACGCCTCAACATGAAAGTTATCGATCACCGAACTCCCGGACCTTGAAAACCGCTAATTAATATCAATTAAATCATTGTCGCTGTGGTTCGTCGAGGTTTGAAGCGAGAGATCGTCGATTGAATTTATTATTGTTATATTATATTATTTATTTGTTATTGAAAGCAGCTGTGTTTTGTACTGTACGGATAAAGCTAATGATGAAGTTCTCCTTGCTTCCGGACCGCGCAAGCGCGCAGACGTGCAGACGTGCACATTACATCGTAAGATTAAAGAAATGAAAACAAATTAAACTGGTTACGCGTAAGTGCAACGCGATAACGGTTATTATTTTAAAGATATCTAATAGTGAATGTAAAATTAAAAGACCTAACAAAAAATTAAAAATTAACCTAGATAAAGCATGAAATTTGTCACAAAAACTAATTTGAGCCAACTACTTACATTGCAAAATCCTAATGTACTCACCCACTCTATGACAAATGCCCTTCAATATTGTTTAATTAAGCATACTACTACCACTAGTATGTCACAAAAAAATCGAACGATCGAACCCTGGATGACGTCGGGCCTACATCGATGCATACGTAATCATAACAACATGCAATGAAAAGTAAAACCAGACCCTCACAATGATATACTTAAATTTACCTTTAAGAGATAATACGAACGAGAAAATTTAAATAGGGCGAAGCACGATCCTAAAAAACTGTGGAAAACAATGAACAGTATTACAAGCCAAAATAATATTAAAATTTTTAAATCAGAGGTACTACAAACTTGATTTAGTACTCACCTGGAATCAGCTAACATGGTGAATGACTATTTTGCCAACGTTGGTAAAGGACTCGCGGAAGATATAATCAGACGGATCCCAGTAAATCTGTCAAACAAAGAACAGACAGACCGTTCTTCTTTCTCGTTTGTACTACTCAATACGGATTCCTCGGAGGTATATTCAGCATTAATGAGTCTTACATCAGATAGTGCCCCCGGCTGGGATAAGATTCGCACTAGTTTCTTAAAGGCTGCGCATGCAAATGTAGTTCCAGTACTTACTCACTTGGTGAATCTTTGTTTTGAGCAAGGTATCTTTCCTAAGCTGCTAAAGCAATCTTTAATAACACCGGTGTACAAGAGTGGAAATAGAACTCAGCCATATAAGTTTTTTTAGAGAAATTACTTAACACTAGACTAACTAAATATCTCTCAAAATTCAATTTACTTTCACCAACCCAATTTGGATTTAGACCCGGCGTTTCCACAGAGGATGCTATTCTATCACTAACCCCTACTGTAACTGAAATAACGGCCAAAGGCACTAAATGCTTCGTCGTTTTTCTTGATTTAAAGAAAGCTTTTGACACAGTTTCTGTTTCCACTCTTCTGCACAGGCTGGAGGGGGTAGGTATAAGAGATATACCCCTGAGTCTTTTAAAAGATTATCTACATGATGGAAAACAATTTGTAAAAATAGGCAGTGTGATTAGTTTGCCCAGATTAGTCACCTATAGAATTCCACAAGGGAGCATACTGGGTCCAACGCTGCTCATTTTGTACATAAACAACCTCTGCAACATTAAAATTGAGAATACGAAAGTATAATCGTATGCAGATGATGATCAAAAGTAATATTCTAATATTCTCGGGGGCAACGTGGGACGCAGTTCAAAAGACAGCAGAAACAGGACTTAGCTATTTGGCTTGATAATAATCTACTGACTCTAAATATCACAAAAACTAACTATATTTCTTTTACAAAACACGATAGCATACAACCTCCACTTGATTTTCTGATTCGGATTCACCAATGTATACAGACGCGACACTCCAATTGTTCCTGCACAGCTATACAAAAAGTAAAGCAGACAGTTACCTGGGTATAGTTATTGACCAAAGACTTAGCTGGTATGGACACATAGAAATGACATTAACAGAGTTCGGAAACTTATTTGGACTTTTAAAGTGTTACGACATGTGGCAACAAAAAACACTACTTAAAGAAATATATATTTCTCTGGCACAATAAATTATTACATACGGCTTGGGGGTGGAGCTAGTAAAACAAAGTTGCTGGATCTAGAATTGTTTTTTGAAGGTCATGTTTCTAAACCGTATCGATAACCAACACATGAGATGTACGTATCGGCCAACATTTTGTCAATAACAAAATTATATATCCTGCAACTGCTGCTAAAAAACACAAATCGCTTACCTATAACATAATCATTGCCAATAAAAGAAGCCGCCTTGTCATCAACACAAGGCTTACTAACTCCAAGTTTGCCAGTAAACAGTATACATTCCGTTCAACGTTTATGTACAATAGGGTAAACAAGCTATTACTTATATACCATCAAACATACTTTACATTGATGTAAAACTGTTCTTACAAATTTTCCTTAATTCGACTCATACACATGCACACACACACGGACACTCACGCACGCACACAATTTATATAATACATGTGATACATACAATGAAACAAGGAAATTAAGATCATAATTACTACAAAACATTATTAAAATATATACATGAATAGTGGTGTTTGAAGTATTATATAACTTATCAACTAACTGAAAAACAAATGCTAATAATATATTATGGTTCCCGCTGTCACTCACGCATCAAGGCTTACAATTCGAGTCACACTTGCATACAAAATTTATATAAGAGTTCAAACATCATAATCGTGCTTCGTTAGCAGTAGGCTAAAAAAAAGGAAGAAAACATAATATGATACTTTATACTTATATTATATTAAAATATTATTATGCAAATGTCTTTGGTCCCTAGTTTTAGTTGTCGTACAACGCAAGCTGTATCGTATACAAAAGAAATATGCAAATACCCTCTCTTTATACAATTATTCATGTAAACATTGATTTAGCTACTTAGAAATTGTGTGGACGTCATATTTTATACATCAGCAAAATATAATTATTTTACACTAAGGCATTTACGTTATAATTTAATAATATAAATGACTTAGTGTAAAATAATTATAAAAACATAGATAAGAACATTAGTTATGGAAGGGCGGATTCTCCTACCACAAGCATCTTTCTGCTTAAATGGATGCTCAAAACGCATAAATATGAAATGTAATTTGGTAACGTAAACGTAATAAAAAATTTATTTATTATTGGTATAGTCTTTTTTTATAGAATTTGGGGTGAAGGGACTGCACGTTGACTTTTGACGACTAACGATGCCCATAGATATCTCCAACATTGTCTTGCAGATACGTTGCCCTTTCTTCATCCCCCCGTTGTTCAATTGGATGGTCTTTTATAGTCCCTGCAGCATATTACAGTCACAATTTCATTCAAATTACATGTCAACAAGTCTTCAAACTTGATCCCTGCCCTCCAGAGTGAGCGGTACTGGTAGTCGGCTGCAACGTATTTAACATTTTATAAATCATAGTATCGTGCAATGAGAGGTTGATACAATCCCATGTTTAGTAAAAATATTTTGATTTTCTGAAGTTGATGTTATTGAAGTAACAGTCATGCAGTACGATTGTGATCAGCAGCTGGGTCCTGGTCCTGGTCGCGCTGTATTTTCGTGGCTCATTTAACTTACACACCACATCATTGTACTGTCTCTCGTTTTACTTCCACTTTTCCCAGTTTCTTCCGACGAAGTTCGCGGCTCCCGAGACATGGCGTATTTTCGTCGCGTTCCCTTAGATATTTTGCAAAGGGTCAGAAGGGTTTGTCGTTGTCGAACGTAGATGCCCTGGAGTGTAAACGGTGGGGATTGATTGTAGGTTCGATCCGGGTTACAAAAATGACATTCTGAGGCTGAAAACCACCATGACACCAATATAAGTTACACAGCCACAATTTTAAGTTAGGAGTAAAGTGAAAATAATTCACTCGCTCAAGTGGCAAGAACATTGACGTAACGCATGGCTGTGAACTCCGAATTACTCATAAAGGTGACAACTTACACTTTCTTACATTTCGTGTTCAAACGCACGCATGTTTCCTCACAGGCGTCATTTAAGAGTACATTTACAGTTATGCTCATTGTAAAGCTGATGGTCAAAACCCAAGTAATTGAGTAAAAATTACGGACATATATTTGTATATTAATGGAAGATGATTCTCATAATCCAATAACATTTTCGAAAATGCGTACGCGGAATTTCGATTTTTTATTTATAGTAATGTTATACAGTTTGTATGTGTGTCGGTCAAGCACTCTGATCGGATTTGGATGAAATTTGTTAAGGACACATATTACAACAGTACTAAATATACCAATAGGTAGAATATAGTAATGTTTGCCTAGACCTATAGACGTAGAAAAGTATTTATTGTTACAATAAAACTACTTTTAGTAGGTTGAGTCAGTCCACACGTGACCATGTACTGTAAAGCTTCTGAAACGTCGGCCTTGTTAAATAAATAAATAAACCGCGATATAATCCGTAAAAATAGTTTTATTGAAATTTGCGTAAACTTAACACATCGATCGAAGTGGTAGTTTGGCTATCCAAATTCCAGCCAACAGAAGAGTAATACTAACCTGATACATTAAACGCGAGGGAAACTGTAGATCGCGGCAAATTATATAAACAGCAAAACCTACTCAGACCATAAAATTTGACGACCGTATTACTTAATCAACATTGCATACCTATCGAACTCTATTAATTATAGGCTGCGATATAATAATCTATTACAACAGTTTCCGGCTCTACATCAAATTATATGGGAGATTTATGGTTTCCTTTCATGTCGAGCTCGTTGCATAAATGAAACATAAAAATTTAATAAAGATCGTCCGTAGCGAAAGCGAAATAAAATCGTCACTTTACGACCGAAATATTTGCAAAACAGTTTGTTTTATTTGAAAAAAAAAATGGGTATCACTAGTCACAAGGTGACTCCGACTTGTCTGCTGATTTATCCCCTATGCTACAAGAAAAAGATAAACATATCAATTAGAAGAACTGCAAGTAGTTACACTTTGATTATTATTATGTTCCTTAAGTTACTAAAGTAGTTTAGTAAACAAGGAATATAAGCTTTTAAAATAGATGCAGTCGTGTAAACAATCTAGATTATATTGAACTCCAATCCCAAACAGATTCATTGGGTGGTCTATAACCATTACTTAGCTATTCGTTTTTATGTTGACGTTTGAACGGACTTGGAGCGAAATTATTCGTTAATTAACATCACCATTTAACGTATTATTAATATTGGAGTGTCATTGCAACAAGCCAGACAAATTAGGCCCATGCTCATGTTAAATAGGATTTGAATCAAGGAGACTTAGAGGACGATGGCAAATTATTTGCTTTTCTTTCCTCTTTCTTGGGAAAACCACGTGGTCTGAATTCCGATCACTCGTTTGTCGGTATCTATTTTGTAATAGCTGTGAGATGTAAACTGCACACTCGTGTGTGCAGATCAGCTGATAGGGCATGTCGTGAGTGGTTAATGTAGAGGCCTGCAGCCTAGCGCCGAACATGAACGGTGTTTTGGTGCAGTACTGGTATGCGATACAGACGTCGCTCGTGACAAACCCTGAATAGCGTAACAAATAGTTGCGATAACCGCGGTTTGAAGTTATACGCCCGTGCGAGACTGGTGGACCTGGAGGTGCCTAAGCGGCAAACGCAGACTCTGAGCGACCTCATGCGCGCTTGCTTGCTATCATGTGAGGTTAAGTATTTAATCTCTCGCTTGCAGGCTCTGCCCATTTTATAACTCGAAACATTACTATGAGGTCTTCCTTTTCTAATACGATCTATGAGACGTTATCACGTCAATAAATACTATTATTTAGAGTAAGAGGTAATTTGAGTAACAGGTAATTGCTGTATTGCAGCCGAATCGGGCCGCAGATCTCTCGCTCACGTCATACCGACTTAAAGATGATGGCTTTGCTATTGTGCTCCGTGCGGTTTGTCTCCTGATATAAAAATCACTATCAAGATCTATATTTATTTTATTTAAACAGATCATGACTGCCGCGTGGTAACAGTACATGTCAATTATACTCGTCAGGTTCATGACTGCCGCGTGGTAACAACAGTACATGTCAATTATACTCGTCAGGTTCATGACTGCCGCGTGGTAACAGTACATGTCAATTATACTCGTCAGGTTCATGACTGCCGCGTGGTAACAGTACGCCGCGTGGTAACAGTACATGTCAATTATACTCGTCAGGTTCATGACTGCCGCGTGGTAACAGTACATGTCAATTATACTCGTCAGGTTCCTGGATTCGAGTCCCAATATTGGTCCTAACCAAAGGGTTATTGGGATTTATCAATTTAAAATAACAGTCCGAAGCTAGGAAGCGGGCGTTGTTACAGCCTCGTCCCTCGGAGAGCACGGTGAGACGGTTCCACGCCCGATTTCTCTCCAGTCGTGTCGGATTGTCGTCCCATTCGAATAGGAGAATGAGGGAACAGGGAGTGCACTTGTGCCATATGATATGTACTGCGCAGTTGGTCGCCGTGGCCGAAATTAGGTGACGGGATTAGGACTATATTATAATAATAATAATAATTATTATTATAAATATATAAGTTATGCATATGCTAGTGGCGCGGCATGTGCCAGTTGATATGAACAGATAGAAAGCGGCGCGTGGGCGATTGGCTATTCAGTCTTTTCACAACTTTTACTTTTATAATGCTACTAATTTCATCAATGTGTTTACTATTCGCCGGGTGTCGCTGGCCGTTCTGCAGCATCACCATCAGCTTGTATCGGTCCACGTGGACTTTTTTTTAACATATACCAAGAAAGCAATTTCGTGCTGATCCCATAGATAAATTTATATGGCGAATTAATAGAGCGAATCGCCATAACATATATACAAAATTTTGACATTTTCCAATCAAGAACAAAGGAGAGCAGGGAAGCTCACGGCTAACTTTCTAAATGTTATTATCTAATGAAACATACATTTGCGTAATACGTCCAATATGTGAAAAAGTAATTTGCGCACTTAGGATATGTAAGTTAATGTTCCAAGTTGTCGCTGAATATTACGTACTACCCTCACCCCGCGGTTTCACCCGCCTAACTCCGGTCCTATTAGTCGTAGCACTATGGTATATAGCTTATAGCTTTTCTCGATAAATGGACTGTTCAACACAAAAATATTGTTTTCAATTCAGGCCAATAGTTCCCATTATTAGCCCGTGCAAGCAAACAAACAAACAAACTCTTTGGCTTATAACTAACTGACCTGACGCCTAATATGAACCGACGTCGTCGACTTAGTCTCACCAGCTGCGGCGAGACGTACCTGAAACAATAACCATGTATAAAGGTTTATGATCTTACTAGCACCTGTGCACGCGGTTTTACTCGCGTATAATCTATCACTTTTATAATATAAATTTTAGGCCACTTTAAATAACTTATGACGTAATCAGGAGGTATCAAGAGGGACATGACATATGATATATACGGTATGGAAACAGTCTACATAATAAATACTAAATAAAACCGCGATAAAATCAGTTAAGTTGTTTTAATACAATGTATAATATTCGCGTAAACCTCAGTAAACCTTAAGATTGTATGCAGTTGCTTAGCAGGTGAGCGTGTCGTGATGACATCGAAGGCTATCAGCAGCTAACAGCAACGGCCCGACGATAGTTAAACACAGACGTCTCTCCTCTCCTCTAGCGCGACATTAAACAGCCTCACGAATTTGTTAATCTTACATAACATCTAGCGTACCTCAAGCTCATTATCTGTGGGGGGGGGCATTATTGGTGTGCAATAAATAATAATAAAGCGGCTCGGCTCGGTCGCGTGACGCACGCTACCGCGCTTGTCTCCACGCGACAACCGGCGACTCCCGCGGCGTGGTGAATCAATTGATACTAAGCTACGAGCAACAGTGCCAGCTGATTTACATACGCGGTTCAGGATTAAAATTGAATTACGCGAAGTAAATCATTTTATCCCACTGTATAGATTTTTTATTGCATTCAGAGGGCAGTCGGAGGCTAGATTTTTTTCATTGAAAACCCATTTGTTACAAATCTGCAGTGGCTAGCGGTAAGCTATTAAAATTGCTATAAAATATATTAACTTGATTTATGAATGCAAGTTATTCCGTTCTTATATTGTGATAATCCGTTCTCGATATCGAGACTAGTGTGCTGCTTGGCTGGTGCGAATAATAGTTCTGTATATTATCATAAGGGGGGCAGATTTTCTTTACAAAAGAAGAGTTAGGCCTCTTCACGAGCACTTTTCTATTTTGAAGGTTTCGTGGAGGGAAATTAATTTATGGTTCTTATCGTATCTTTATTTTCCAAATCATTGTCAGTCTTCTGAATATTTTTTTTATATATAATTTAACACTGCGTCTGAAAGTTCTTTCGCGCTAACGTTTATGGTAAATCTTTGAAAGTACATTTAATCCGTTATTTGAACAGTTGTGTATAATTGATCACCCATCCTATCTACATGCTCTTAGCCTAGTTCGATATCCCGTAGCCTTTGGAATAATGCAAGTGCTGTGAATACATCCCAAGCAAGGTTGATGATTATAGTGGTAATTAGGATGTAAATGGCTGTCAGTTAATACGTGACATGTTATGGTTGGTTTAGACTACGTCACTCTACTTGTACCAAACGCTTAGTACCCTGTTGCTCATAGATTCGGAGTAACTTCAACCTCCAGAGCGGCTTAGGGCTTCGTATTCCCAATAAAGTTTTCAAAGTCTTCACACTGTATGAAATGAAATAGTTCTTTCTTTAAATATAAATTTGTTACATTCAACTAAGTGATTTCCCTCGCCTCTAAACTAGTGATTACTGTATTTTAGGGACCAGAAACCAGAATCAGTTTGGCAATCCACCACGGTGTGACAGTGCGGTGTAAATAATTTCCTCTTGTTAAAAAAAATCACTAAGTGTATACTGTATACGGGGGGGTTTCGGTTAATGTGACTATGACATTTATTGCGATACGACGATTCGAAGTCGGAGACGACACTTATTAGTGTCAGATCATTGTTGCTAAATGAAAAAAATTGTGTTGGTCCGAGCAGTACGAAAATGTCTGACACTCGTGTTCCAATTCGTGTCGCAGCCTAAACCCGGGCACGCTCGACCGCAGCTTTGTGTTCGCGCTGTGGATCAGCTTAAATGGAACTCTCACGTACTGAGCGGCGCTGGCACCGAGAGGCGACAGACAAATGTGCGAATTCACAAGTCGTAAATTAGATGAGGCGATAGAAATAATTAAAACTGCGCTGACAAAGCATTATCTGATCGATTTGATTTATTTTACCACGGAATGTGACTGAACAATGTCTGTGCGTTTTGCCATCTAATAAGAACCTTATAGTCAGTGAAAATATTATTTTTTATAAAATAAGTAAGTCTGGTAATTGGACTCAATGGGGTCATGTTGTTGGGTGTCAGAGCAGGTCTATCTTACAAAAAACTAGATTTTCTTAACTAAAAGCAATGTAGGAATGATTATTAATAATCTCAGTTTCTTTTAGGGCTTGAGTCCTTAGAGGTGAAGCTATGCAGGTGGAAGGTGGACGCTGCAGTATATATATATATATATATATATATATGTATATATATAATGTAAATAATATATATCTTTTATATTAATTTTGTAATGCCTTCCGTCTTACCCCCGGGAGGTCACAGAAAAACGGTGACGGTGAATCTAAGTTCGTCGTGTGCCGAGTGACAACCCATTCTATGCTCCTCACACCGCATGGCTGTGCAGGTAGCAATTAACCTAAATGCCCCGTGTACTTGAATTTTTCTTTCTTATTTTCTCTATGTTTACTTTGTCTGAGGTGTTGTGAAGCAGAGAATAAATATATTGCAATTTCTACTAAATAATCATTTCAATGCTTTAAGTGTTTGTCGACCGTTCATTAGGTGAGAAGACCAGTCCGTGCAGTAGCCGGTCCGGGATGGATGCGTTCTAGGCGTTCTTTGAAAGAGGCCAATGCCCAGCAGTGGACCGATAAGGGCTGGTAATGATGATGATAATGAAATAATCATACGAAATTATAATAAAAATGAAATAAAAAATACCTTATATTTAAACACAAATAGGTAAGAATTTTATATGTCCTTTACTTTGGATTTCCTTTTTTGTTTTTCTCTTTTTTTGAGGGCTTCGCTGGTTCAACGACAGGCTCAGGTTCAGGCTCTGGTGGTGGAGTGGGAGGCAATTTCCTATCCGGCCATTTCCTTTGAACGTAGTCAGCTAAAAGTGTTATATCTATGTAACGACTTTTACCAGTAGAAGGTGAAGCGAACGTATTGACGACCTCGTTAATCAAATCGTTGTCTAACTTGGCACCCGCCGCATCCACGGCATCTGCGAAACTCTTGCTCTCCATCCTCTTGACATTACTCTTCGATAGCTGCAGGGCAAATAACGCGATGTCCATAACACGTTTCTTCCCTTTTGTAGTTAAGAAATCGACTCGATTTAATACTAAATCTCTCATGTCTGGACCTACAGCCCTATATCCCCCTTTAACACCACCATACGTCACTCGCATGTTAGCTCTCATTGGCATCTTTTCAACATCTTTTAATACTCTTAAGAAATCACCTTTCACATATACGTTATCCATAAATATATTTTGAACTTTAACGGTTTTAAGATGCATCTTTTGCAATACAGTGTAGGCATCTTGGGGTGTCATTGGATTGTATGATAGATTAAGAGTAACCAGTTTCTTTGCCTTTTTTAAATTTTCACACAAATTTTCTATAGCTACATCTGCCAATTGATTATGACTGAGATCCAAAACTTGTAACTTTGGAGCCTTCAATAGCGTACTTATTGCAGTTCCAATGCGAGCTCCCGATAAAGAATTCCAAGATAAATTTAACTCTATTAATGCCACGTTTTCAGATAACTTCGATAACAAGAAAGCAGTACCACCGATAATGTCATAAAGTTTGTTCCAAGAGAGATCTAAATGAGTAAATTTATTGTTAACGACAACAGCTTCAGCTAATCCACCAGCCGCTTTACCGGTTATCTTATTGTAACTAAGATAGACTTGTCTAACATCAATATTACATTCTACAGCTTCGGCTAATGATTTTATGCCCTGGTCGCCTAATTGGTTTCTATTCAAATTTAATGACCGAAGGCCTCTATTCATTGAAAGGCCAGCAAAAAGCTGCCTTGCACCACTGGCACCTATTCTACAACCCGATAAATTAAGTTCCTTTAAAGTAGAATTGGTAGACAACATTTCACCTAAGTGGAAACAAGCATCATCATTCAAAAAATTATCAGTTAAATCCAAAGTAGTTACATTTCTGTTGTGAGATAAAGCCAGAGCCATGGGCCTGACGCCAAAGGGATCCACGCAGTAGTATTTTAAGATGATTGAATCTGTGACAAGTCCATCATGAAAGGATCTAACAGGGCACTGGCCCATCTCATTGCATATGTCTAAGTATTTTTGTTGACCATCATTCGAGTATATTTTTCTTTCTTCTGGTTTTAATAGCGCATCTTTGATTCCCGGATCCAGTACCGCCGGATAATTAAAGTATGGATGTCGAAGCACAGAGCTCGCCGACATTGGAATATACTTTGCACATATTTCGCCACTACCGGGATCAGAAATTTCATATTGCCTTAGTTTCTTTTCTTGATCTGGGTCTAATGGTGGCATCTCGGAAATAGAAGGTTCTTCGGAACTTACGTCCTCTTCTAATAGAGCTTCAAAAATGATATCCATTCTGGGATCTTCCATTGTGTTATTATAATAAATGAAGGTAAATAAATTGTTTACAAACACATTATCTTACAATAGCACCTCAAAAAGTAAATGACAAAAAGTGAAGTGTCAAAATATTTGCATTTGACGTAAAGGAACGGTTGAGAAACAAAGACATTGAATATACATCCTAGAATACAATTATTGCAAATAATAATAAAATGATGATTGGCTGCATTATCAATCAGTGGGGTTAATATATTTTGGCCTTAATGAACCGTCAAACCGGAAAATAGTAGCGATAAATACCGAAAAGGCTCGTTGATGTAGGAGATTAAATAAGAAGCAAGGTAATAACCAAGTCTGTAAAGCAAAGTAGTAAAGAGGGTTAATTACAAATGTCTATAGACTCGTGGATAGGATTAACGTTTAGATAATAGCCTATGTACTTAGCTCACGACACGGTATCCAAAGCAAGTTATGCTTCAATGATAATAGATACCGTTTTTAACATTGTATTCTCTTGGAAACTTAGGATCTATTTTTATAGATCTTTGTTCTACTTATTTTTATAAATGTAGTTGATAATAATGCCTAGTTTTTACCATAAAATAAAACTTTAATAAAATATTTTTTTAATTATTTTTAATACACCAGTCATATTTCTCGTAAAAAAAATTACTTTGTCGTGAATTTAAATTAAGTACCTGTTTTGTCGCAAGAAGAACATTTTTATGCTATTTATTTTGTATATACTCTACAAAGTACTATGAACGGCAGTTTTTAATATTCTATCAATCAGTGAATTTGACTACTGGCTACTGGAGGTTGAATTTTGACATATGTTCCATACGAAACATGTTAAATCTACAGTAGTCAAATCCATCGACTGATAAAATAATTTCAAGACGTCCGCAAATGGATATCAAAGCTCAAAGCTTGTGAGCAAAGAAAAACCTTCATTGACTTTTGGAGATTTCCTTCGCAACGTTCTCATTCAAAAAATACATACTTATGAATAATTCAAGAGCAACTCAAGGTTTTATTAGTAATAGTGGTTTTCAGACGAGTCTAGCTAGTCTAATAAACCTCATTAGTCGTCGCTGATCGATATTAATATTAATGATCAGAAACGCAGTACCAATTTCAACACGAGAGAGGTTTTGGCCCGGTCGCTCGGCCCTGCGGAATGCCCCGATAAGATTTATGTGGTTCGGTGAAACTAATCGAATTAGGGCGCGGTTGCTAAATCGTCTAATTAATAGAATTTGTCTGCGTTTACATTGTTAGGGGCTTTATCTAACGCCGGTTCTAGGGCACGACCTGAAAGCATTCAGGTGTCTACATGAAGTAGTGCTTTTGCAACAACTATTATTGACTTATTACCTCATGTTGTATATGTTTTACAAGCTATTGTGTTAAGATTACGTATACATAAATTATAAATGGAAAGTTTTGTGTAATGAAAATGTAAAACTCTACGAGACGCAAACTAAATTATCATTTAAAATTATCCATACAGTGATTTAATAAACTAATATTAAATCATTTTATAAGTTTTAACAACCTAAAACAAATTATGACAACAGACTTATTATATAAAAAGGCAAAAGCTGTTATAGTCCATCATGGGAAACACGATTTTTCGATAATAACTTACGAGATTATGTGAGCTCACTTTTAACACCATTTTCTCTAAAAAGTACTAACAATTTATCATTATAACTTTTTGGGTGCATAGGGATGTGGGTGGATTTTGAGATATGAATGAATGGACTTGATGAACATATATGAATGCTAATTAATATTTGCTCATTAAATAAGTTTCGTAATAAATCCATTTTTATCTAATTAAGGTGTATGTCTTTATTAAACACAATGCGCATTATGTAACGTAATAGGCATCGCATTTTATCAAAGTCAAATGTAATGTAAACAACAATAAATTTGTTTATGTAGAAAAATATGTTCTTTTCGGCGTCCACATTTTACTATAAATGATATTTAATTCATTTTTATAATTAGTAGTTTCCGTATTATAGAAACTATTATAACATTACTATGACTCTTCTATAAAAAAATATTAAAAAATAAAAAAGGCTATTCTTCAATTAAAATATTACAAAAAGTTGAAATACGCAAAACGTACGCTAGCATCTATTGACATTATGCTTTAAATAATGACAAATGATGTCTTTTGCTCTTTGTGTCTGTTTATCGCATACTCTATATTGTCAATTGCTGGAAGCACGCCATATATGTTTACCATTTAGGACACTGAAAAAAACTACGCTTATATAAAGTGAATTATCTCTCAGTGGAAGTCAGACCCACAAGGGAGGAGCTATCTACGTGAATTATATAAAAGGAGTGAATTAAATTTAGAATGCTACAAAACGTACCTTCTACTTTAAAAAAAATCCAATTCTTCGCTTCGCATGGATATTTTACAAAATCTGACAAAAAAATCTTTGATTTACAAAAAATATTAATTTTATTAATGGCCTCGTAAGCAGTACACGTCACCGTGAAAACAAATTCCATTTATGAGAGCGCAACGTGTGGGTGCCGGGACAGCTCGTCGTAATTTTTTTGACTGCGCTACGCTGAAGGAAGTGTCCGGTGCAGTTTCATCGGTCACCATAAGAAGCGTTGGTCGCCGCTCTTTCGTCGTCAATAATGTCTACAGCTACATAACGATTCTCTTTGATGTTTTCTCACATCCCACGGCGCATATCACCTTTCATACCGATACCGCTAACGTTTTAGAGACGCTGTGTCCTGTGTTCATCAGAGGTGATGGAGCATTGCAATGGTGAAAGAATTTTTAAAATCGCTGCAGTAGCTTCCGAGCCTATCCAATGGAAAAAAATATTCACAGGTTTCAACTTTATAATATCAGTATTAGTTAGTACATTCAAAGAAGAACACCAGAGCATAAAGATCACGCCGAGTCAAAATATTTCGGCCGTGTCAGCCGACTTACACATGCATGCAATATTTCGGCCGTGTCAGCCGACTTACACATGCATGCAATATTTCGGCCGTGTCAGCCGACTTACACATGCATGCAAAATGTCACCGGTCGAATCACATTTAACTTGCAAGATTACATTGCCTACACTCAATTCTAGTAAATTGTTTCAGCTCTACAGTTATTAAATACATACCTAGCTATCCTACAATTTACCTACTTATGAGGGATTTGTTCCATGGAAACTAAATCACAATCTGTTATAAGTGCTTAAACAAGTAGCACTTCGGTTCGCCGGGAACCCATTACCCACTCTAGTGCTGACATTAAACAAGTACCAGTTGCTTATCTGGTAAACACATAAACGATCAGAGATATTTCAGTCGAGTCCACCAAACTGGCAGTTGATGTTTGATCCGGAGGAATGGAAAGCCTGCCATTATTGCCGCAAACAAACATTGGCGAGATAAACTATATTTGGTTTTCTAATGGAATGGAAAGCTGCGACGGCATCGCGGTTTTGTGGATTTGCCTTCACAGTGTACCCTTGACTATGTTCACTTTTAGATAGTATCTGAATCTCAGTGTATCGTAGAGATTCTTTTATACATGTGTCGCTTACTGAACGCTAACACTAATCATCCATTTAAAGATAAGGCAAAGAATTTTCACACGATTACCAATATAAAATTTTCTTTTGTCAAACTTTAGCTGACAAGAAAAAAAATCAATCGAAACCTTAGTAGAAGTCAGTTGCTAAAGAAATTTAAAGAGCTATGAACAAGAAATTTGGTGCGGCAAATTGTACTCGTGTATGTCGTAAAGAATTTGCATAGCATTCTCGTCGACCTGGCGGTGCTTTTTCAGTTCCTGCCAAACCTTAACGAGCCATACCGACGACCATAAAATATTCCAATGGATCCATCCCAATTCGGCATGTAACAAAACAATCCAGATCTATTCTTGATATGTGCGAGACAAGACCAATTATATACGTTCTAAATATCTCGATGTAAAAACTGGTAGCCTTCAATGCACTATCGATTCTCGGAGATTTATTTAGCAAAACAATAATGCTAATTACTCACTCCGAACGCTTGCTGCAGTGCAGCGCGTGCGTGCGCGCACAAAAACCACGCTAGCACCGTAAAAGGATTATTTTGTGTAAGGCGAATGGCACTCATGAATAAAAATACCACACCAAAATCAAGATGGCGGCAAGACTCTAATCTGAGTATACAGGCCGCTGTCTTTCGGTCCTTATTTAATTAATTTTATCACGCACCTTGTTTTTAGACGGTAAATGCGAACACTTAAAATTAAACGAACGCAAAGCAAAGTCAGATGAAAATGAGATAAAAACGTCAATGAAACTACTGAAATAGCCCAAAGTTTTTAGCCTTATAGATATTGTAAGTTCGAACGTGTGCGAGGTCAAATGTGACCGCGTTCTCTTTCGTTAATCCTAGTGTCAGTATTTAAACGGATTTGTCTTACATTGAGTAAAACTGTTTGGGTTCATAGTGCAAGGACGTAGGAAAATGACTACTAACACACATCTAGTAATAATACCCTGTAAACAGACCAACAAACAATCCCCAAAGGCAGACAAAATAAACAAACAACAATTTTATACATTGTAAGTTTCTGATCAGCCTGTAGTGTCTCATAAATAAGGCCGCGACACAATTAGCTTTTTATTTTTGCGAGCGTACAATCGCGCTGTTGCTTTTATTGTTTGTGATTAAATAACAAACGTGCGATAGTGACAATACATAAATATTCAGCTCTGTTTTTAAAGACTCCCAGATTAAGACAACACGTATATATATATGAGAGATAAAGAGATATGACAAAAGATAAATGACCAGTAGCTGGAACTGAAAGGAAAAGCGGTAAATGTGAAGACGATAACTCATGAATACCTACTCTTGTAGCGTGTAAATGTGAAGACGATAACTCATGAATACCTACTCTTGTAGCGTGTAAATGTGAAGACGATAACTCATGAATACCTATTCTTGTAGCGTGTAAATGTGAAGACGATAACTCATGAATACCTACTCTTGTAGCGTGTAAATGTGAAGACGATAAGTCATGAATACCTATTCCTGTAGCGTGTCTGAGCAGTACTCTTGGTGACGAATTCAGTCGTCAGACGGAGTGTATGTAAGGATTTTTTCAGCAATAACTTAGAAATATCCGAACAGGCTTAGATTTACAGGTATGTTTTCAGTGACATATGTTATATTTATTTCACGTCGAAATGGTGTTGTATTTAAAATGATTTATTTTCACATTGGAACAGTTCTGTTATGAAGGATGCAAGTCCGCCGTCTGTTCGCACTCGCACGCCAGTATTTTTATCAGCCTCTTGCTGTCGCCAGCCGTGGCTGAATCTATACACCGAATAACGTAACTGTAAGATTATAAGAAAATCAAAGATATATGCGTAGGAAAATAATTACTGTTAGGTACGATCATTAATGTTAGGTACGATAATTACTGTTAGGTACGATAATTACTGTTAGGTACGATAATTACTGTTAGGTACGATAATTACTGTTAGGTACGATAATTACTGTTAGGTACGATAGTTACTGTTAGGTACGATAGTTACTGTTAGGTACGATAATTTATTGTATGCACGTTCGACGGATCGCTATGAGTGCTCGTCTGGCGACGAGACCAGGACTAAGTCAACATCGGCTTTAGTACGATTCTTATAATCTTTAATCGATCAAATATTTTGTATATGTTCAAGCTACAAACAGGAGGATATGTTTTGCTCCAATAAATTAACTTTATGGGACAAACGTTGTTCGTCGGTATGATATAAAAAAATGTAGGTATCTCTGGTTTATCTCATGTGTGTTCGGGAGATAAATATAATACCTCCGTAAGAGGCAGGCTCCATCGGGGAGACTTTCCATAACCGTACGAAACGCGACAGAATGACCATCGCTTCACGGCACATATCGCAAGAGCGTGCCCCTGCTATTTTATTATACATGGACGTGCCCTACAATTTTTCTGTCCGTTACTGATATTGATGGTCGGAAAAAATCATAATTGTTTTAATTGTCGACCAATACAATTAGCTTCGGATATGAAAACATTTGATTAACATTAATCTATTTAATTGACGATTGCACGGGACAAGAAGTAATAATCCGTACTGCAAAATAAAAAGAAACTTCTTTGGATCATTATCGACTGCCATAATTGTTACGTATCTTCTCTTTCGCTAATTGCTGCTCCCTGCCCAATTGGCCACCGGAGACGCACAATCTGCAAGTGCGATTCCGCAGTCATCGGCACGGCTGTCAGATGTGTGTATGTGAGCGAGAGCTACCCGGCCGTGCCAACCCGTTTCGGCTATAATGTAACGATGATTCTCATACTTGGCTGCGCTGCCTTCGCCCCATCCTCGCTTGTGTGGTAACCGGACTCTCACAAGCCGTAATAATCGATATGTTAATGCGTGAAGCAGTGACGGAGGAGTATGAAATTTGGCACAATCATATTTTATGTGTAGGAGAAGTGTATAACACTAATATTAGTGTTAACATATATATGTTTTATATAATATGCATAAAATTTTATTATTTTAGTTGTATAAAACGTTACCTACAGCGTGAGCCCACATTAAACTTCAGTAATACACATTCTGTGACAGTGTCAAACATGTCATGACGTACGACATTCAGTTTTATTATAAACATTTAAAAAGGTATTACAGCTAAGTTGTATACGAAGAGGAGTGATTTTTTTAAAATTATGATAGAATTACGATCTCTTCGCGATCACTAGTAATGTTAAATATTATAACATAAATCGTGTTTAATGCCACGTGTCTATCGTAAGGTGACCGAAACATCGGAAAGTGACAATTATAAGAATTTCGATGGACGGTGACGGGATACACTCAAACGGTTTTAAGAGTGTTATATATTACAATAAACCCTAACTAATCAAACCCTCACTGCCCAATCACCTGTAATCAATCACGCAACCATTGCGCAACTGCCATTGCGGGATGCCAGACCCCAGAGTGGTGATCGAAACAGCCGCGCAATAAACAACAAATACCACTTGTAACGCGATAAATTGACATGGAATTGACGTAACCTCCAGAGGTCGAGAGGCGAGCCCGTCTTTCATCAGTAATAAGCTTTTGCTTAACCAATAATCAAATGTATTCGAACGCTATTAATTTTCAAGGTAACGCATTATAAGTACATGTCGGTGGTTGGTAACAATAGGCTACGGTTGTCGTAATGGTTGTTTCGGCTCTGTGATCGTTGTTCATCGGGTTTGTTCGGATAACATCTGTTGCGACCTTTACAGATGTCGGACCAGTCCCTTAGGACATGCCAGAGCCTAGTGAGCCTGGCAGAACCTGGTAGAATCAGGTAGAGCCAGCTGAAGCCTGATAGAGCCTGGTTCACTTGACGTGAAGGTGTACTATGTCGAACATAACCAGGCCAATTTTAATGAATTAAAGTTTAACCGGACCCATTGGAGTATATACACATAACTATTAAAAGCGAGTGCAGGTATTATAATCGCTATTTATCAGCTCTCAAGAGCACAATAAATTACGTACGGCGGTTGGTGCTTGAACAGATTCATAGAACCTTTAGTACGGGCAATCAATTGATCGGAAAATGTAATTTACGTACTTCACTCGCTCATTTAGTTGACGCACTATATCCGCTTTTCGAAATTTAAACGGTCAGCATAAATTTATGTTTTAACACGTTTACTTAATGTATTTGAAACAATCTTTCGGTATAGAAGCGCAGGATTTTTTAAATTATACATTCTTTGGGGCGTTTCGAAGACACTTTTGGAGTTTTTTAATGTTCATTTATATAACGCATTTTTTATATGTGATATAAAGTACAACTTCTTATGTGCATATACAGCACACATACACGGGTTTTACTTTTTATATTTACGCCAAATGACTTATGAATATCTAATCGGTAAAAGCGTCTTTCACAAAAAGCCTTATAGGCAAAACTACCGGCCATGACTGTTTCAGGAATAACCATAATATTAAATATCATAATTTTTAACCAAGCATATTATATAAACTCATTTTCCGTTTGGAAGGAAATCGTTTGTTGCTGGTACTCTTGGAGTAACATGAGAGGAAAGCCAGCTGATACAACATGCACGCATCGATTATTACACACAGAGAAATTTAAATGACGAACCATTATCACTCATTAGGCCATCAGAACAGCCACTTAAAAACTTAAATGTTTTAACAAAAAGTTAACCATAAAGATAATTTTGTACATTACCATGATAAACCATAATGCTAGCGAAGTCCCATCAACTCGTGGGGTAATCAATAACTTTCCTCCAGAGAAAACCAAATCACAACTTTCCACAGTGAAACCCGCCCCCTCATTACCTGAGTCCTACACGTGACACAACACAGCACACATGCTCCAACCATAATCCCATTGTTAGGAACTAGATTGATCCTGCGTCTTCACCCGTGTAATATATCGCATGGAACTTTTCGAGGCAAAAGTAATTTCATGTTTCCAAAATGTAATCGGTGTCTGTGTATTACGTTACAATTAGTTTCTTTATGCAAGAATAATAAACACACATTCTTTCGCTGTTATAGCACTAGTAGGAAGTTAGAAAAAACATTTTCTAATGGTTCGATTATGAAAACATTATAAAAGATTAACAAAATAATATAAAATGTGATTTGCGTCCAGAACGCAAAGTGTATTCATAAAAATGTGAGATGTCTATGAGATCGTCAAGCACACAAGGAGATGTGAGACGGAATAACATCAGATAAGTGATGTAAACTATTACTTTATCACCACGCACCGGCTAGGCTACTACAACACCGTCAACACTTTTCCTGCCGACAATAGTACCAATTCCTTCAAGGTTGTTACGTTATCTATTAGTTTTCAACAATTCGCTCCGAGTTAATTATAAAAATACACTTGACACTCAAATATTTGAACAATCTATACACTTGTAATATGGAGCAAGGTGAAAACATTAATTACATTTGCTCTTGCCGTCTCCGTGACACTTATTATCAACGGTGTAGAGTATAATATAGCTAGACTAACGCCTTTAGCGATGTCGGATCGAGCGTGGGACAATGTTTGAGGTTAGAATCGTTTTCTCGCAATTCATTATCGATGCGCCGGATTATCGATATTAAATTGCCTTCAACCACATACGTTAGGTAGTTATTCGCTCAAATGCGGACTATTATACGGCTTAACGTTATTCATTCCGGAATAATTGTGCCCGGCAAAGTACTTCATGTTCCACTCTAGATCTTCTTTAGCGATCCATTGGCATTAGAAATTACGATGGACGAATATGGGCTTTGTTTGAAAGGATGAGTCGTAGCTGCTGAGTTTGGCAAGCTGGTTTGTAGTTGTTTGCGTTAGTTCGCAAATACGGGTTCCCACAGGATTTGTCTTGCAAAGTAGTAGTGGGATTGAAGCTTGCCTGTTTGAATCATCTGCTCTATCTACTATGTACTCAGGTTATCCGTTCCGTGACTTCTCGAACTCACTTCACACCAACGGAAGAACAGTGCTGGTGTAAATCAACAAAAACTGAGATGGAATGGATGGATAGATAGGTACAATTTTTATAGTATAATCACGTCTGATGTTGATAATATAAAATATAAAACAAAACTACAGCCGCCCATTATACCATTTAAAAAAAAAAACTCAAATTCGAATTCGTAATTCAAAAATTATATTTCGTATGCATCATCATAAACGACCGTTATAAAAAATGCAACGCAAACTAGCATTGAAAGCGCATAATGCAATACAAATATAAGTACCGATTCAGAATCGAGAAGATAAAAATCAAACGGATCCCGATTTGAATACTCGATTATTTTTCAATGGTTGTGAGAGAATTTATGATTTCTTTAATAAAGCCGATGAAGGGCTTATGAGAGGTAGGCGATACGAGTAATCAGACCGCAGCTGCATCTAGATATCGGATGAGGAATAGCTGGTAATAACAGCGTACGAATTTAGCCATTTGTAAAAAAAGGATTTGAATAAGTCTGGTTTAAATAACCAAAGGGTCTCAAATTAGGGACGATTAGCGGGTTTCATTTAGGTTTCACCACATTTATCCTTAATATTATATCTCTTAACATTGGTATGCAAATAGTTTTTTTGCTTTCCTCTCGGTTGTTGTATTGGTTTGTGGGAGTGATTTCTCTAAAACGGACGGAAATGATTACCAGGAAACCGGAAAGGCGCTCCCTATTTCATTAAATATTTTAATGCGGCTTTATTCTACAATTTAAGGTTAATTTTTATCGCCCTCAATGTAGTCTTATTGAAGTATAAGGTAATTAATCGTTTATGTTACTACACCCAACGAGATGTGTTTAAAATCTGTGAATAAACTTTCGTGCTGTTCAAATATCCATTGTCTAGTTTGTTAATGAGATCCTTACACCACACTTTTCAACGTTTATTTCTGCCTCTCTGTAGCACATCCAGAGGCATGTCATAGTAATGAGATCCTATCATCGCACTTTTCAACATTTATTTCTGCCTCTCTGTAGCACATCCAGAGTCATGTCATAGTAACAGCGGCTTTAATCAGGCTGCTCAGATTGCCATATACTAACTAGGTACGTTAAATATCCCCACCATGGTTCAAGCCTTATCGTGGCGGTGGGGCTTAGTAGCCTTTTTTTTATTCACACCACTGGATCGCACCCAGGGCCAGTCAGGGCGCGTAAATGCGTTTCCCCCTGTCAACAAAAAAAAAAAAAAAATACATTAAATTTGAATTTTCACAAAAAGTGTACGTTCAATGTGAATCTTTACAAAAAAAAATCCATCTTTGTCCAGGATATAATGAAATAGAAATTATTTTTTTTTTTTTGATA
>JAFELO010000967.1:261256-293892 GCA_017140195.1 Eumaeus atala
CAGGATATAATGAAATAGAAATTTTTTTTTTTTTGATAATTCCTCTATAATCTAGATTTCAAGAACCACGATACCATTACAGCGAACTCCAGTACCGAACGCGTCACGCCATAAAACCAGATTTGCGCACGCGCAACTCATTGCGACGGGCGATATTAAGTGCAAATGATCCACACTATTGACAGTACAGATGGGATATTTTAATAGAAAAACTATAGTTTATGGTACAAAACGGACATCTAGGCCATGTTATCTGCACTACTTACGCGTGTTGTTAGGTAGCTGAATTATCTTAAATCTTCTCTCTCATGCGAAGTCAAAGTAATTCAATCTAGTTTTTTATGATAATGCACGAAGACTAGAAATTCATAACGAGAAATTTTAGTAAGAGGAAGTGCATGCTGCATTGCAGCCGAATTGAGATGGCTGATGAAGCTCACATGACACCGCCACACGTGATCGCATTAAGTGAGGGGAGAAGGATTGACAGGGCAGACTTCTAATGCAAACTTGTAGGCGTCGGTGGTCGTCAAAAGGCTCCGACTGTTCGATTGCGCCATCATATTATTTAAAAAATAATTAGAATAGCCATAACTTTTATTGCGCTCACAATTTTTAACTATAAATTATTAGGTGAAAGTT
The DNA here is from genome assembly GCA_017140195.1 of Eumaeus atala. Taxonomy (NCBI): domain Eukaryota; kingdom Metazoa; phylum Arthropoda; class Insecta; order Lepidoptera; family Lycaenidae; genus Eumaeus; species Eumaeus atala. Next base: position 261,899 of record JAFELO010000967.1, read on the forward strand.
AACGTTCCTAAAAATAGATGTGCTAGGAAAGTACGTGGCCACAGGAGCCGCTGAGCCGCACGCTCTGCGCGTCGCGCCGCGGCTCAAGTTCACTTGTACGTACTCGAAATTAGAGCTTTACAGTAACGAGGAGTGCTGTGCTGCATTATATCCGGGTTGGGGCGGTACGACCGGGACACATCCCCCCCCCCTCGCTAGCGACCACCGAAGTGGCAGATGTTACCTTTCGTGCGGTGCGCGCGGTGGCGCGTCGAAAACGAGGAAGGAAGGCAGCACGTCTGTATATTTAATATATGGATGTCTGTGGGCGTCCTAATTATCCTATTCATATTTTCCTCTATCGACATTGTACTATCTCACTTCCTGTCAAAGTTCCTGTTCCTAGGGCGGAAAAAAGCTTAAGACATATAGGAACAAGCTTCGTGAGTAACCGCTGCCCTATTGGAGGGGCGGAGGAAAGGAGGGTAACGCGTCTGCATAAGAATAATGCGGATGTCTATGTGTAGTAGTACACTCGGGTGTAGTGTTGGTAGTAGCCTCCGATTACTCGTTTGACCCCCTTTACTAATATTAGTAATAGTAGTACTAATAATACTAATAAAAGCATAGCGATCCTACTGCGTCATAGACGCAGTCATTACACGAGTGTACTTAAAGTGTAAGCATACTGACATCAGATTTCAAATCTATACTAATATGTAATATATTTGTCTGTTTGTTTGAATGCGCTAATCTCAGGAACTAGTTTCCCAAATTGAAAAATTCCTTTTGTGCTGAAAAGTCCACTTTTCGATGTTGGCTACAGGTTATATACCATGACGCTACGACTAAAAGGACCGGAATTATGCTGGCAAAACCGCGGGGTGATGCTAGTTAACCATAAAGCAAAATCGACGAAGCTCGGCGGCGCGGCTAACGCACTCGGCCACACCAGGCATGCCCGTGTTCACCCGATATTCACGTAACTCTCGCTCCAGGGCCATCGGTTGTCGCAAATTGTGCGTGTAATTGATATAATTGGCTCCGGGCCGGCGCGGCTGGTGATATGTGCGCGCACGACGAAGACTATTGCAATATTTACACTCGGATTATAATAAAGCCTTTGTTTATACAAAACAATGTGAACGAGGTCACCGAAACGTCGGGGATAAGAGGTGCCGTGTATGCACTGCTGCCGATCGGCTAGTGGAAGATAGTTAACATTCATATGCAAAAACACTAAGAGTATGGCAATGGCCACATGCAAGTGGATTCGTGGGTGTTCAGAGGGATCATCGGATCAACGGCGCCCACCGTTACTTGTTGTGCAGATGTATATGGATGTATAAACTCGGTCATAAAGATTTTTATGGGAGTCAGTAGCACTATAAAGCGCAGACCGCTCCTTCGCTTTCCCTGTGCTGAAAGAACAATACTAATCACGCTGTCCGTTTTCACGCAAAACAAGCTTACCTACTGTGGTGGCCTTACGACCTTATGGAAGGGAATACGAAGAACTGTGTCAGGTGTCCGCTCAAATACGAATGAGGAACGATCGGGAAGAAGACGTAAACGACGCGATCGTAAGCGCGGTAAAACATTATCCATTAAAAAGCAACGGCGTGGATACGCTCGTCCGTGTGAAATATGCAAAGTACAGCCAGCAACCGAGACGACAAACACAGACACGTGCTACATCTACACAACAACAGAGCTGGCTGTGTCGCCGGGGGTACGCGTGGAATCCTAATCGCCGATCTTTATAATTTCATACGCGTAGTGGCACGAATAGTCAAGTGTGAAACGTATCGAAGGTTATTCAAAGACACCCACATTTGCATAAATGTATGTTTATTTACATACATACATAAACATTTCCCTCCAAAGGTCGTTGGCTTCTCCATTATCGGCCTCCTCTTTAGTATAGATCCTTCGAAATTAAGGTCAGTTTTACTGTTGTAAGGTCGATGAGAATAATTTTCAAAACAACTACTTAGAATGTGTTGAATTTATCTGCTAATTATTTATCTAAATAAAGTTAACACATATATTAACTTTATTTATACTGGATTTAAAAAAAAATATCTGTAGTTCTTTAAACAAAATCTACTGTAGTTCTTAAAAAAAAGTTCTGTAGTTCTTTGAAAAAATGTTCAGTTCTGCTTTTCATACATAAACGAAGAATTTGGAACATATTTTTTTTATATATTTAAGGAGACATACAAGCCGTCGATACGACTTGATGGCTACCGACGCCAGTATAAGCATTATCTATTTTAGAAAAAATTCTACAAGATTGTGCAGTGTAACAAATTGCTAAATATAAAACCATCCTGTGCCACATAGGAGGGCAAATGGGCATATCTATAATTCCAGTCACTTTTAGAAATAAATTAAAATTATGAATTTACTGGTGCGCCTGGCCACACGTGCGGGACACACGTCCCGTCATCACTTTCAATTTGCTGTGAAGGATTATTTTATTTTACATTGCGTGAGAACATCATAATGTGGCAGTTGGTAGTGATGAAGATAGGAGCTGTTAGTACATATTGTATAAGTCAAAGTCCGCCGCCCACAAGCACGCCGGTGTGTGTTTACCTTTGTTTCCACAAATTAACTTATGACTCGTGCGCGAATCAAAGAAACGCCACTTTCACTGCATTCCCGCTGTCTGAACACACACACACACAACCACACACATGGTGCGATATACGAGCATAGATCCGAATAGAGCTCAAATATAATTTATTACCACAACCATCAGGTTGCAGTGCCAGGTCGGTGTAGGTTGCAAGTAGAACAACAAAAATGGCCTGACAGTTAGCTTAGACTTTTAATTACGTAGTTATTAAACAATAAAATATGTATTGTATAACTTTGGCATATTTGTCATCACACGTGAATCTGAATATCTATTACATCATCTTGAATGATACCCTTGTGGCGAAATTAAGATAAGATACATTTGTGGCGAAATTAAGATAAGGTAAATAATAGACATCTGGTACTCTACTTTATAGCACCTGTACACTGTATAATCCTCAACAGTTCTTCACAGGTATTACGTCGCTAACAACACAGATAATATTTTAAAGCCAAACCTACACACAGTCAATGCAATCTAGTCTATAACTGTTTTAAATTATGTCAATTCAATTATAATCTGCAGTTTATCAGATCATCAATATCAAAATTCAACAAAACGTTCATTGGTAGGCATCAGGTCCAGCAATGAGCCGATGTTAAGTCTAAATGTTGTCCCAACCAATTAAAAAAACTGGCCGTTTTACATACGACGAAATAGCATTCGTATTTCCACAATCACACTCAGAGTCCACTGCTTTATCCTCACAATTTGTAATTTCTAATCGCATCATAATCTACGAGTTGCCGTGCAAATTCTAACTGAAACATCTGAGTTATCTCATATCGCAGATAGCGTCGATTGTTAATTAAATTCCGTAAAATAGTTTTCATTTCTCCGCCGGCCTCTTTGGACTGCGTGCAATTTATCAATACACGGACTGAGTCACCGCTAATCCGTAGCGTATTGCATATTCCTTACCTGAAAGCAGAAATTTACACGTTTTCAATTATGATTATGATGAAGATAGAAAAAAAATATTGCAATCAACAGGTAAACGCATTGGTAGTGCTTCGGTGTTCGCGCTACGTACCGCGCCTACTTCCGCGGTCGAATGTAGTAGGCAGTGAAGTGACGCCCTACAGTCGATTCCCACGTCGCGTCGGAAGAAAAAATAAATATAGTATATTTGGATGGAAAGTGTTTATAATTAAACTGGCCGTCCGTCCCGGCTTTGCAAGGATGTGTTATGAAATTTGGCAAAAAAATCATTGATTTACAGAAATATAAAAATTACGATGTTTGATTTCGGTTATTATATAGTGACAACAAATTAAATTTATAACAGACCAACGTCTGCCGGGACAGCCAGTTGTCAATAATTTCTGCAGCTAAATAAGGATTTACTCAGATTCTTTTTTGACATTAGGTTACATTATCGAAGTTTTCATAATGATCAATATGTTTTTGAAAATGTTATATAGCGTATGTTCAGCAGTGCTAGTGTAGGGTCCTAAGGGTAAGTTGTCAAATCGGTCCAGTTCGTTTCGCAGACTATTCAATGCAAAACAAACGGACAATCAAATCTTTCTTCTGTATAGATATAGATAAAGATGACTAACGGCAAATTATCTGCGTAAATAGCTATGAATGACAATGTGTTTGCCCCCCCCCCCTATCCTATAAAAATACCTGATGATAAATAACTACTGACGTAGACAGCGTCTTCGACATGTTTTAATCGTTTGTTCTTTCGCCGCGTACATAGAGAGTGAGGGGGGTTGTGGTAGGAGGGGGCGTGTGTCCGCGTAAGCCGTTAAGGTCCATTACACTAACACGATAAGGGCCTATCTAACAGTGCATGTAACAGCACACCCGCTGAATACCGATCTGTGATAAACGCGCCCGCTAGTAGGGCTGTCGCGAGGATACAAACGACGGCCAGTTTCAAGGGACTATCAAAGTAGTAGTAGTCGATAATTAAACCTTAGTAATAACAAAATGCTTCTTATTGGTTGCTTCCCATCGGCACTTTAATAGCAACCTGTTCAAATCGGCAAGTTTATCTAGTGTAGGGGACAAACGAGTAATCGGTGCCCTTCTACGACCACCGACGTCAGTGAACATCAGCATGACTACTATGCCGATGCGTTGCCCTCCTTTTCTAGTTACTAGAAACTTACAAAACGCGACGCTATAAATATCTCTTTCCGGCGGGTTCCTATATGAGCAAGAGGTATACCTCCCCGGTCGTGTCAATACAATAATTAAAATTAGATAGCACATATAAAATTGGCAACCCTGCCAGATGATGTAGTAACCATCCCTTTCTATCACGCGGTGAAAGTGAATATTAAAGAAAGACTGCTACGTCTGAGGATTTGATAATGAGTTGGAGAAATGGTGAACTCCTCGGCCCTAGGGACCGTGGAAAGTGAAAGTCGTGACAGTAGGACGTGTAACGCACGAGCGCGGCCCCGCCTGCGCCGGACGCCCGGTGCATGGCCGTCGTCGTTCTCTGTACACCGGCGAGATGGGGCGAACTAGTTCGTGGAATGTACAATCGCAGTATGGTGCATTTAAATGCCATCTTTTTCAATCTAAATATAGCCACCACCAACATGAAATTGTTCATGCGCACGAGTTTTTCAAAACTTTGGAAGTAATGGAGCTTTGTGAAAAACTTGATAATGTCACATGACGATGAAATTCAAAGATCAGAAAATAACTTTGGTACGTATCCTATAGGAAATCACGGATAAGTGTCTCCAAAAATGAGGACATGAAAGTTGGGAACAATGGCACAAGCTATCGCTTAATCTTGTTCAACAAAACCACAATCATTCTGCCTCCCGGTGTAGTCCTGCATTACTACAACATATTTCAATGCAAATTTAAATTTTCCATATCAAATATCGCGCTTAAACCGCACCTCCCATTGTGTTCCCTTTGACTGATAGCTTGTCAGCGCCTGACAAATCAAGATCGATTCCGATACTATTCTTAATTCCACACCCTCCATCTCCCTCCCGCTACAACTGCGCACCGATCACGCCGTCTCCCTCTCGGACACGCGTGATCGTGAACTTAGTGATTTGTTAGTATCATTTGTCATAGTAATTTTTATTTTGGAAAGTAGATAAGGAAAATTGCTTCTGACACTTTATAAATTGGGCGTAATGTTGCCGATGAGAAATTATATTTAGACAATATAAATTAGCCATCGGAAACGCTTATTCTGAATGTGGTCGTAAAATATTATGTAATGTGTAAACATTGTGAAATGTGAAATATGGCCGCAAGGTTTACACAAAAAAGGTTTCAGAACTCGGGGGAGACGGATCTGAATTTGGGTTCGATGGTTTAATGCGATTCGTGCGAGTTAGGTGTAAATAGGTTTTCTAACCGGTTCAGATAGGATACGATAAATCCAAGCGCAACACCCATTCGTCAACAGCTGTCGACTAAGATGATAGTGAATATTATAAAACGTGGAAACGCGTGCTCGCGGCTCTTAAGGGGTTTCACTGCGGTGTTCTGTCATAGTCTAGCGTTCTCATCACATTACGGCAGTCGTGTATAGATCATCGAAAGTGAGCCAATACAGAAGCGATGTTTGTAAAACATCATCTGCCTGTTGCGTCAGTGGCTTTTCTGATTGATTTGTGATTCTACAAGTTCTGAGAGTTCTCTTACGGCAAACAGAAAACTGTGTGCCAAATATATTTGCCAACTTTATATAGAAAGATAAATTTGTAGCCGTATTCTGTTGCACAATTTGTATACTTTAATTGTTCGTTTTAGATCTATTGATAGATGAATACACTAGGTGAAGATGAATGATAATAAAACAACCATACCATAATGCAATCATCTGTACATTCGGTGAAGAACAAAAATCCTGTTCCTTTGAAGAGTTGCGCAAATTAAGAAAATTTAACACTTGAAAATTAAATGTCGGTTATATTTTAATATACATTATTTCATTACAATATTCCTCTAATTTCTCTACCACACACAAGATGTTGATAGAGGTACAATAAATTCATAGTTCTGATGTTCAGTAATCAAACAATGTACCTATCATAAAACTTTCGCTTTCGATTCGTAATAAACATGAGCTTTGTTTTTTCTCCTCGAAATAATTCTATGCGCGAAATAGCAAAACTAATCAGATTGTTGTCGCGTATAACAATGTGTAATAATCACTTGGACAATAATGTTACCTCAGGACTGGCACACCTTAATAGTACATTTTGACAATGATAGCGTAAACGAGGAAGATAAAGTATTTCTTAATGGGCTATTAGCTTAAGCAGTGGAATATCACGTTCACACAGAGGAGCAGGGCGGAGGACGCGTGACCTGGCACTTCGCTGGATGCGCCCGCTAACCACCGAGTGATGCAAATGCTTTCTCGTGTCGAATTGTTAGGTCACTTTAGTACTATATCTGTCAAGAAGCCGCAGCCAGGCGATCACGTGAGATAATACGTGGACCGTGCGCTAAGGAAATTATTAACAGAACAACATTCTTAAATATGTAATAGTAAATTTTGTCTACACGTTAATTGTAGTTGTCTGGAATGAAACAGTTTAGCTTATTCTGGACGCATGGAATTGCCGGTTCTTTGGAATATATTGAGGGATTAAAGGTATGTTTATATAACTAAATTCACGCCTTCTCTTGATCATCGTGTAGTGTGTACTGTAGTAGAAGATTTTTGTTATATTTTTGACTGTGAAAGTGTCTTCTCTATCCTGGAATTGTTCAATTCGATCTTGTACTACTATTTCCAGATCTCGCAAGAGCTTCTCTTAAAAACAGACAGCCCGTGGATGTTGTGAACTTGGATATACTACGTGAAGCGCACAAACAGTTGTCTAGCATGAGCGTCGCGTGTTCAGCGAATGTTTTTACGTTGACGCAACGGGCCGCACAATAGGCGCGGACATTGCACAATTGTCGTTTTGTTTTAAGAGTAGAAAGGTGATGTTTTATTATGGGAAATGGAATTTGTTGTTTTAACGGAATACCGAAATCGAGGTTATCTGGAAGTGTGACAGCCGAGAGAGTACAGTCGCGTGAATAAACATTTGCAGTGCTTAAATATGTAATGTGCGCGCTAAAAGGCTTTGGTCGGGATTTTTAAACCGTTTAGTGTGTTTAAACGGCGTTAGTTTGTTAGTTGACAAAGCTTTTTTATATTTTCACGTGCGTCGTCATTGAACTTAATTATTTTTATGTGCAAAAGTGGCCTAAAAGATTGTCACGTCACTATTCTTGTTTTTTACTTTAGCTTGTTTCCCTGTGACATTAACTAAAGAAAGGTTTTTATCCTCAACCTAATACTGACCGTTTCTACTAAGCAAGTATATTTTAAACGAGCACGGTAACGATTTTTAACAGACAGTGTGAAGCTGTTCTAGACGAAAAACACCTATTAAAAATTCTTATTATAGCGCTGACAGAAAATTCATCAATATTTACTATATTTTGAAGTCTATATTTATTATTTCTTAATTCCAAATAACGCGGTGGTAAATTCGTGAGAGTGGGCGCAAGTTATATTACATTAATGTCGTCGAGTGTACGTGACGTTGCAATCTATCTAGCGAAATGTCTAATCTCTCCTAAGTCTAGCTTAATTATTGATGCCTACGCTTAGCTATAAATCTGCAGGCCTCAGATAACCACCCCGCTAGTTCCCACCATAATTAGACAGATAACAAACTGGCCAGCCAGCTTTTTACAGGTAATTAACATATGTTTATCGCAAGGAAAGTATCACTCGGGGACTGTCTGCAAATACATTATTACACTGAGTTTCCAAGGGGAAATGTTCGTCATATGCGCAATCTCCGATATGCAAATGAAATGGACAATTTCGCTAACGGTAGGGTTGTGTAAGAAGCGTCGTTCACTGTAAGCGAAGATGGTTTATATTACTCTTATTTATTCTTTATATTTTTGGAGTTGTGCTTCCTCTGGTGTGTTAAAGAGAAGTGATGTAAGACAAAAGGATTTTACGCTTGCCTAGAGTGCGTATCTTCATATAAACCGATGCTGTTTCCTGACTTCTGTTGTTGTATCGTCGTATTAACGTTGTGTACACATTTTGCAAACTGTCCGTGTCCCGTGCTTCGAGTGTAAAAAATAAGCTTTCTGTTTCTATGTGTGAAACTTTAATCGATATCTAAGTAATAGATTAGATTTAAGATTAGTAATATTAAAAGCTATATGTATTAGAGTACCGACGCCCATAAACATCAACACAACACTATAGCGGTGCGTTGCCCTCCCCCGTTACCTCCCCGGTTTGTCACCTGATCCATAAGTTGGTTTATCCAAACCGTCTTTTCTCTTAATTAAGAAGCTTATTTTAGCAACTTTAGAGGTAGTTGCATATGATATGTGTCGCGCTTCGTACGGTTTGTGAGTAGCCGATGGCCCATTGGAGGAAGCTGAATGTAGGGCAACGCACCGGCATAGTAATTATGCTGATGTTCATGGGCGTCGGTAGTGGTAAAAGGGCTCCGATTTCACGTTTGTCCCCCTATAAATATAAAAAATGTGTACTAGTGTTATCCCACGGTTTATCCCGCACAACTCCGGTCCTGTTAGTCGTAGCGTCGTTGTATATATATATAGCCTATAGCCTGTCTCGATGAATAGACTATTCAACACAAACGTAATTTGTTGGCTGTATCGGTTATTGTGAGGGACTTGGCGTGTTAAATCTGCTTCTGCTGTAGTCCACCACCAGGGGGTTCGTACTGTCTCTTATCCGAATGTATCTTCTCGAGTAGAACGCACTGTTGTGCTTAATAAGATCGGCCGCGGAGTCTTTAACAAGGTTGACAGTAAACAATCGTTACAAATTTCTGATTGCCTACTCTGACAAGTTTTAACGTTTAATACCCAATTGCGTCCGAAACGAGATAATGATACCCGAGCAGTATGTAACATGTAATTGGCTATTTTCCCTGCTATGAATCGGTTGCCTTGGCAACAGGGGTGACACCATGAACATTAAAATGTATTTCAGTTTGGTCTTCGTTTTGGGGAATACCTTCTCCCTATTCTCAGGTTTTCCGTCGTGCGACCTTCTCTGTTACTGTTACTGTTATAGGTACATCTTGGGTGTGTTGCGATTAAAAAGGCTCCGATTGCACGGTCGTCCCCCTATACAATAAAAAAATTGGTTAATAGTATTATTACAGATGGAGGCTTTTCATTTATCTATAAGATTGCTCGGATAGTAAAATGAGCTAAAAATTGTCGCTAAAACAATGTGGCGGTGAAGTATTTTGGCGCGTGCATTACCGGTACAATCAGCACGGCCGCGGCAGATAGGGGCGGGCGCGGGGCGCGGATCTACGTAACGCTGACGCGCGTATTCGGCTACTGGCAGTGAAAGTGGGCGCCAAGCTGACTGTACCACGGCCCTTTGACGTGTATTGTCTATGAGCTGAAGATCAGACGCGTAACACGAAGCAGTGCTTTACGACTGAGACATTTATTATAAAATCTGTTTTCACGCGAATCAACTCCGTGGCTAACTAGCATTTATTACGAGGTAGTGCCATGAGGTTGGGCCAACACGACCGGGCGGTACATCTCGCTCACAAGATACCGCTGTAAATTGTCAGCGACGCTGTCGCGTTTCGTGCTGTTCGTGTGTAGCTGGTGGCCCATTGGGGGATGATAGGACGGCAACGCATCTGCGTAATAATCATGCGAATGTCCATGGGCGTATGACCCCCCCCCTCCCTTCCCACAGATGGGAAGGATTGATCCCGATAGTTTCATAAGATTATCTAAAGTAATTATTCTTCTAGCGTTATCCCTGTCTCTTTAACAGGGGGGGGGGGGGTGCGCACGTGTGGCATATTCTTCTAAATCTAACCAAACGCATCTAAACCGCAGCAGCCGTCTGGACGACAGCGCATTGATGATGTTGACATCTAGCATAAAGAGCGGCCGCCATTACTGATCGTATCAAAGGCAGAAGTAATAAATAAAGTCGCCGTGAATGGATCTCCTGACAGATCGCTATCGGTCAATCGAAAGTGTTTAGATCTCCGGCTAATTGTTCTAGCCGTGAATGGCGATTATCATGCGTTGCTTCATCTCGATCGACTCTCGAACGCGATTGTATCGACAGTCGAGTTTACGTAGTAAATAAAACCATTCCGTTGTTTTCATATGGTATGTGACTTAGGCAAAGGGTCGTCAAAACTTGTTATTGATATGGGAAAGAATATAATCATTTCAATATTTTAAATAGGCAAAGGAACCCGTAATCGCAGAGCTTGAAGACAAGAGTCTTCAGCCAATGCGTTCTCCCCGTTATTACCTACGTGGCCGAAACATGGCCTCGTAATTTAGGACTGGACCGCAAGTTTAGCGGTAGCTCAACGGGTTATTGAACGTGTTACGTTGGGTGTCTGTCCGACAGAATTCGTAACGAAGCCATAAGGCGGAGAACGTAAAGTATTCGATATCACGCGACGAATAAGCTCTCTGAAGTGGCGATGGGCTGGTCACACACTCAGAAGAACAAATGGCAGATGGGCCAGTAAGGTTCTGAAGTGGAGGCCGCGTTTAGGACAACGAAGTGTTGGTCGACCGTTCACCAGGTGGGAAGACGACCTCCGTGCCGTAGCCGGTCCGGGATGGATGAGAGTATCGAGAGATCGGGCGTCTTGGCTTTAATTGAAGGAGTCCAGCAGTGGACTGATAAGGGCTGATGATGATGATGATGATGATGACAAAGCAACCCGTTCCTATAACCAATACAATTTAGTACGAAGTGCAAATGCTGCATTGTAGCCTGCTTAGGCCGGCTCGTCGGGGAGGTCATGTTCATATGATGCTGTCGTAGTGTCAACTTTTGTGTCGTCTGTGAATCTCCTCTGTCACATTGGAGGGCGCTGAGGTAAAGAGGAGCAACATATCAGCATAACAAATATTTGGATGTCTGTGGAAGTGGGTAGTCACAGAAAGGGTCCGACAGCTCGCTTTTCTTATAAAAACAACAACAAGCCATCACGCATATCCCTTACGGATAAACCACTGCCCCGCACGAGCCTTACATTCTTGATTTACTTCCTCCACATTAATTACTTTCTTCAATATGAAAATACAGAGCGCAACGGCATAAAAAATAGTAGCTATGAATATATTTAGTAGGTCTACTAACTAATGATTGAATTTCTAACCAAGTCCTGTCTTTGAGTCTTTAGAACATGTCTATGGCAACTTGTTAAACTACTGGCGATTTTTATTTCATGTACAATAACAATTTATCGATTTCACACTACGCTTGACAGATATCACACCAAGCGTGAAGCACTAATGACCTTACTGTCCCAAATTTAAGGTGCGCAATTGTGCTTCGATTGCAACTCGGTGTAATGACGATACAAATCGAGTAGGGAGCATGTGACAGTTTTGAAATTACACAGCCCCCTTGAAGAATGACGATCGGTTATTCTGATCACAGGGTTACAGAGGAAAGGCTGTACAAAAACTCTCATGCCTATATATTAGTAATTTTAAACTGTAATGATTTACAATTATAGTCCATATTACATTGGTTTGTCCCCCGCGCATCTCATACTAAATGGATAAGGCAAGGCTCTCGGGTCTTCTTCGCACGGTTTTTTTCTATTTTCCACCATTTGTCAGTTGCTCGTTGTTTTACACTCGTCGCGTCCCCGTCTTGTGATTTTATAATTTAATTAAACTCACGTTATGGACGTCTACTTTCGTTTTTTATCATAATTTTATTCAAATGTAATCAAAATTCCAATACGGGCAGACTATTTCCAATTTCGATGTAATTTTAGAATTTCATACACGTATATTACACCGTAAGAGAGTTTGGTTATATTTGTCCAAACCTTCCATTGGGAGTTTTCTAAGGACTCTCAAAACTGTGTCACTACAGCAATGACTGAGGTGTTTCTGAACAACCAGAATACTCTGCCCAATTCGGCAATACAACAACATTTTCCATACAGCTAAATGGTTTATAAACTGACTGAGACTAATGTCGGGAACTATTGAACTAAATTTAAAAAAATATTGTGTTCCATTTATCGAGGAAGGCTTTATGTTGTATACCATGACGCTTCTACTAATAGACCGGAGTTACGCGGGTTGACCCGCGGGGCGATGATAGTAAAATATATCAATACTTTCCCTTAAATACCGCAGACAAATAATCAGTTCGTCAAATATATAAAGCAAGAGTTTAAAGATTGACTTTTAATATTTAATATCATAACACATTTTTTAAATTCTAGCGGCCTTTGTAATGAAGTGTACAACTAAATCACCAACCAGTAATAGTACCCATCTATGTGTTGTTGTGTTGGAATTTAATAATGCGAAATATAAGAAAAAGGTTCTGAATAGATAAGCGATTTCCGTAACGGTGATAGCATCGCATGGGAAAATATTTGGCGAATGTGAAAGGTTGACGACGTTAGTTCTTAGCAAACAAACTCGCTGATGTCCGCTATCCGCTACAACGATATACTTACGTAAAAGAGGGATCAAGGTAACGGCTCAGCATCTTCGCGTACAATTATGGGCGTGTCGTTAGCAGATGTATCGTCTGCTTGTTCGTGTCTCTATTGCACCAAAAAAAATGTCATACATAGTGGGCATGCTGGTGTTAGCAAGAACACCGGTTGGAATCTGTTCCCTTATAGGGAGGCGGCTGAGGCACCCGCAGTGTCCATCAGTGGCTATGTCAGCCACCAGTCCGCTACATCACCCGCAGTGGATCCCTCCCACTGTTGGAAGAGTACAAAGTTTTGCAACCGAAAGCAAAACAAGTCTATTTATAGTATAAAAAGGAGTAATTTGTGGACTACAGACGTCCACAGTCATCCGCATTATTATCACGGAAACGCGTTACACTTATTTCCTCTTCCCCTCCACGCGACGTCCTGTGAGCGAGAGATACGTGCCGGCCGCACAAAATGCGACAGCATAACATCATCACGCAGCCCCTGGCGAGTTACCTCCCCGGTTGTGCAGTCAAATCTTTGCTTACTGTCCCACGTCATCCTGCCAAACGTTACATTACTTCAGGTAATTGAATATTGCCTATCGGATCTGATCGATATCTAGCCAATAGCTTGTATTGACATTTAAGAGCGCGTCGTTCTGCTCCTCGGGCCCGCCGCCCGCCCCTCGGGTCACGGCGCTCAACCGGCCAAGGCCGAACGCGTGTCACGACCACATCATTCGATGATGCGTCACCACATTTCTTCGGCACGACGTCACTTCGCTGCTCGCCCTAAAGGCTGTAGTTATCGATACAGTTACGCCAGTGCTTCGGTAGTTCTTTCGGAAGTCCTCAGATTATAATCGGTTTCGCTGGGCAATGTACGCCTTGGATGGTCCTGGGTGGAAGCTATCTGCCTGTTATGCCGTCCGAGCCGAATTTCGGCTACCGCGGCCGTCACTATTGAGCAGAGGCAAATACGCATGACATATAGTGCATAAGTGTTTGCGCAGACACAAGTGCACTCCCTGTTCCCTCACTCTTCCATTCCGATGGGACGGCAATCCGACGCGACCGCAGTGAAATCAAGCGCGGGGACGACGACTCGACGTGGAGACGGCGCTCCCAGGTACGACGGTGCTACACCGTCAACTTCCTAACCAGACGGGTATTAGAAATTGAAAAATCCTATTAATCCTTTTTGTATGCGCCGACCTGGGATTCGAACCCGAGACCTCACGTCTGTGGCAGAACATGCTGCCACAAGACCCCGAGCCCTGTTGCGAGTAGGTATGTACTGTCGCTATCGTCATGGGACATCACTAGCGCGTCTGTTGGACGGCCTCTTTATCCTTGTTACTTGTATTTTAAAAATACTTGTTTAAAGTAAATCAACTATTTTAAGCCTACTATCACCCATATAATGCTCCGGCCAGTAGTAATAGTGTGGGACTCGTGGTAAGAGGTGATGCTCTTCTCGGGCCTAAGCTGGTATTGCAACAGGTGTACTATCATTTTGACATCCAGTAAGAGATTTATAACAATCATATTTTCCAGAGGATATTTTTTTGAAGAGGTAGTGTCACGCTGCATAGGTGGAGGTACTGCCTTGCATGGTGCATGACACTACATCCTCCTATGGGACGGAATTGGGCCGGCACGACCGGGGAAATACCTCTCGCTCACTTGATACCGGCGTAAAGTGACTGCGTCGCTGACTCGTTTCGTGCGGTTTGTGAGTTACCGGTGGTCCCTTAGGGGGGGGGGGATGATAGGAGGGCAAGGCAGCTGCGTAACAATCATGCGAATGTACATGGGCGTCGATAGTCATAAAAAGACTCCGAATGCTAGTTTGCCCCCTTAAGCTATTTAAAAAAATGCAAATAGGTATTTTCAATTCACTTTGAAGCAGGAGAAAAACAATAGAAAAGTGTGTGTGTGTGTACTTTTGTGCACATGTTAGAAGTAATACTTTTTTGGCGTAACAAGAGCAAAACTAAAACGTTAACTATAGCTAACTTCAGAATGTCGTTATTTCGTGACGGCGTGCGTGCGTATCGAAAAAATTTATTCTCATCATTTTTCCCTAACGCGCCAGCAGCGATAAAGCCGATGATGCTGAAATAACTATTTTGAAATTAATGCAATCCATTTACAAAGATCATTGTTATGAGTGAGACTATCGCCGCGTGTGGCGGGGCTCGACGTGGCCCGCGGGCCGCGGCGCTGCGCCGATCGCTTTGGCAAATTGCCAGCCATCGCTCACGACGGACCTTGACCTGGGACGAGCTCGTTACGTAAACCCGTACTACATTCGATGACTTCGCTAAGAAATCACCTCTGAATGTTGATGATATCATAAGAAACATTTTATTAATTTTTTAGGAAGAGGTAAGCCATGGTGCATAAGAGTGTCATATAATGTGTATGACGCTACGTCCTCCTAAGCAACGGAATTGAACCGGCACGATCGGGGAAGTACCTCTCGCTCATATCATACCGGCGTGAAGTGACAGCACAGATGTCGCGTTTCGTGCGGTTTGTGAGTAGCCGGTGCACCATTGGGGTGGATGATAGGAGGGCAACGCGTCTACGTAACAATCATGCGAATGTCCACGGGCGTCCGTGGTCATCAAAAGGCTCCGATTGCTCGTTTGCTCCTTATACTATAAAAAAGTATACGAGGCCAACGAGCAGTCGGAGTCTCTTGTTAACAACCTACGCTCATAAACATAATAATTTTTATTCCTTCTCACATCCAATGTCCCACATGAAACTGAATCAGCAACTAGCCCAATTTTTCTATTTGATATTGATAGTACTTAGTACACAATCTAAACAGACGTATTCTTTACACATCTGTAGGTAACAGGCGAGTACTAGAACATGACGGAACATAGACGCCGGTGAAGTGCAGACGAAGCCGCGGGCGCGTAGTATATTGGTATATGTGTAAAGTGAAAGCGTGTGACCTTTCTACGAGGTTGCGTAAGGTAGATGTAAGACACACTGACAGACGGATTGTTCAGTCGGATACGTTTTTTTCTCTTTTCGTTTCATTAGCATTCAAAGGTTGGTTGTCATTCTGGGCAGCTGTCGTGTGTGTGCCGCGTGGGTACTAACATCCGTACTGTATGGCGTCTGCACATGACGTCACGTGAGTGTGTAATTGCGGTGTCGTATCATTTGTCCGTTCGACACTGCACCCTACGAGTGAGCTGCAAAATTAGACCTTTATATTGATACCTAGCCAAGTATTTTTTCTCGTTCGGATAACGCATTTTTGTACTGCTGCTGGTCCTGGGTGGGATTTTGATCCGATGGGCGTGCGGGACTCGTGTATAAACCGAATACGCACTAAAACTCCGCGGGTGGCAACGGCCGACTGAACTGTCCTAGATCAATCCATCTTTATTAGGCGCGAATAATACTCGATACAGTAAACAAAAAAATAAATCTGGAAAACAGGTTTTCCAGATTTATCTGGTTATTATACCAACCTGACGTCACACCTGTAACCGTCACGGGATCAGAATGAGTTGTGACATGCCGACATGAGCCGTAACGTCCCTCATAGTGTCGCGAATACTCTGTCGGTACCAGAAATACCTAATAGTTTCACACCGGGTATCTGCCGTACATAGACGCTAAGTACTTATCAGCACCCAGACGATATCCAATGCTAGACATAGGCACCCCCGCCCCCCAGACAGCGCCACAAGTCACGGTCACAAGCTGCTTGCATCCTGCGGTTTCCCGCCAATGCCAATTTAACCGTCCACTTGTTTTTTAAGTTGACGACTGTTAAGAAGATATTTATCATATTTTAAAATGCATTAAAAACTCGGTGATAATAATGCGTGTACCGCGTGCATACAGATGTGCCCGATATCTTTGTCAACTGTGAAGCAAAGATCTTGACGAACTTATTAGGATGCGGCGCGCGCCAGGTTCAACAGACGCAAGTCATTGGCATGCGCTTCGAGCCCCACGATTGTTCCAGCCCTGTACTAGGTACACGGTCACTGACGTCTATATAGCTGGATAGTTAACAATTAGTTTCTTAATTATTATTATTTTTTATTAATTTTAAAAGGGGTTACCCACACGGATACGTCAGCCCCATCGTACCTAACTAAAAAAAAAACTAAAAACAAAAAGAACAATTATAATTATAAAAGAGTGTCATCATTAATTTAATATTCGAGCTAAATTACACATTTTTTATCTCTCTCGTTGGATGTGCCAAGATACTCTGTATTAGCCCAACATCAAGTACATTTAAATTATATTCTCTAAATAATAACTCTCTTTCACTCTTGTTCCTGACACAATCCATCAGCAAATTGTGCATATCTCCAGTCTTCTGGCATATTTCACAATTAGGCGAAACTGCTTTTTTCATCAGAAAAGCAAATTTTACTGATGGATAGTGTCCTGAACGTAACCTTAGTGCTAATTTTACATATTTTGAACCTAACTTGCCGTCATCAAACCAGTTATAGAATTCCATAAATAGATTTTCCATTTGTCAAATCATGACCTTTTGTACATTGAAAAATGTTCCCAGTGATCTGGAATATATAAAATCTCATCTCCTACCTCAACTGCCAGCTTTGACAACTGGTCAGCCTCCTCTTTACCTTTAAGGCCTTAACATAACTCGCGTTACATCTTTATTAAGTATATCAATAATTTTGAGAGTATTATGATACATAGGCTATCGATGCACCTCTGCAATCAGAGGCGCATAGAGCCAAATGCTGCAAAGTACTTTTACTGTCTGTAAAAATTATTAATTTGGTTAAATTTTGAGCATATGAATGAACCACCGCTTGCCACACTGCAATGAGTTCCAGTGTCATAATAGAAATATATTCATTAATTTAAAATGTAGATTTAAACCCGTATTTTGAACAAAAAAAAGCAGCTCCACCATTATTTACACTTTTAGAACCATCTGTGTAGATCCTAAAGCAATTATCATAGTTATAATATACTTCAGCCTCCACTTCATTCAGTAGTACATTGGGAATCTTCTGAACGCCTAACACACTCGGAATCAGTTTCAGTTATGTTTTTAGTTTTAATAGATATCAACCAGACCTCAAGCAATACGTAGGGTGCTCAATTCCTTGAGAAGGTAGTTGGAAGTAAGGCTTACTTTTTATTTCGCCAGTATCTATCATTATCACAAAGATTTGCTTAATTCTGAAATTGTGTTTAAATTTAGACTATCAGCCAGAGAACGAGTTGTCAGTATATAGTTGCATGCAAGGTTCTGGCGTCGTAAGATAACGGTGGAATGTTTGATTCACTCTCCATTACGAAAATTGAGGAGCTTCTTATAAAATCACCTCTATTCTAAGGGATTGATTTTGAATTTTATCCATTTCAGATAAGTGTGTTTATGCACCAGTTTCGTATAGGTTCCTACTTCTTACAACAGATACATAAATTCGACGCATGTGCTTAGGGTGAATTATAGCGTCCAAGTTGTTAGCCTATGAACTGAAGTACAGCCTCGAGCGTATACGTTAGCTAACACCTTAACAACAGCAGTAAGTTTATCATTTATATAGCCGCCTTATGCTTTGCTTGTATTCATTTGGCACATGCGTGATATAGTTCAATTTGCTGTTACGTTATTCTACTGAAGCTTTTACTACTACTACTATTCGTACCCCATAATTTCGTAATTATTCCAAATACAACAGCTATCCACTTGTAGAGATCAGTGATCAGGGTCTAAATACCTGTGCATACGCATATGGTTATTATGTACAATGGCATGTGAAAAGAGTTTCGAGTGTGTGATGATGTATAAGTCGTGAGGAACGTGACAAATCGCAGGGAAGCCTATTTTATGGCATTGATGGTAAGCGGGGTCCATAAACATTCGCACAACTAAAACATATGAAAATACCTTCTATGCAATAAGAGAAATGATTTAGTAAGACGTGGCAAGCTGCATTGCAGCGGAATTGAGCTGGCACGTACCTAACATGCCAGCTGAGCTGTTTTAGTTCTTGCGGCTTTGGTTTTACGTTGGCCTATTGGAGGGGACGAGGGAACGTTACGTCTGTATAACATTCATGCGAATGTCTTTAGGCGTCCATAGTCATAAACAGACTCCGGCTGCTCTTTCCCCTATACTATAAAATAATTTGTATACAAGCAGCAGTGTCGGCGTGTCAACAAAGGCTGATGATGATTGTACATTTACAGCACAGTGCAGTACAGCCCGTCACCTTGCTTCAATTAGACTCAGCACCGCCTGGCCACTGGTGTGATGAGCCCGCAAGGTTATCGGTAAATCGTATGTATTTTCAACGAGTACTCCTCAGAGTCCCGCTGAGCTACCGCAAACTTGCGGACCAGTCCTAAGTTAAGAGGCCATGTTTCGGCACCGTAGGTCATCACGGGGAGAACGCATTGGTTGAAGACTTTCGTCTTCAAGCTCTGCGGTATAGACCGAATAAGTTCGCTGAGTGTGTGACCAGCCCATGACACACTCAGAAGAACAGATAGCAGATGGGCCAGTAAGGTTCTGAAGTGGAGGCCGCGTTTAGGACAACGAAGTGTTGGTCGACCGTTCACCAGGTGGGAAGACGATCTCCGTGCCGTAGCCGGTCCGGGATGGATGAGAGTATCGAGAGATCGGTCGTCTTGGCTTTAATTGAAAGAGGCCTGCGTCCAGCAGTGGACTGATAAGGGCTGATGATGATGATGATTTATCCGAATCTTCAAATAAATAAATTAATAATCTGGGAACTTTTGACGTTAGCCTACCTCGCGCTAGGCTGCCGAAAGGGCTTGAGCCGTGCTTGATAACGGAAATATTTAATGCTAGCGATCCGCCCCGGCTTCGCCTATGAATAACAGGGACCAGATTATACACTTAAACCTTCCTCGGCAATGGATAGAACTATGAGTGAAAACGGCGTGCAAATCTATTTAGAAGATACTATTAGTAACAGACAGGTTCTGGAGACTTTGTTTTATAATATGAATATATTGTTTTTTTTTATAACTTTAATAAATTTCATATATTTAAACGTAAGTATAATACATAGATAAACATCCATGGTTTGGGCGAGATTCGGACCCACGACTTCCGGCGTAACTTGCTCGGCATACGCGCTTACGTCACCACTGCGCGCATCAGCCGCCCTCTTAGTGCCTAACAACAACCATACATCATCACACCAGTTCCCTAATGAGGCAGGCAAATCAAAACCCATTATTGTATGTTTCCTCTATATACGAAATTCTTTTCAAACACACGCCGGTCACGGAGCCTCTTGAGCACACATCTTTGAAACTTTGTAACCTGCCAAGACATGTAGAGGATATTTAAAATACCAGACTACTTTTTATTAACAAAAAAAATACTGCGCAATACTTTATTTTACCTGAGCCATTAAAAGAAGGTATAAACTGATGGTTATAGTAAGAAGTACCAAGGGTGGACGTGGGTCGTGATATTGAAGTATAATATTGTATAATAATGTAAGTGTACTTATCACTTAGCCACGTTAGCCCAGTCCTGTGCTAAGTACCGTAGGGACTTGTGTGACAGACAGGTACTACACAACGAAAATATATACTTATAAATATAACAAATTTTATATGTTTAAGATTTTTATTACAGAAATACACAATTGATTATTAAATGTTGTAAGAGCTAGTGTCATACTTCACTGCAGTCGGACTGGGCCGGCACGACCGGGAGGTGCCGTTCGCTCACGTGACACCGCCGTAAACACGTGGATACATATACTGTCGCGTATATCGTGCGGTCTATGAGTAGCCGTGGCCCATTGAACGGTAGGAGGATAAGAGAGCAGCGCTAGTCGTCATAAATCTCGTATTGATTTATTGACTTGTGAAAAACAAAAACCTTTGGTTGTATCGATGTCTGTTATTATTCACCAAGACTTGTTTGTGCGCGTTATTAAATCTAAATTGTATACAAAACGGTATTTTCTCGTCTTATTATCTCAACAGCATTGCTTATTGTCTGTAAGCGCTGTGGTCACAAACTGGCTCCGCAGGTTCCACTATCTGATAACAAGGTTTTTAGCAGATCTTATCAGTTGCCAATCCGATTACGACACTTATTGACAACTCCATCAGTGTCAACTTGTGACGCAACCGATCGTTGATCGCAGCCACTGACCTCAATGGATTGCTGATCCTGTAAAACGCCATTTGAACAATCAGCGCTACCGTTATAACTGACAGAATTAATATATAGTTACGCATGACTGCTAACATTCTAACAGTTTATAGTTGTCAATTCATTCATTGCTCAAAAGCTCGACGCTTGCGCGATAACATTAAATTTAGATAGATTGGGTAGGTAGTTGAATATTCAGAGGCGTCTTGCTCCAATGAATCCACATTTTAAAAATGCTTTCAAATGTATCAGCTATCCAAGATTATATTTTAAAATTGAGATCAGTGATCCCGACCTAGTTGGGGTCCGTTTCGAAAGGGTTTTAAAACTTTACGGGGACAGTTACAATTTTGTAAAATGTCACAAATACCGTCCTGGCACTGGGCCGTAATGAGGTGCATTAAAACGGTCTGTGGTAATTGTATGCTGACATGCGAACAGGGTTGCCACACGAGTGTTGCTCCAACTGCCTTTGCATCAGCTAGGCTACGCGTGATAGTAATTGAGCTTGCATGCCAAAGACGAGCTCCTTTCCTAACATTATAATTGGGTAATTTTGTGGAGTGGGAAAGATAGTCGCTAAATCGCTAAGCCAACGGCCAATTTCACAGGTTCATGTTAAAGCTTCGGCTAGCCTATAACGATCCAAAAAAAAAAAAACTATAAAAGTCGGTTTAATAGTTTCGGTCATAAACGAAGTAATAAACAAGAATTAAGAAACGAAAAGCTACTTGAGACTTTATAAGTGGGTAAAGTTCAGTATTGATTCTGTAGCTTCAGGTTATATGGATAACATGACGATTGTCGATGATTATCGTATGTTATAATAATCCATTCGAATGCCCATAACCGTGCACTCACCGGAACGGTAAGAATACGAATAAAGAAGCTTAAAGGTTTATTATGAACTTTCCAGAGGTATAGATAGCAATAAGGCCCTGTTACATACGCGTCTATAAGCTTCTAACACACGTCAACTATCGCGGTCATTAACGATGTTAAGTTACCTATATGTGCGTAATTTTATTCAAATCAGTACTTTAATTTAGATGTTTAGTTCAGATGAATAGCCCAAACATAGTAACACGAGATTTGTATACATGAAGTTATATGAAATAATTATATCCTACAGATTACGGTCGATATTTGTGCAAAATTTAATTGGAATATGTTTAGGTACTTTTGTGGACATTGAGTAATACACTTTCACGATCGGTATGTGATGTAATGAGCTGCTGACGTATTACCGCACCTGTGGCTGTCCCTCATATGTCGCTCCGTTTTTTTATCGCTCGTTTCGAAAAGTGTTAAGAACGAATACAGCGGTGGTGGACAATTTAAAGATTCTCTACCAACGAGACCATGTCAGATCTGCCGATTGTATTGTGTCAGATCTGCCGATTGTATTCTACGTCAAATGAAACAATCAATTAGGTATGTAGTAGGTGCTTATATGTTGACTTGCCGCGATCGATTCGAGCATACGCTTTGATCTGGTACGGCTGGTTGGCCGCCCCTGGTGTGTAGCATTGCAGGCAAATCGGGCCGGAACTAGCTGCAGTTTGTTACTCCGAATGTTCTTTATTCCCCGTGTAGTAAATACATCTATTTGTAATACACCTCGGTTATTGCTGTCGCTCTCTTCTCGTATTTATATATTATATTCCTTACCATCGTTTTATATTATTTGTATTGCATGTATGTGTGTATGTCTATATGTTACTAGTATTAATGTTTACAGTGCATACACATGTGTATGTGTGTGTTTTTAAAAATTCATGCGTTCTTTTTATTATTACATATTTTTAATTTTTTGCTTGTGCCAATTAATATCCCAGTTCCATACGCTGTAGTATCTCGCATCACCTATTTGGTTGTCTGGAAGAGGCCGCTACCAGCGGTAAGACCGCCGTTTTTGTGCGTATCACTATCATTAAGTCTGTTTTGTTACTTTTATTTTCGGTACG
The DNA here is from genome assembly GCA_017140195.1 of Eumaeus atala. Taxonomy (NCBI): domain Eukaryota; kingdom Metazoa; phylum Arthropoda; class Insecta; order Lepidoptera; family Lycaenidae; genus Eumaeus; species Eumaeus atala. The sequence goes on from JAFELO010000967.1 coordinate 285,139, forward strand.
AAATAAAGCATATTTTATTTATTTTATTTGAAGCCGATCAGCCGCTTTAGTGGAAACCGCCGATGCACTATTGATGCATGAACCTAATGCCGCATAAAATGGTTAGACGGATATTTATAGTAATCGGTATTCTTCACTATTAAATTATCAGATTGTTGATTTGCAATAAAAAGGATAGAGAATACCGCATTCATTCTTATTCCACGAAAATAATGATATTAATCTATCTACACTCCTGACACCAACATTGTATAAATGCAACGATTCGAGGTTTGTGACGGACGCATACGCTTGTAATTTTTGATATAAAAGCTACTAAAAGGATTCGGTTGAAATATGGGACAGATAGTACAATCTAAGACATCAATAATATTTTTTATCTCGGAGAAAAATAGTGGTAAACTTGGGATAGATTAAGATAGTGTAAGATAAATAAAGATATTCAGAAAAAAAGATATTCAGCCCTGCGCATGCTAATGTGTACTTTGCATCTAAACCCAAATGCTCTGGGTGCCAGCTATCTAATTTGTACAGCATTTGAAGTCGGATCAGTGTCACGACTTTGGCCCTGAATGATTGCTTCATATGCATCATCTGTAAATGCTAATCTTTGGGGTTTGTGTCAAACACCGTTCTGGTGTTTAGGGCAATGTGTATGCAGGTACAAAAACTAGTCAGTGATCATGACATGAATTAGACGTGGAAACCAGTTCCTATCTGATAGTAAGTAGGCAAGTAATAAGTACACGGTAAATAGGTCACATGGAGCATCTCCAAGTTTCTTACGTTTATCTTGTATTTAATCTTTATCTTTATTTAATACATTGACTATCGCGAGTGAACTGTCCCATGTTAGAGAGGGGAGAGGGGGAGAATGGAATCCTTTTGGTATCGATTTAATAGATCAATGTAGTTAATCTTGAGCCATATTGGGATGCATCTATTGCATCCACGGGAAAGGTTTTGTCACTATAGAATCTACCCACATTCGTCACGCAGCGAGACTCACAGCCCGGAGCTGTATGGGTTTTTCCACGTACGTAAACAGCACGTTGGACTGCGGGGCAATGATGATGATGATTAACTGGAATAATTAAGCGTTAATTAAATTCCAGTTGCAAATGTCAAATTTCACCTGATCTGTACCTTAATTGCTCCATCAGGCTGATCGTTAGTGTAAAGTAGAACACGGCTCACGCCGACCGTTCATACAATTTAAATGATGTATTTATTATTTTAATGAAATGTGTTCTTAATGAAGAGTTTACTGTGGTCTTTATTATCTTAAGGAGTCAAGTGTGAGCCTTTTAGGGACTGGTTTTAATAAACATCCGCATACACGCTAAGGCCGCGTTTGGAAAAACGAAGTATCGGTCGACCGTCAAGGTGGGAAGACGATCTCCGTGCAGCAGCCGGCCCGGAATGGATGCGGTTGCTGGAGATCGGTCGTCTTGGCGTTCATTGAAAGAGGCCTATGTCTAGCAGTGGACCGATAAGGGCTGATAATGATTACGATGATGCACGTTAAAAAGTTGCGTTGCCCGCTTGAAGCCCATCCTCCCCAATCTATTTCCCTCGTATCTGCATAATTCGACTGCAACGCAATATCTGCCTTTTTTGTAAGATTTGGCCTGCAATGCGGCAATTGTCTTTTTGTAATTTCCTGTAAGAGCTAGTTCAGGGGTGCATTGCAGCGGAATTGAGCCAGCACGACTGGTGAAGTACCTCTCGCTAGCACGATACCGCCGCAAGGTGACATTTTCAGTGTCGCGTTTCGTGCGGTTGTTAGTAACCGGTGGGCCACTGGAGGAGAGGAGGAAAGGAGGGCAGCGCATTGACGTAGTAAATCTGCGGATGTTCATGGCGTCGGTAGTCATATTAAGGCTCTGGTCGCTCGTCTGTGTCGTGTGCGCAACAAAGTGCCCACATACTAATGTGTGTCCTGCACTCCTCAGACAGACCTCATCACGCCGTCAGGCGCCGCGCCTCGCATTATAAATAAGTTATAAATCATACCTGGACGTGAAGCCCAGACCCTAACGGTGCTTCAGCGGCACTGGAAGACCGGTTTTAGAGGTCTTGGGTTCGATTTCCATTCGGCTATTAATAAGCTCTTTGAAAGTGTCCTCGGGCATTGACAAATGTTGGGTTCATTTATTACGTTAGCTGTGGTGTAGCTGCGTACCCGACTGCGTTACAAGGTTTATGTTTTGTATCGAGCGTATGTATGTATGTATGTATGTGTGTGTATGTACGTATGTACGTATGTATGCATGTATATACGTATGTTTGTTTATATGTATGTGTATGTAATATGTATGTATGTTTGTACGTTTTTATGCTATTGCCCGAAAGGCTTCACCGATTTTAAGGTATGTGATATTGTTCACTTCCCAGATTTGAAACATCCAGTACCCATCATCACCACCCCCACAGGCAGTCCCCCAGACAGACGGATATGATGAAGTTGCAAGATTTCCCGTTATTTTCCATTTGGCTACGGAGTCCTACAAAAAATATATATTCAGTCGGTAATAGCTGCTCCTATTTCGAAGCGAAAGAAAAGAAATAATACAAAAAAGTTGAAACCCCCTAAAAAAGTTAAATTACAAAAAAAAGAATCGTTAACAGTTATAACTTTATACTTTCGCGCGAGTAATTTGACACATCGGAGCCAGATGATGTCCTCGGAAATATTTTTCAATTCCCGGGCCTCCGGCACGGTGTTTACCGCTGATGTAAGGCCGGTAATCACGTCCAGTTTCCCGAAATTACCCCATTACCGAAATTACTGGACATGTACCGAGGGTAGATACAGAACACGTTTATCTTATTAAGCTCGTAATTTACGTTTCTTTCTCGAAATGATTTGTTTGCGTTGACGATATTATTTCGATGCCGGTGGTATCATGGTCTTTGTATTGTTTTTAATGAGATTCTGGGTTTGTTAATGTGGTACCTCGTGTTCAACAAGAGTTGTGGTCTCTCACGCTTGCTCTACAATAGGTCTATGGATGCCTGAATATGATAGCCTGGAATGCACCCAGGCAAAACCAATTGAATCTAGGGAGATATCTCTTTGTATATATATCTCTTTGTACCCTCTTGTAAGAAGAGGGGACAAAAGAGCAACAAGGTGAGACGTACTTTGTACCCCTCTTATAAGAACAGGGAACAAGAGAGCAAAAGAATGCAGCACTTCCGCGCACGGGGCAAGGGTCGAGGATGGGAACCTTAACGCATTGCACTACCCCCAAAGTTGGTGGTGTTGACCTGTGGTGTGGGACAACCCCATCTGTGGAGGTGGCGTCGGTCCCTTAGGAGGCTGACGCCTCGTGGTGCATTGATAATTTTTTGTTCCAGAGCACCTCACCAAGGAAAAAACCACTCGCTGTGGTTTTTTTTAGGTATTCGGCACTATCATGTGCCGCGTGTCCCACACACCACTGGACCCCACCCAGGGCCAGTGAAGGCACGTAAATGAGTTTCCCCGCATCAACAAAAAAAGGTTTATGGATACTGTAGTGGTCCTCTCAAGCGTTGAAGCTCTTATTTTATAATTATTGCCAAGTTCTTTGGCTGCAAAAAGATTTACAGCTAAAACTTTAGCTATAAAGGTAGTGGTAGTCAAACACTATGAACTGCTTTGCTATCGAATTCCGGCTTCACTGGACATCTCTACAGAGTCCAAGGTAACTATGCTACACATATTGTAGTGCACGCAATTGGGCCGGCACGACCGGGGAGGTACCCCTCGCTGACTTGATACCGCCGTAACGTGACCCCTTCGGTGTCGCGTTTCGTGCGGTTTGTGAGTAGCCGGTGGCCCATTGGGGGGATGCGTCGGTAGTCGTTGAAAGGCTCAGATTACTCTTTTGTTCGCCTGTACTCTAAAAAATACAAGTGTGTGTGTGTGCATAAGCCCAACATGTATTTGTTCTTACAGAAAAAAACATTAAGAGACAAAAATGCACGTGTCTATTCCACGATCTTTTCATAAAACATTAATAGACAAAAATGCACGTGTCTATTCCACGATCTTCTCATAAAACGCATATTAGTTAGTAGTATGGGGCAACGGAGCAGCCGCATACTTTGCATGACACGCACCCACCACGACTGTTAAGAAGTCACGTTGACCCCCGGCCTGCCCTCGTCCCTCCAACGGGGACACACGACGCACGCGCCGCAGCATGGCGTTACCTCCTACAAAAACCTACCTCTTTCACGTGATACATCGAGTAATTGATCCATCGACTTTAAATCGAGAAACTTTAATCGTCAAAGCTACCAATAGTGGAGTATAGAAAGCGAAAAATTACAGATTATAGAAAGCGAAGACGCTTTACTTCACCCGCCAGATCTCTAGCACTTGACCACAGTCGCTTGTTGGTACATAATAAAATTATATTGTAAAAGTTCCACGTCATGCGGAGGTGTATCTGTCGGCAGTATCTATTTTGTTCACTTTAAATTCATTTCAAAGTAATGTTCATAATCATGATCAGCCCTCACACCGGCGGATATGGCCAATCTCTCAATGCACTGCGTGGCGGTTGGTCCCTGCCATCCTAATCGATCGACAGGGCAACGCATCAGCATGGTATCGCAATAACGTAACACTAAATTAAAAATAACCTGAGTCCTGAAAATATATTTTGACATAGCCAGTGCCTCATGCTGGTGCAGGGATCATAGAAATTCATCTAAATAAAATACAGAAATACATCGTAATTTTGTAAGAGGTGGTGCCATTGTGCATGGGAGCAGGTAGTTAGTGGCATACAGGGTGCACGCCACAACAGCCTCCTGTGCAACGGGATTGGGCCGGCACGACCGGGGAGGTACCTATCTGTGTCAAGTTTCGGGTGGTTTGTGAGTAGCCGGTGCTCTATTGGGGAGGGGGAAGGGGAAAAGGAGATCACACATCATAATTATGTTGACGTTCATTAGCGTCGGTAGTTGTAAAAAGGGGTCCGATTTCTCGTTTGTCCCGCTATACTATAAAAACACATAGATATGTATCATGTGTTTTTATAGTATATATGCTCGGAAACCATTACCCGATTTCTGATGCAGTCGGGTAATAGGTGCACAAGCACGAAGATTACGACGTCGCCTCGGCAGTCCACGTGACGTAAACAAACGCTCGACAGGTTTGTCATCAACTCTCCATTTTCCACACTTTTCCTTGCGTTCAATGACCTATTCGTACATCATTCCATTTTTGTTCTGATTTATTAACGGCTGGGTTTAGAAAGTGGATTGTTCGGATGATCAGAAGATACGCGTAAGGAAGTGGAATGGAAACGGTGTGCTAGCGTTCGCGACTTCAAATCCCGCACAGGACATAATCTAAATGTAACAAATGAAAATCATATTGTGTTTGTGATGAAAATTCTAAGCTTTTCTAGCATGCGAGGGTACATTGTAGCAGAATTGGGCTGGCTTTCAGTCACATGATAGCGCCTCGAAAGTGACAGGTTTTCGTGATGTTCGCGCCTTTCCGGTAGCCCATAAGAGAGAAAGATTGAAACACGTTTGCGTAGCATACATGCGGATGTCTACTAGTGTAGATAGTCATCAAAAGGCTCCGATATTTACACGGAATCGATACCAAGGAAGGTAAAACCGCGGGTGACTATAGTATGTCATAATTATTTTCGGTTTTATGTATGAAAAATATATTTATTTGTGACATAAATTTGTTAAATATTGGGTATAAAACACATTTTACATTGCCAATGGCCGACGGTAGTCGCCGACCAGCAGGTGATCCGTAGACTCGTTTACCTTTCTACATTATCAATAAAACATTATATAAGATGTCTGGCAAGTAGGAAGTGAGCTCAAAGCTGTACATACACCGGAACAGACCGGTCCATATTAATCGCCATCCCGAGGCAGGCTTATTCGGACATTTAGAAATTTATTTATAACGGCGTGGGTAGGTGCTTAACAGCTTTTTATGGAGCGGTGATAGCGGCTAGTTAAATGGATGCACCCACCACCAGTCATGTGTCGAACAACATCAACATGGTGATAGCGGCTAGTCAAATGGATGCACCCACCACCAGTCATGTGTCGAACAACATCAACATGGTGATAGCGGCTAGTTAAATGGATGCACCCACCACCAGTCATGTGTCGAACAACATCAACATGGTGATAGCGGCTAGTTAAATGGATGCACCCACCACCAGTCATGTGTCGAACATCATCAACATGGTGATAAACGACATCTTACAGTGTTATTTAACGGAATTCAGCCTGGAATAGGTTAGCTTAAAATTTGGGTTTATGTTATAACATAAAATCTATATCTATATCTCATGTGAAAATGTTTGTCGGGGCTAATCTTCCGAAATTTTGCACAGATCAAATCGGTATGCAATTTTGGCCAAAATAATCTTCGGTTAATGACCGCGATATTATTTAGTGCTAGTGAATATGTACCTAAACATATCTTTAACTTTAAGTATATTTGGAAATTTCAGTGCGAGGTCTAGAACCCAGGACCGATTGCAAAACTATTGCCTCTCGACTCACGAGGGACTCCTCAAGCGTTATCATCTCCTCCCGACAACCCTAAAAAGCCATCAGACGTTTGATTATAGATCTTGCATAAGAAATATTTTTACAAGATGGCGCGCGGAATCGATTCGATCCATTAACGCGCAACTTTTATACTTTTACTTTTACGGCATCTAGAAGCGATTATTCAACAAAAAGCAAAGATCACGGCAGACAAGCACACTCGTGGGACTGGGAGCAAAAAGATACGCGCGATGAGCTCAGTCCCATGCAATCAGTGAATCCCGCCGTCACTGTAACCATATCTGTGATAAGCCATCGTCTGTCACACCTGCAGTGTCCAGACCTCGATCGGAGAAGTAGCCCTCTCACGTTATACGGGTGTGAAGTGATGGCTATATAATTATTGCACAAACAGGCAGGTATATATTACATATAAGTAGATTTTCAGTTGCTATGCTCAATTGGGGACTTGGTATGGCACGAGCCACGATATAGCCATCACTTTTTTTGGTACACATTTGGAATGGGATGGGCAGGGGTAATGAGTGTCGTATCTTCTTCGTCGGCGTTCCTCTGAACGTGAAAAAACTATACAATGTATATTAAACGAGGAGTTCAGAAAGCTCTACACCATACCGATCAAATGTGAATTCCACACCATTCCCACGTGTCCTGTCCACGGACAGCCGTACAACCAGATATTGTAAAGACATTCAGATTTATTGCACACCGAGCAAATATATAATTTACTTATTGTGTTTTCCACCTCCGAGGACCTCCCCAGGACCTCCTCAGTGCAGCCACTCGAACGCCCACTTACCGCACGATGACTTCATTGGCATCACATCTCCAGTATCGTGACTGGCGGTAGCCCCGACGCGCTGACCCCTATTGTATTTGCAGTGGTCCTACAGTACTAGCCAGTTCTTGGTTCATTCATATTTTCATTCAATGATAAAACAGATGGCAGATGGGCGAGTAAGGCTGTGGAGTGGAGGCCGCTATTAGGAAAACGAAGTGTTGGTCGACCGTTCACCAGGTGGGAAGACGAGCTCCGTGCAGTAGCTGTGACGGGACGAATGCGAGTCGCAGGCCTGTGTCCAGCAGTAGACCGATACGGATTGATAATGATGATGATGATGATTTCATTCAGACACAGATGAATAAACGGAGCATTCAGACACAGATGAATAACCGGAGCATTCAGACACAGATGAATAACCGGAGCATTTTTCATCCGTGTCTAAATTGTTATATCAATAATTATTATGGTCGTTTTGAACGCTTTCAATTCGACTAGTTAAGCACGGCAGAGTGGAAGAAAGCCTCCGGCCCGGCGCCTCTCGCTCAGGTAATGTCGGAAGCTGCGTCAGCGCGACGCTTAGGACCTGACGTTACAAAACAACATAACAAACAAAATAACAATTTGTTTCTGACTTAATAATTGAATGAGAGAACGGTACCCGTGCCGTACCGTAAAAGTAATAGGCATTGCAGTATAATTAGGCCGGCACGACCGGGGAGGTATCTCTCGTTCACATGACCCCGCCTTAAAGTGACATATATGCTGTAGCGATGCGTGCTGTTTGTGAGTAGTCGCTGGCCCATTGGTATAAGGGCGGCAACGCATCTCCATACGGATGTCTAGGAGGATCGCCCTTCTCGTGGACTGGGCGCGTACCTTGTGTGCGCGCTCCGCATATGGATGCCTCATACACACATTATCATATTTGTATGATGCATATATGCAGCGCACATTTTTGTATGAAGTATGACTGTCAATGCGCCACAACACCGCACTTCTAATGAGCGTACAAATATAATCGTCGGTAATTTTGCCGTAAACGTTGTGCTGTTACAAACGAGATGAACTCCCCCCCCCCCCCNNNCCCATTGGGCACTTTCTCCGTCGGTGGGCGCGGCCGCGTAAATCAGCGTATGAAATATAAATCCACTCGGCCGATTGATTCATTGCACTATTATTACGAGTGTCCGTTGTAAATTAATGTAACTGCTGAGTGCCGACAACAGTTTACATCTGCCCACTCGACAGACTGACTTAGGAGACCAGTGGCCGGATAAAATAGGAGGTCTTGACCTTTTAGTTTTCGATTAGTTGTTAGTCTCCTCTCAACTGAATTGGAATAGAATAGATTTGCTTTGGTGATGATGAATGTGAAATTTGAGTTGTGCATGAGTGACGGTGACGTCACACGC
>JAFELO010000967.1:293973-328780 GCA_017140195.1 Eumaeus atala
TTACTCGCTTGTGTTTACGAAGATCACGATGACAATCACAAAGAACTGGCTGTTTACAATGACGGGAACGCGAGCGACTGTCTGCAGAGCAAATAAGTGCGATTGCATATTCTTAGGGTTCTGCACGCCAAAGAATAGAATGGAATCCTTCTATGATCACTTTCTTGTCCGTCTGTTTGTACGTCTGTCGAGTCAATGGGCTTTCTATATGGAGATAATACAATGCAAATGAAAACAAAAATCCGAATCTTGTGAAATTTCTCTCTATTAGCAAAGTAAATTTGTCAATTTTTCTATGCTGTCATGCCTACAGTTAGTACGGAACACGCAGCAAGTGGTCCTTAATTGGATAAAAGTGAAACGAGTAGCACTGTCAGTAGCGAGGTTATATACGTCGCACGTCACGGTCCGGGATGAGTCGAGTATGATACAGGAATTCCCAAGACGCAAAACTTCACGTATTAATTCCCATTCTCCACCGCTGGCGCTTATGTGCCGCCAGGATAAACAGCGGCCACCACTTAATGACATCACGAAAACGCCAACTGTTTCGGGACTCACTACGAAATTCATTAGAATAAAACATGATACGTATATTTCAATGTTTAACACAGACTACGGGTATATTTCATGTACCGTATTAGATAAAAACTGAGAACATACCGGACACGACAGTTCAAAGAAAATACATTTATTTCTTGAAGGCGGGGATAGTAATAATGTCATCCTACGGAAGTCTGCTCCGGTGGCCCTCTACAATATTTGCTAAGCCGTCTATGCCGGACGCAGTATAGTCCACATAATTACACTAGAAAACTCTCTCATTCTCCTATTGCGACGATACAGTGCGACACGGCCTAAGAGAAAAAAAAAGTGTCACCGCCAACGGGGTCACTTGAGGAGAAAGGAGGAAGGAACTCTCCTTTCGGACGTGAATGTCTGTGGGCGTCGGTAGTCACCAAAAGGCTGCGAATGCTCGTTTGCCCCCCTTATAGCACAACTGACTTTTATTAGAAATTGCAAAAACTTGTTAACATTTTCCTGTCCGACCCGGCATTTCGCGTCTATGGTTGAACGAACGTGCTACTTTTGCTACCTTTTTACTACTTTACTGTCCTGTGCTCTCGCAGGACATAAAGGCATAGAAGATACCTGCGGGAAACTGTGGGGGGACTTCAGGGACATATCAATTCTGATCAGATGACTAGACTACTTGTTCATTGTTATATAAAAAAAAACTTTGGAGCTGCGTGAAATACGTTCTCGACGGATGTCTACACAAACTGTAGCCCACCTGTGTCATAGCTGCTGAGATTTCGTGACTAATCAGCGAGTGGCATTTCAATCTTATATATATATAAAAATGCCATAAGCGTCAAGACACAAGTAATACGAGTACAATTAATAGATGTCCCCCGTCGGAGCGGCATATCGACACATCGGAGACATCCGGCCTCAACTTTCCATTTCGCCTGCGCAGGCGCATGTTGTAAAAATGGACAATTTCAAATGGTCCGCGACGCTTTCAATGTAATTGCATGAACATTTCTACTCTATTTCTCGCTAACAATGCGTGATCACATTGCGCGGTCGAAAGTAAATATTTTTGATGAAACTAATCATGTTTTAATTCGTGTCATTGCGGCATTCCGGCGTAAATGGCGCGGCACGAGTGTAGGTACTCTGGCTCGCAGAATATTCGCCTCAGTAGCTATGTCGCGTTTCGTGCGGGAGACGAGACGACAGGGAAGGACGCCCACACATCTGCATAATAACGTCGTGGTTGCCTATGGCCATCGTTAGTCACCAAAATAAGTCAAGTGCTCGTTTGTCCCTCATCTGCTATAATAATAATAACGTCCTAGTCGAATTTCGACATCTCCATAGAGGCGAGCCAACTGCGCACTCCCTCAATCCTTCATTCTCCTATTCCGTTGAGATGGCAGTCCGACACAACCGGAGAGATATCAGGCGCAGTTACCGACGGCATAACTTGCTCTCCGAGGCACGGGGGTGTAACGCCGCCAACTTCCCAGCTTCGCACTGTTATTAGAAATTGAATAATCCCGGTAACAATTTGGTCCAGCCGGGGACTCGAACTTGCGACCTCACCTCTATGGTTGAACATACCTGCTAAACCACGAGCCGGTCTTGTACTATAAATAAGTGGATAGTTTAATGATGAAGTTTTCCTATCAACACCAAGCTTATTACGATGTTTGTGCTCAAGTAGCTTTCGAGTTGTGCAACCTGTGCGTCTGTCTGTGCGTCCGTGTTATATCGATAATGACATACCAATTTAATATTTGATAAATTCGCAGCCCGCGGCGGTAATGCTGTATCATTATTGATAATAATTTAATTCGATGTAATGATGGAATTAGCGTATTCGCGTACTTGTGTGAGAGCGGCGCGGAAGTCGTTCCGCTAACGTTTCATTTGTTTTGCCAACATTATTATTGCAAACGAGCATTGCGATCACGTAATGCCAAGCGGCTGTTGATGTCTCTAGGCTTTTTTCTTTTTTTTATAGATTGTGCTAGCAAACGAGCAATCGGAGCCTTTTCACGACTACCGACGCCAATGACCGTCTACATAATTACTATGCCGATGTGTTGCCCTCCTTCTCCCCCTCCCTGCGCCACCGGCTACCCACGAACCACGACACTGGAGATGTCATTTTACGGCGGTGTTATGTGAGCGAGAGGTACCTCCCTGGTCGTGCCGGCCCAATTCCATGGCATAGGAGGCTGTCGTGTCATGTGCTATGGCATCGCACTACCTCCTCCTATGTAGCCTGGCACTACCTCTTCCTGTCGCGCAAGACCAGAATATGCCGTTCTTTCCTGATAGTCTCTCTTTGAGAAAAACTCGGAAGAATAGTTCACATCTTTTTTTGTAGTAGACGGGGTCAAACGAACATCGAGGACATTTGATAGCTCTTGCTCACGCTCGTAAAGTAACAGTTATAGTGTCGCGTTACGTGTGGTTTGTAAGTAGCCGGTGGTCCATAGGTGGCGCGGTGGAAAGTCGTGCAACGCCTGATTCGCAACAATAATGCGGATGTCTATGGGCGTCGGTAGTCTTCTAAAATCTACGACAGCTCGTTGTCGTACCTTCATACGGATCGTGTCACAATGTGCTCCTGGCTCTCATTTTGCAGTCCAGTCGATGACAACGATGATCGATGGCGTAACGCTTCCGCGAAACTCTCCAGCATCAGGAAGCGAGAGCAGGAACCCCATACGTTACGGGGCGGGAAATACTTGTATGAAAGTTGCGTTTTTACCGACCGCGCACCAAATGCGGTGAGTATAATTAGCGGACGGCTTTCATCGCGGATCTAAAATCCAGTCGTGGCTATACAAATAACTTGAAAAGAAATTAATAGTTTTTTTATTGGAATTTCCCTTGATATCGGGCTTCTTGCGTTCGGCCTCTGCGTGTTCGCCAAAACGAGCTAGTAATTCGTTTATTTCTAAAGCAGATATAGAACTGAATCAAAATTTGGATATTTTTTACACTGCTTTTATGTTTGTAACGAAGTCAGTTGGGAACACTTTTATTTGCCATGTGTATAGTATGCCTAACTTTGAAAAGTCCTGCATCGAGTGAACTCAAGTTTGATCCAGATTTTTGATCTAGAAAGATCTGCAGCGTTGCACCTAAGATATCCACTACACACAAAATCGTGGATTCCCTGCGATTTAAGTAAATTTTTAGTTTTCGTAATTTTCGATTCAAAAGCTTTCTATAGACTACAATCAATCAATCAATACTTAGATGGTCTTAAGACTGTCGGGATATTGATAACTATCAACATTTTCTGACGTCAGACGGACTTCTGGGCGAAAATCAATAATTTAATGTAACGCTCTAACGCAAGTACCTTTGAGAACGTGAGCCTCCAAGCTCTCGTTGTTATCGAGTCAATTTATGGTCAAAGAAGCAATTAAAATTTAGGAAGGCGGACAACAGAAATAAAGTGAGGATTCTATTGTGACAATATTCTACTATCTAAAATGCACAATACCATCTCTCTCTCTCTCTCTTCAGCCGATGTTAGTGCTCTGCTTTACACAAACCTCACTCAAGCCGCGCTGCTGGCTATCATTACTAAATTAAATAATTAATTTCAAGGCAAGAATCAAGTAGTGTTTACATACTCTCCCTTTCAGTCACTTCTGCAGTCGGTAGTAAACTCACAAGGAGGACACTACAAACAAGACGCTACACAAATTTCCAAGCGAGTTGTGCAAGTGTGGGCATTCCACAGACATGTTCTGTGCATTTCAATCAACACGTGAAATTACCGGCAATTAGAGAGGGCGATGACCTCCCATCCCTCTCTCTTACGCGGGCTATTTGATGGCGTTAGCAAAACGTGAATGTACGAAACGCGACTTTTAGACGAATATAGACGAACTTAATAATATGTGTTCGGGATGGAGATCAGGGACTCGTAGAGTAATTTCGATGCAACTTCCATGCATTCAAAATTTAAAAGCGTTATCTTATAATTTTGTGGCCTAATGCGTCATTAAAAATACAAACCCTATTGGGACGACCTGCTTGCTCAGTAACGTGGCGCTAATTTCGTGTGTTAGTTGTCGCGGGTTCGAACTCCGCCCAGGTCATGGATGTTTTTATATGAATCATATGTAAATTTATAGTAAAAATCTTATATACATATATAAAGCATATTCAATATATTCCCGTTGTCTTGAACATGTCAATTGTAACACAAGTCTTGACGGCGCTTAACAACGGGTCAACAAGGTGCGGTAAGTCCACAGGTTATTATTATTACTATTATTATTATTATTATTAATTAATTAATTAAGCAACAAACAAAAACATATGTTTAGGAAGCCTAGCAAGCGCTCCCAGGGTAACCATCAGTAAAATGTGCACAAAATTATTGTATGGAAATATTGTACTTATGGACTTTCTGAGTTCACGAGAAACGGCTTTTTGGTAATGGAAAGAGAGCGGGTATAAATCTCCGAATGGAGCAGCGATTCTCAAACTTTTAGGCGTCGGACCGTTTTTGGCTTATCTAAAATTCATCAATGTCAGTAGCTACGGTCGGAACTTGTTCCACATGAATGGCCAAAAGTGTGTTCAGTAGTATCGGTGCACGGACTCGACAGCGCAACCCTCGCTCTTACATTTCGTGACTGCGATCCCGGCCCGATTTAGCTAACGAAAAGAGTCGCATGTTAAACATGCGAATCTCACAGGCATTCAATAAAATGTTTATTATTCATGACGTCAGGTGTCACATTAAAGCGCTAGTCCATTTCTTTGTGGTAATCGCGGCCACTTCCTAGTCGTGTAATGGAGTCCCTAAGACCGGTCGGGTGGCTTTTTGTCTACCACTGTCTCGGCAGATGCTGCCAACCTTTTATAAATGTTAATAATCTTGTACCTATTGGAGGCGGTGTTTTTTGCCCATGTTTATGCATTAGTACAGCAGTCGTCCTGTCTGGATGGGCTTTACATCGATAAGCTCCGCAGCAATATCGATTATGTACATAGTACATGCTTTGTAGCATACACAAACTGGTCAACATAGTGATGTCAACATGTCAACTAGTCAACTTATGCCTTTGGGCTCCTAAATGTAACAAAACTAAATTCTAACTTCACATTAACGTTATTTAAGTAGTGACTTGGTAATTGACGGCCGCTTGGCGCAATGATAACGTATTTAGCTACGTAAGTGAAACGTTAGTAACGCCAGCGGTCGTGCGTTCGAATCCCGCCCAGGTCATCACGTCCATCTGTAACTATGTGTTTCTATGACAATAATCTTAAATATTGATGTCTTAAGTTTAAAAATAAAAAAAATCAAAATCTGAAGAGCATGTTGAAGTTGGCCCCAGCCATCACATTAGGTTTAGTAGAGAATCCCTCACTAGAGAACACCGCTTTCTTTAAGTTTCAATAGAAACGATGGCTGGGTTCTACCCTGTGCTTGGTACCTAGTAATAAACTTAAGTATGGTTATAATTCTTCGGGTGCTTTTAATAAATTTGTGACATCAGGACATTAACCAAATCGTCCATCCACCGGGTGGTAGGTCGTCCAACACTCCGTCATCCGGTGCGGGACCGCCATTTTGCTTTTGGCGGTGTTATTGGATTTTCCTTAACAGTTGATGAACTGTATCTGATAATACTTTTGAGTCTTCTAGCCAGAGGTCAATATCCGAGGCCTATGTTCAGCAGTAGATGTCGTCCGACTGATGATGATGATAAAGTAGAAGATCCTTCTGAAAAAACATGTCCGCTATCTAAGTACTAGGTAGTACCTAGTAGGTAGTAGGATAACCATATCTTGTATATAAAATCCTCGTCCCGCAGTGTTAGTTACCTCTACTTACTTGTATCGATCACTATCGATACCTAAAATCAAGAGACTTAAATTGAGGCTAAACGTCAATCGCCATAATGAAGAACGTCTTGCAACGACAATACGGCTAATCGTTGGCCCGCCATAAAATAAAACGTTTTTGAAAATGGCTAGCCGTAATGAAATACAGCGATTTAGACAATCCGACTGCGACATATATAATAGTGATAAAAGACTATTACTATTATATATACTTTATATGCTACTCCCTCACCTATAGGTTAATTAGTCAGTATAGATCAGGAAAGGCTCTAAGAAATTGAAAAAGATTCTGTCATTATTTGAAGCGTAAAACATAAATCCAAGCATCCAAGTCGCCACCGACTAGAACAAAAAAAAAATGTTTTCCTCATCCAAAGTGAACACAAACAACACAAAAACCGGCAGGAAGCCTCCATAGCGGCAGGCGCTTATTTACCCATCACTGTGATAAGCTGCTGAGAAAAGTATCCGCAATATCACTATACAAATTATGGGTCTGCGCCGGCGGTGAGCGCTCGTAGTTTCCGCATTGCACGCAACCGCCGCACGCACCGACATTGTTCTGCAGGCCCGCGGGAACTGTTCGCTACCTTACTGAGGACGCACTGCGCGTACGCGAGCCAGCCGCCACACGCATCACTGGCTGATAATCACTGGTCTCCCGTCCCACGTCCGCTTCGTTGGACGCAAACAGTGGAATTTATGAAAAAATAGCATATAATCATTACTACAACAGTTGTTGCATTTTACTCCTTATGAAACGTCCTGTTATCGTGGTATGAAAGGATATGAGGAGTAAAGTCGTGTGAAGCAGTAACCAAGTGTAACGATTTGCCACGTTCCTAAGGAGTAGGGATGAAACGATACGTGTAAATATAAGTAGTTACTCGATACTTTCCTTCCGTTAACAAGTACTTTTGGCACCGATATTTTGTTATGAAGTATCGAGTGGGTCTCGGACAAAAATGCTCGTATTGTGTACAAGTACTTTTGATACGGAAGGAGTGATCTCCGGTCGCGTGAAGGAGCAACACAGTTTTTACGATAGAAATATTTCTTCAAAGCGTTCTACTCGATCTGGAAATCGTTAGTGTTAAATTTGTACAATTTCTTGCCAACTCCACTTATGCAGCCTGTCATTGATGTTTGGCCTGTCATCATTTCGGCGGAGACAGTGTGTTATTCCAAACCGCCTCCGATATAAACCATCACCCAGTTATTAGCATAGAAATCGACAGGCGATACAATTTCTATCGATTGCGGTGTAGGTTACTCTTAGACCTAAATTACTATGATTACTTTGATACTAGCTTTCCCCGCCTCATAGAAATTTAATGCCTTATGTCGTCATCATCAGCCCTTGCAGACTCATTCGACTTTGCTCCACTGCCTATTATATACAACAATGCTTGTTTCTTTGTATTTTATAGACTCTGAAATGGTATGAGATAGGCTGATGTTTCTAGTGTTTTGTTCGGAATTTTCCGAATTTTTTGGACATTAAATAAACCAAAAGATGTTAACAGACTTTTTTGTGTAACAGATAGTAATGTTGCATTGCATCTAAATCGGGCCTGGACTAGTTGTCTTGCTCACACAAAACCATTCGCTCTTACATACGTAGTTTGTAAAAAGTTCCGCTTGAAATGAAGAATTGAGGGGAAAGAGGGGACATCGGCATGTCTTGAGGGAGTCGGTATCCACACCTATTATGGATACTTATCTGGATACTTTGCCCCAGCTGTAAATAGTAAATAAACCGTTTCAACCTGAGAATATTGAAAAAAATATGATTTGTAAGTTAAAAAGGAAACGCCACGAAACCAGTGTGATGTAAAAGAGAAGTAAGTTGTTAAGTTGCTTGGTTATTTGTAAATAAATACCGGCGCGGCACAACTTACACAAGAGTTGCTTCATCACGCGCCGCCGACTACCTGCGGGGCTTGCGCGACACTGCCGGCTATGATACAGGCGCTAGTGCTACGCTACCACCTGCTAGTGCACCAAGAGTAAATCACGCTAGTGCTACGCTACCACCTGCTGGTGTACTAAGCGTAAATCACGCTAGTGCTACGCTACCACCTGCTAGTGTACCAAGACTGAATGACGCTAGTGCTACTCTACCACCTGCTAGTATACCAAGAGTAAATCACGCTAGTGCTAGGCTACCACCTGCTGGTTTATTAAGCGTAAATCACGCTAGTGCTACGCTACCACCTGCTGGTGTACTGAGCGGAAATCACGCCAGTGCTACGCTACCACTTGCTGGTGTACCAAGTGTAAATCACGCTAGTGCTACGCTACCACCTGCTAGTGTACCAAGAGTAAATCACGCTAGTGCTACGCTACCACCTGCTAGTATACCAACTGTAAATCACGCTAGTGCTACGCTAACACCTGCTAGCGTAACAACTGAAAATCACGCTAGTGCTACGCTAACACCTGCTAGCGTACCAACTGTAAATCACACTAGTGCTACGCTATCACCTGCTGGTGTATTAAGCGTAAATCACGCTACCACCCGCTAGTGTACCCAACTTAAACCACTCTTGTATAGGCTTCGATCAGTCCATTACCAGTGTACGAAAGTGTGTGCCATTAGCACAGAATAGTCCTCATCGGTCGATCGTGGCCGATAGTATTGTTTTTGAAACCACTATGTCATGAAACTTTTCTTCTCATTAAAAAATTAATGTAAACATAGAAGGAGAGAAAGAAAGAAATAGTTTATTTGCCGAAATACGGATATAAAAATAGGGGTTTACACAGGTTGTTTCCTACATATTCTGCCATTTTGACGTGCAAATATCACAAAACATATTTCATCCATTGCATAGAAACGCATGTAGTATGCAACAGGGTTGCCAGCGCACACCACTCCCTAGCTTACCCAACGCAACTTCGGAAATGAGCAAATTTTAATATCATAACCCCACTCGTGACTCGGCCCAGATCTGCAAGTGTATCGGTTTATATGGGAACGAGATCCTATCGGCAGATAATTGGATGGGAACACGATACTTAGCGCAGACGGTACCGGTTCTTATATAGGCCAATGTAGAATAACTATTATTTTAGTTGGCTTACTTATGTTGGAGCCAAATTATAAGACACACTTCGTAATCAACCGGATAGCTGACGTTGGAAATTACAAATCAATTCGCTCAATACAGCAGAGTGACGATTATGTTATGTAGGAATGGTCCGCTGTTGATTGTGAGGTAATGAGTTCGAATCAAGTTTCATTCGGATTTCTCGATTACTGATAACAGTCCGAAGTCAAGAAGTTTGCGGCGGCAGTGTTGAACGTGAAGAACGGTTGTACGTTCTTTGGAGAGCACGTCAACATGTCGGCCCTACGCCTGATTTCTTCCGTTCCTAAGGGACTCTCGCCCCATCGGAATAGCAGCAAGAGGAAATAGAGTGTACTTATGTCGCGCACATACTTGTGCACTATAACATGTGTTGCGAAGTTGGTTAGTCTCATTATTAATGGCCGTCGTAGCCCAAATCCCGCTAGGAGGATATTAATTAGAATGAAGGCTGTGATATCATGCTTCATAGAGTTTGTTCGTGTTCCGAAAGGCCACTGCCGATTCTAATGTCCCCTTCCTGTTCATCCGAACGGTTCTAAGACACCAAATATCATATCTGAATCACAGTATACGTAAGTCTTTGTGGCATGAAGTTTCATTTCGATACAATAACTACAACTTTAAATTCTTTTCCAAGAAGTCTTCTGGGGTTTTTGTGTCGACAAATGAATACATAAGTATGTTCCGATTCTAAAGCACAAAACCGGCTACAAAGAATTGACTGAATTTATCACGGACCAGAATTAAGATCATTAATAACACTTAGGCTACCTAAAAATAAAACAGATCCGTTTGGTACCTTACTTTTGCAAGCAACCGGATGAACCATAAAATTGGGACTGTATTTTTTACATCGTCTTAATGGATATTTTGAATTTTTATATAAAATTTTGTATATTCATTAGCTCAGGACTCCATTATTTGAATATCGATCCACCTTTGAGTGCTCCGTAGCCAAATAGCGCAAACTTCCGCGTGTGTCACGCTACTTTTGAATAAGTATTTTAAATGTGCTAGTGGTGGTATTTTTTGTTTTTTTTTCCTAGAAAACTTTGAAGTTATTTTTTTCCAAAGTAAAAAATTATGTAAAAATAATAAAAAGATATAAAATGGTGACACTTTTTCAACTACTGAGAAGAAAATGAGATTCTAAAATTGAATAATTTGTTTTGTTTATTGGTACGAAATTCTTTAAAGGCAAACTCGATCGGCCGGTTTTTTAGTGATTACTTTTGATTCCTGGCTTCTTATTTATTTTCAAGTCGTGATGGATTGTGAGGAAATGATCGGTAGGGGCTAGTAGACTCCATAATGATTTCTCATAAATAAAGAATTATTTATTTATTTATAATTTGCAACAGTATGTAATGGAACATAGGGATTGTGATATTTATATTATCACCATCACTTTTCTAGCCTACGCCATGTACCAGAAAAACTTTATTATTGGCAAAATTAGCGTGAAATCAATTTAGAAGTTTTTGTGAATGCCGACAAAAAAACTCCAATCGACTGTTACTATGAATTACTTCGCGACAAAAATTTACGTAAAGTGACATCACAATCGGCTGGACCATTACTGTAAATGTTTTTTGTGAGATGACAAAAGAATAAACGGTAAACTACATAGCACCAGTATTCGGTAGTGAATGTGGACTGTAAAGTATTTTAGTTCTCACTGAGATGGGGGCGAAATGATCAAAAATTGCAGTATCATTGAAGTTTGTGTTGCAAAGTCATGAAGCTACGGTGTCGCGTTCAATACAGTAAATAGTCTTAGCGAAACCAGGACATTCGTAATTCTAGTCATGCTATTGTTCTTTTTTCAGGACGACTAATTCGTTAGTTCAGTAAGTTAGTGCCATCGATCGAGAGGAAGCGCCCGGCTAACCTGTCGCGTTTCGTGTGGTTTGTGAGTAGACGGTGGCCATTGGGGAGATGGGGTTAAAACGGAAAACGTATCTGCACATGCGGACGTTTCATTTATGAGAGAGCAAACGAGGAAGTGGATAGTGAGTGCCACCGCCCATAGACATCGCAAGAGACTAGGCGAATTGCAGACGCGTTTGCCGGCCTTTAAGGAATAGGTATGCTGTTTTCTTGAAGACCCCGAAATCGTATCGTATCAAATACACTGGTACCACTATACGGTTTTAAGCGCTAAGAAGTGGAGTTTAACCGCACAGTTGGTGATTTACGGACATTACGGCCGATTGGCGTCAACGGTCACCCGTTGGCTCCGATTATTTGTAAAACAGATAATATTCTGAGGTTAAGTTAATACAATTAGCGGTATTGCGAAAAAATGAATTTCCAAAGCTTTCTACGGAGCAAGTGGCTTGCTAAGTAGTGCAGGCTGTACGCACGAGCGGCTGCGTTTCTTCTGACTGCAGTGTGCGGTGCGCGCTGCGGCGCGACCCACTCCGTGATTTTATCATCGCTTGATTGTCATTAGAAAGTCTATCGAGGTGATATTTACTTGCACAAATATCTCCTATTGTGGTAGATGTTGACATTACTACTGTGTGTTATAAATGCGAAAGCTGTATGTTTGTCACTCTGTCGCGGATAAACTAGACAGCGGATTTCGATGAAATTATAGTCTGCACGTAACTGGATATAACGTAAATTAATTTTTAACGACGAAATGTACTTCCCTAGGGATTCCGCAGATGGGAAGAGATGTACCGGGTTAAAGCTTACCATGCTATTTTCTACCATGTCATAGTAGAACTAGAAAGAACTTATCATTAATTTTCTTCGCGAAGGCAATTGACACAAAATTTAACACATTCGCAATGTGGCCAGTTTCAGTTTGTTCTTAGAAGATAATTCATTATTACACGGGTGAACCCGCGTGACGCAGTTAGTATGTCTACGAGTAAACGGAATGCAGTAACTCACTCTAAGGTCACGCCGGGGCTGCTGATAAGTCGATCGACATTCGAACTAATGCTTAGCATTTCAACAGATATGCATCTTGTTTTGTTTAACGTATTTAATTACAGACATTAGATTTACATATGTTTTTTCGGTAATGTTTAACAGACTCCTATATTCTGGGTATCTCCTATATCCTATATCCTATATTCGGGGTATTTTGGTATAAGATTCTTTTCGAAATTCTATTTACGGAATGTACCGTTAGAAGGTATATAGAAAATGCCGTTAATGTCCTTGGTTACCTGATTGTCAGTAGGTGGAGTTATAATAACTAATTACTTGTGTGTTTGATAAGAGTATTTTATATAGCATAGGAGGCAAAAGAGCATTTGCCTCCTTTGCTATATGTACATACACGATCTGGGTGAGATTTGAACACGCGACCGCTGGCGTAATGCGCACAGTATACCTGCGGCGTTTCCAACTGAGCCAAGCGAACGGAAAATGATTTGTCACATGCTTTTGCAAGTGCTTAATGTAACTTTGTAGGAACTGTAGAAGAGGTTAACACACTATATAATTACAGGTGACATATTTAGCAAGAGGTAGTGTCATGATGTCAGGTAGGGAGGTACCTCTCGCCCACATAAAGCCGCCGTAGAGTGACACCTTCAGTGTGCGTTTCCTGCGGTTTACGAGAGAGACAACGCATCGGCATAGTAATTATGTGGATATTTATGGGCGTCGGTAGTCTTAAAAATGGCTCCTAATTCTCGTTTGTTCCCCTATTCTGTATAAAAAAACATACGCTTATAACGGTATTCCATATGGTGTCTTCAGGCTGTAAAAAACGTCCTCGGCTCACCAGTAACACAACAAGTCCCGATGGGAGAAAGTCTATTGTGCTGGTAATTGTCCACGCACCTGTTCTGTCCATATCCCGAGCACAGCTGTTGAAAGGTGCCCGCCCATCAGGTGGACATTCCTCTCGTTTCTTAATATAGACAATGTGCACTAACCGTTCATTATCTTCCGTAATAATATGTAGCGGTAGCACATGCGAGTGTATATGACAGGTATAAGGAGACAACTTGTGACTACGTGAACGTTGTACAACATTCAACTACTTCTGGGGGCACGGTAGTGGCGCCGCATTGTCAAGCTGAAAAGCCGTGCCAATCTGTTCCCGAAGCCATTTAGGCCATTTTGACGCTCTCCAAATTTGTCTCGGATGAAAATTGAATATTCAGTAAGCATGGTTGGTGTGCGCTGACACTGCCGGACGGCAGTCGGACACGGCTGGATAAATCAGGCGCAGCACCGACGGCTTAACTTGCTCTCCGAGGCACGGGTGTGTAACACCGCCTACCTCCTGATTGTTAATAGGAATTGAAAAGCCTCAAAACACTCTTTGGACTCGAACCTGGGACCTCGAGATCTTTGGTTGAACACGCTTTACCATTAGACCACATTAGTAAGACAGAATATAAGACAGTGAGATAAGATCGGAAACATCTAGACACCATCACCACACGATGAACACAAACCGTATGTACCCGCACCAATCACTTTTATTGTGCACTAGAAATGCTAGGAATAACAATGAATCATCATTTCCATTGACACTGCAATCAAAGCGTGCGCCAGTGAAATCCAGATATTATCGATCTGGAGCATGACATAGAAACCGGCCCGCCCCCTTCTTATGCTAATGTCGCGCTCGCTATGGGGGTATCTTAATTACTAGGCTATAGCCTAGTATGCTGTTGATAGGCGTTTAATTGGGCTGTGATGTGTATAATGGAAAGCGCTCGAGGCTTGTCCGACCGAATATATATATATATATACATACGTATCCCGGACGTATCTGTAGCTCCCACACGGATTTTATCGCGTTTTTCAAGATTCACTCGTGGAATGAGACAGAATCTCCGTCACGAACGGGTGTATCCTTTAGGTGTATGTAAAGATATATTTCAGATACAAATACTAAACGTCTGTACATGTTATTCTCCCCGTGGTATACATTAAAGTTCTGAAAAATATAAGGCCGTGTGGTCCACTATGCGGCCCTTCTTGGCACAAGGCAGACGTTTACTAAACACGAGTGGCAGTGCCATGTGGACAGTGGGATTACCACATTACCAATACAACAATGTAGCAAGCCATTGTAATGTATATACTTTTTAACAGGTGCCTCATTGGTGGTCATTATAGTGATAAAATCATTCTCCAAATGTTACCACCTAACAGTCCAGAGCCAAAAAGAACGCGGTGTCAAGGTTTTGAAAAGCGAGAACGAAGCAGCGTCAGTCTGCCTGCTATGGTCGGCGATGGCTACTACAAAGCCCTAGCCAAAAACTTTCCAGAGAAAATACAAAGATATTTTATATTTAACACCCAATAAATAAGAAACGTTTATTTCAATAAGGCGTCCCGTTCTTATTGACGCGGGAATTGATAAAATATACTCCGAAGCGTGATTAATATGAGTACGCCATCTTTAATTTGAGGCCAAAGGCGGGTCCGAATGTTCTTGACACTTTTTGGCGCCAACCCGAGGTCCCCCGTCGGACCTTATCGCGATCCTGAATGCGATTTTTTCGATCGTTTGCATAATAATACGACAATAATTCGTCTGTTCGTGAAACGCTCTGCGTGAATTTTGATCGTCGTTTTGGAAATTCGATTGTATCATACGTTTATTTACCTGGACGTGCGACTTTATGTTATATCCCGCGCCTGTTTCAATATTAAGGAATTATTTTTTAAGGTTCACCATCTCGAATGAGAAAACGGGAGCCGAGGAAGTGCCCAATTATAAGGAACTTTTCAGCTATGTATTCACACGAACATACATACGTACGGCCACAGGGGTACAGTTTGCCAGGACTTGGAATTTAGACGTACGACTTGGAATATAACATAAGAATAAGATGACGATCAAACAACGATTCTGGCTGACTTTTTTTATTTAAGAGACAAGCAAAATGAGATACAATCAAAGTAAAAGAACAACTAACAATAAATTGTTTTAATTTGAAGTCGATGTTTCAAACATTTCTGTTTGAAACATCGTTTCGTATTTTATTGTTTTGTTCGTGTTTTGCTTCACGATTGCCAATATTTTATTCGTAACCCTTTTTTATTGTTACCACGTAACTCTGTGTTCATGTATTCGATGCATGTAAGATCGTTTACTCGTATGACCCTTATTATGCTGCGTATGAATCAATAATTTATTATAACTAGTGTTCGCCCAAAGACCAAAATTCGATCTCAGTAAGAAAATAATGATTCCGTTTGATTTCGAACACAGTTTGACTGTGTATGTATGTAACCCTTTTGTAAATAAAAAGTAATACATACGTTATTTCGTCGTAATTTGTTTGACATTTTACTGGCCACATGTGTGAATGTTGTCTGTGGCACAGACAGTAGTGTGTACCATTTTATGTATTTAAAATCACACACATCTTCTCCATATCATTTTAACTGCACTTTTCTTCTTCGCGTTTTAATATACAGGTTATAATATCATGTAGTGAAACTTTCACGTTTAAGCCGCATTTAATGACATCAAATTAAGCAAAAAATTCCCTTTGTTTTTTTTTGGATATTATTTGGGTAATTAACTGAAGGGAAACGTGTCAAGACGTCAAAATAAATGATAAAAATAAGTGAATTTTCCCAAGGCTTACCTTTGTTCTGTAGAGCGGATTTGAGAAGTCCCAGCCGGGTGCCACGAACAAGTATCCGCATTTAGATATCTTTCTGCTAGCCTGCGGACAAACAGACATTATTAGAATATAGATAATAGAAACAACCGTTCGTACACGATAAATGGAAAATTGACTGGCGAAATGTTGCAGCGAAAATTCTACAAATCACACTATCAAATTTGAATTTTATAAATATTTTCGATTTCTATTCACAACATTAATAACAGATGTTTGTGAATAATTAACATTTGTCTATTTAGTTGTTACTCAGTCTATGTGTGGTTTTATTAACTTCAGAACTAACAGTCGAAGTCGCGAGTACCTAAACTTATTGTATCGAGCCGTATCTACATATAACAGATAAAGATAGATAACAATTTTTGAAGTGAAAACTTAAAGCAAGTCCATTTCTGAGATAGGAAGGAACAATTGAAGTCGCGACTCTGTCCCCGTTATCACACCTACGTAGACCAGTCAGTATATGTAATAATAATGTCGTCCTAGCCGAATGTCGGCTCTCGAGCAGAGCATCTGCGCGGGACATATTGTAGTGCTCAAGTGTTTGCGCAGACACAAGTGCATTCTCTACGCCTACATTCTACTATTCCGGTGTGACGGCAATCCGACACGACCGAGGAGAAATCAGGCGCAGGACCGACGGCTTAACGTGCTCTCCGAGGCACGGGGGTACCGACGCCAACCGCCTAACTCCGGACAGTTGTTAGAATTTGAAACATCCTAATAGCCCTTGTTGTATGGTGTACGGGATTCGATCCTGCGACCTCACTCCTGTGGCTGGACATGCTTACCACTAGACAACGAGGCAGTATAATGTGTACATATTCATGTATATATGTATACATAAATACGTACATATTATATACCTACACAAGCTGAAATTGCGGTTTTCACTCCGTCGGCACTACCGGAGTGCTTTTCTACACGATTCTAATTGCAGTCTGTCCGTCAGGGAGTGTCTGCGTCGACATCAAGTAAGCAAATAGATGTTCAGTCGATAACGGGCACAGATTATAAACGTAATAGGGAATGAATTGCTCTCATTGGTGAAGAGGTTGTATGGCCCATTGGGGGAGGTGAAAGGGGGGCTACGCATCGGCATAGTAATTACGCTGGTGTTTGTTGTGTATGTGTACTATAAAAAAAATCTCTCCGGGTTTGGTGCCGATTTCTTTGAATTTGTTTTTGTCGCGCATACAATTGGATTGAAGCCTGATAGAGGTTTATGGTGCAGTAGGTCAGGCTCAGCGGACCGACGCACAGGAGGTATTTTTAAACTAAACTAGTCATATGATCTAATGTTAGCAAAAGGTAGTATCATGCTGCAGTACTGCCGAATTGTGCCGGCGCTCGGCCACCCCGGGGAGGTTCGTCTTGCTAACATGAACCGTCTAGTGACAGCTACGCTGTCGCGTTTCGTGCAGTACATGAGTTTCCAATGTGACATTGTGTGTATGCTAATCGGCTTTGCTACTCACAGAACGGCTCCGACTGCTCCTTTGCCTCCTAATACTATGCAAAACGTTAAAACGATTAGAAACCTGTTTTATGACTAAAGAAGCAGAAATCGTTATTAGACCAATGAATTTACATATTTATACAATTTCTTTGTTTGTCTTATAATGTGTACCTACCACATGTTATACCCTCTGGGTATTCATTAAGACTATATTGTTAATTAAAATCGCACAAACAGAAGAGCACAAAAGGCCTCGTCTCTTGGGCTCGTGTCCTGAGTGCCGCGTCTGTTGGTTACGTTAGTGCTGATGTCACGACTGGTCGATGCCCCATTACGTCACGAGTACACTCTAACCAATATATAGCCAGCTAATCTGGCATATATATAAACCAGACATCCGCCCCGGCTTCGTCTATGAATAATAGAGGCCAATTTATAGACTTAAACCTTCCTCGGGAATCGCTCTTTCCAAGGAACTACCATGAAAATCAGTATTTTGCGAAAGTCTATCACGTACAGACTTGGAATTATATAGCATGTTATCAAGTCCAGACCTGAACCAGAAGACTCCGAGCCCCGGACAGCACGTTAAGCCGTCGGTCCTGCGCCTGATTTTTCTCGGATCATGTCACATTGGCGTCCCAAAGGGTTACGAGAATGAGGGAACGTTAAGTGTACTTGTGCCGCGCACACACTTGCGCACTATAATATGAACCGCGCAGTTGGCAGGTCTCTATAGAGTTGGTCGTCGTGGCCGAAATTCGACGACATTATTTTTTTATCTAGACGGAGTAGCAATTTCCTCAGTGGTACTGCTTCACATAAAGTACTGATTCCTGGTACATACGGACGTTTCCGGACAAGGGATATGTTTGTTATGCTGGTGGATGTCCACGTGGTAAATGCCTCGTCCGTTTCACAGGCTATGACGTAACTGAGTAATAATGTTTACGTGCAAATACAACATTAGGTAATTATTGTCCAAGTTGTGCAATATATTGTCGTCTTGTATTTCAGGTGTTAGTGAGAATATTTAATTATTTATTTGGAAACCAATTCACTTATGTTTGGCCTTTACAGAATCCAATGTTACTGTAATGTTGGACCTAATGGCTGACGTTGAAAAAGCAATTGTTATAGTCCTATTTCGAATAAGGTCTGGGCACGTTTTTCGACACGATGACTTCATAAACATTTCTTGAGAGCCAAACTGGCAGCCAATAGGAAAGCAGGCAGAAGAAACAACTTTGTGTGTCTACTTGCTAATGGCGCGAAAAAAGATTGCGGCGAGTGAACATGTTTGTGATTCCGCGGCGGAGTGTACCTGTGAACTTGACCGATCTTTTTGTGCGGCGTACAGAGGACATCGACACTGCGTGTGTCATCAGCTAATACGAAATTAAGTGCTGTTGCCAGCTCCCCCCGACCCACAGCTCGGCCATAGTTCAGACATCTCAGCACTCATCTGCTGGAAACGCCTAAACGAAATGAAATAAAATGAAAATAGTTACGATTCATTTAAAGTAGAATTAAATTTAAATTCTGAATGTCAGCAGTGTAATCTACCTCCCATTCAACCCTAGCCCTGACCTGAGAAGAATCGGAGCTAAACGCTAGAGGCAATTTTGTACGTACAACGGACAAGAAGGGAGCTAGCGCAGTTATTGCACTGATATCTTTTGCACCTGCTGTCTATAACACTCCCCGTAATTCCTGATTAACGTTGTCCTTAATTTTTCGCGACCAAGCCTATGACACAATTACAATAATGGGAGATTTTAAGACAAAAATAAAGTTATCTTGAAGTTGTTGTTAAAATGGTAAGTTACTATTTATGGGTTACTTTTGAACAGTTTGAATTCTACCTTGTCTGTGATAAGGTACAGTCATATCTTTCTGTATTTACGAACGACAATTTTCTCCCACGCAATAATTCTTTATAGAATCAGCTGACCCCTTTGGTATTCCCGAACCGATACGACTTCGGGACCTGCAAGAAAAGAGTCTATTTATCTCTACCTACGAGTCATCTGGTATTGCGGATGTCTATGGGCGTTAGTGATGACTTACAACTGGCCTAACTGCTCGTTTGCCTCCTATGCTATAAAAAACGACCTGCCAGATCGACTGTCCCAAGAATAGGGATCGCATTAAACATACCTAGTCTAGGCAGCACTATAACTGTCAAAACGCGCGCCATAAACTTCCACTTACACAACTAAGGGTGAAGACATGACAATGACAGAGAACCTAGTTACTAGTCGCTTGTTACTAAATCATTACGATACATACGTCCGGCTGGTGATGGTGATGATGAAATCATTAGACGAAAAGTTCAGCTTTCAGCCACTAGCTGGCGTGACAATCTAGACACATGATCCTATGAAATATCATAGACGTTATGACGTACATTGTCCATCAAATGTCAAAAACTTTCCTCCGTGGTTTATACACGGACAAACGCAAGTAAGTAATAAATGAAAAATGGAGTGTTTGTTAACTTTTCTCCATGTTAACACGCCTATAACTAGAGATGTGTACTCAGCACTGACCACATCTGCCCGAGGCCTGCTGCGGTCTGTACCGGGGCCCGGCGCGCGGCGGCCGGCGGCCCACTGAGCCGCTTGTAATACCGTTACTTCCATGACGCGCCCGGCGACGACTGCGGAACCAATTGCCGCTACGCGTGCCTCCGCTACTGCCCTTAATCTATTCATTTACATTGCTATGGGTATCGCTATAGTGTAGGGACTATATAAGTGTGAAACTTGCGTGTACTGCGTGTGCCTGATTTGTACGAATGGTAATTATTATTCTGGAATTAAAGAAGTATCAATTGGAAAAGAAACGGTCAAATTACTTCTTTGGTTTCCTTACATTTCCTTATAGTACCGTCAAATTACCCATCATTCAGGCCTTGTCGTGGCGGTGGGGCTCTGTAGCCTGGGGCGAGCCCCGACACCTCGCGCGGAGCCAATTGAACCGAGGGGGCTGCTGACTAAAGAGCAGGAGGTGGAGGCACTTCTGCGTACGGGGCAAGGGGCTAGGATGGGACTACACCCCATCGCACTATCCCAAAAGTTGGTGGGGATTGCCTTGTGGTTCGGTACCTCAGTGGAGTAGGCGTGGGCCCTTCGGGGACTGACTAGTCGTCGAGATGCCCTGATGATTTATATTTCGGGGGCACCTCACCAAAGGCGTTATTGTCATAGTACCATCCATCTTCCGTTTTAAAATATTTATTTATCAAAGAAAAGTGAAGTGTTAAGAAGTACGCGAGGTTTTATTACAGCTACTTTTTAACATCTGGTGTTGCTCTAACACTGCACGTTCATAATGTACATCACTCATACACTTTTTGCCACGATTCGTCGTCGTTTTTATTAGGTAAAAATTTTTGACGTACGCACAAATGAAGGCACTTAAAAATGTCACGGGTTCACCTAGTGTTTTATAGCATCAAACAATTGGACAAGCCCGTAAAAATTGACATGTATGAGATGACTAGGCTCGTGTCCCATAGGTCGTTCACAATTGGTTTTCCCCAAAAATTAAATTGATAGCTATTCGCAGTTTAAACCGCGTATAAACTGCAGACTGCGTTTTTTTTTCAACTATTGTTGGCGATACTATTCACCCGTACCAGCGTGTTTTGTGTCTATTTAATGCACTTACAAGTCCAGACTGTAACGTCGGGTGACAACTGGAACAGTACAAGTAGTGTTACTCACGCGTAACTCTATATAACGCGCCGTAACACTTTACGGCTGTCCTAAAAACCGACCATAAACAATTGATTTACAGCCGACGACAGCGCTCCGCGGTAGTTTCACCGAAACATAGGCTTAGGATACATTCAGAACACGTCCGAGCAGCATAAATCCTACTAGCATTGTACGTGTTTGTATGTACGTTTGCTAGGTACTAGGTAAAGATGTGCTGACAGAGGGCACAGAAAATATGACATAACATACAAAATGCTTTTATCCCAAAAAAAAAATCGTTTCCTTGAAATATATTTTAAGAACTTGAAACAGCGGGGAAAAGCTATACCTAATAAGTGGAACAAACCAAGATATAATAAGTATCAAAGTAGAGATATAATAAACACGATACAAAGAAGGGAAGGGCATTAATTATAAGGCCTCCGCGGTATGCAAAATCGAAACAATTCCGACTATTGTTAACAACTACACCATTAAATTGACTACTCACATGAGACATAGGATATATGCATGGTGATCGGCCAACCCAACTTGGATTGGATAGGTATGTCTCTTTTACACACACAAAATATTCAACAGCTAGTTATCGGTATTCATCGATTTAACGTCGAGGCAATGCGAAGTGAGAAACGTGAACTATACTTATTTCGATATAAATACCTTGACATTATTGATAATGCACGGGCATCATGAAAAACTGCACCCACCATAAGAATATATTTCTAACGTTAAGATAAGAATAATAAGGCGAAGTCACAAAATTACTTCTCTGCTACTTAAAACATTGCAGGAGGCACTAGGAATTCTTGAATGTCTTCATAATTTACAGAACAACACAAATCAAATAACATTTGTAACCATTTGTAAGGAATTCAAATATAAATATCTCGGCGGCGACAAATGTCCACACAGCACCGCCGCTCGCCACTCGCCAGTGTGTACACGGATTTATGCGACATAGTTGTAAAGTAAATAATTTGAGAGCCGTTTAAAATAACGAGTTTTCATATACAATTATAAGATGCGCGGTAAAACGAAGAGGATTTTGTAAATTTCATCGGCACTTTATGGAATATTCTAATCGTCAGGATCCCGCTACTTGCCTTTCGTCAAAGCATTTTTTTTTTAAATATTTTCTGCATTTTTTTCTATATTTTTGTAAGACGGCAAACGAACAGTTCGGAGCCTTTTGACGACTACCGATATCCATAGATTATTTCTTTATTCATTATCATCAGCCCTTGTCGCTGCTGGACATAGGCTGCTTACAATAAGCGCCAAGAGGGACTAGAATTGTTATTGCATTATTATTGTCATCTAAATGCGTTGCCTAACTTTACTCCTGCCCTCAAAAGGGGCCACCGGCCATTCACAAACCGCACGAAACTATGGCTATTAATTTGATACACCGTATCAATAATGTTTTAGTTTGAATAATATATGCCACGTGTAAAGTTTGATGTTAAATTCTATTTAATTGTAACTGAGTATATATATTGCCTGATTTTGGTTGGCTCATGAAGCCATTAGAATGGGACGGGGTGTTATTGGTTGTGTGTTCCTTTTCAGAGCTCTACTCTTTTCTTTTTTCTTTTCCCTTTTTGGATGTAACATGAAGATACGATGTCCGCATAATCTTCCACTATTGGATATAAGAAATGAAGAACAATCCGCAAGCCAACAGTGGATTGGTTTATAAGACAGGAGGACCATTCAAGTTGCAGCCGGAGTCTCGGACAACTACCCAGATAGGACTTCATACCCTCACTTTTTACTGACCCTTATTAAAAGCTGTATTGATTCTATTGTTTGTGCATGTAGTATTTTAAGTTTGTTCATGATTCTGAATGTGGAGAGACCAATGATTGAATCTATATAAAAGTTTAACTAAACCTCCAAAACCCCAAGTCTCTTTAAACCCCATGTGAAATCTTATTATAGAATCTTATAGAATTAAAAATGGTAGCAGATGTACCATAGCACTACCTCGTACTAAGTTACGATTTGTGTATACCACAACTAAACTTACGCCTCTTTCGTTTGGTAAATAGTACAGTAATTCTGCTGATCTTGCGTTACCGCGTCAGCGCTAGTGGCCAACCTCCAGGGCACAAGAACATTCTTAAATACCTATTCTAATTGTTTATCCACGTCCAGATTATTCATAGAACATCTAGTACATTATACTATTTTTAGCACCTAGGTGAGTTTGTTTCGCTAGTTTGTCTCAGGTCACGGCTGTGCTTGAACCGACACTGGCGCTTAAAAAGTACTTTTATAATTCTATTTAAGATTATTGCGATTATTGCATAAATTGATGAAATGAAAATTAATTTCATTAATTTAATTTTCCGCCATAGCGCATAGATTGGTCATAACCAGTTTAACAGCAAAACATAAAAATATAACTGTTAGACCAAGGTTGAATGAATGTCTATATCTGACCATGTGTAGTTCTATTTAATTGCAGCTTCAAATTTAATGGCTCACATCACCTGATTTCTAAAAAAGCGAAAGTGTGAAAATGCCAGGAATTTCTAAGTTTTAGTACGAGGTAGTGCCATGCTGCATTGCAGATGAATTGGACCCGGTCCAGTTCCGGGCGCTCATGTCATGTGCACACCATGCTATCGCATTTCGTGTGATTTTTGAGTTTCCAGTGGCCTATTGGGGGAGGGGAATCAGTAGTTTCCACAAGGATCTGACTGCTCGTTTGCCTCCTTATACTATAAGCAATTAACATAATACAATAAGAATAGTATTGGAGTATACCCAAGAAAGAAGAGAAACGAAGGATGTCCTTCAAAAGAAAATAAATGTATAAACGCTTATTAGACATTTTCTTTTTTGAAGAAGATTATATATATTCTAATATATAAAAACGAAAAACTCATTCATCAAGAAATTTCAGACAATACAAATCCTTATTGATGTCTTAAGTTTACGCAAAAGTTACTCATTAAAAAACTTATAACATCAGGTCATCTGTCATCTCAGTCCACCGTGACCATGGTTACTGTAAAGCTTCTGAAACGTCGGGATAGTTTAATAATTAAATAAACCGCGATAGAATCCGTAAAAGTACTTTTATTGTAATATACAAGTCCTTTTTAGAAATGTGAATTCTTTTTAGAATTTAGGTGCTCGTTAAGACGGGATTTCGCGAGATACAACCCCTAAGGGTACAAGGCACGATGGTGTAGCGTTTTAAAGAATCCGCTTATAAAATTAAAATGTAACCATAGGGGAGGGTTGCAGGTCTCGATCGTGAGAACTCGCACTTTCGTCGGCGATGCGCGATAGCGGGCGCCTCGGAGTCTGCGCACGAGTCTAGCAGATTAATCATTCATCGGTTCAAGCCGTACATGGCGAGAGGATTCACGGAGAAAGTTTAGGGCCAGCGAAACGCTCCTGAAGCAGGTGGGGCGTAAGTTACGGATGATTTGTGAAGGTTTGTTAACTGTTCCGTGGGTGATAAACTGTGCGGCGCAAATTGTAAGGTGCGGCTGGCGTCCTTGTAAATAACACCGACGCGATAAATATTATTGTATTTCCATGAGCTATGTAATATTATCCCCGTCTCCACTATCCGAACAAGTAGTTTCAGGGAGAGGTAGTGCCATGCATGGTGCATGACACTACATCCTCCTATGCAACGGAATTGGGCCGGCACGACCGGGTAAGTACTTCGCGCTCACTTGATGCCGGCGTAAAGTGACACCTTGAGTGTCGCGTTTCGTGCGATTTGTGAGTAACCCTGTGGCACATTGTGGGGGGGGGATGACAGGGGGGCAACGCATTTGCGTAACAATTATGCGAATGTCCATGGGCGTCGGTAGTCATCAAAAGTCTCGCTAATCGGGTTGTTCGTCTGCAAAAATATATTCAGATGTCTATTGGCGTTGGTAGCCGTTTCATCGTTATATTTAAAAAAAAGCAGCATGTAGCGATCTGAGATTCGTCTTTCTCCATTTACAGGTATACAAGTTACTTTTGATGAACGTCAAGAAGAATAACATTGAACTCTTGAATGACTACAGCGGTTATAGCTCCGGTCGTAAAGCCTTCAACTAAGGACACAATATCACGACGTCTTCGCATTTATCGACCATAAAGCGATGTAAGACAAAAAGCGATTTATAGAGATGGAAGCGATTAATGGTTGAAAGGAGAAACGTTCTAAACAAAAACCTTAATAGAATCTCAAACGAGACACAAAAGATATCAGATATAATAGAAAAATCAACAAAGATGTCACTTTCTCACGAAGGCTGCGATATGAAACTGTTCGAAGTGAAAAAGCGACAATGGTACAGATATTGATGGAATCACGACTTTCGACAAATACTTTACATTTATAGCGCTAGTGCTGGGGACTACTACAGGTACTCGATTTGAAACAATTCGAATTAAGTCAACATTAAGTGGTATCCAATGTACAATTGTTATAGCAAAATCGCCTTTACATTTGTAGATTAATTGCGAGATGTAGTAGATTATAACATATAGACAGTCTTTTGTTACCACTTACTTTTTGAGGTCAATTTTCGGAAATACGATTTAACAGAACTCCTCAGCTTGTAGATATTATACATATATAGGCATATTACGTCATAATTGCACCTGAGAACGTTTAAAACCATCAACCAGACGAGATCATCATCTCAACTGATTGTGGTTGTTGACCGCATGGGTACACTATAAACACACTTTGTGCATCTTTTGTTATATTCACCGGATGTACTGAATATTTACAAGTTAAGATTAAAAATAGTTTTAAAGTGGCAAGGAAATCATTAGCTATATTAAATTCAAACATATTACGGTCGAACATTAGCCAGATATGTTCTCTTAATGATTTACATAAATGTTAATTAATTTTTAATATTAATTAGTTTACAAAAAACCCATTAAAGAAATAACCCAAATTCATCGCTTCATATATTAATTATGTAATATGTTTAAAGACTACATGCTCAAATTACGTGAATAAAGTTCGACGGACAACTTGAAATTACATAACGTATGCCCGTCGTAACAGTCATTGCGTAATTTTATCACCGACTGTCGCTACTTTTACAGTTTATTTACCAAATATTACCATCAAGGGCCGTGTCAGTGGTGATGTAATAATGTATTTCTCAGGTGTAGATTTTTTGAGTCGAAACTAGCACCAGGTCGAAGGTGACAACCTGTAGTAGCGTCCGCGCCGGGAAGCGTCACGGGCCCGTCACGGCCGCGCTACCGGCACAATTATCATATCTAGACCACTCTCACTGAATCAAAAAGAACGCCGCGACGCAAAGAAAGCAACATCAGGTGCGCACTGCGCTCCATTTCACTTTCCAATGACTTATCTGTAGCGGCGCGACCGAGGGAATGTCTGCCTACGGTGCTGGCGCTAGAGTCTCCATTCTTCTGTAAGGGCTGGCGTCGTAATTATCAAGATTTGCACGGAAACCCTTAGCCGTGGCTAATTGCGAGCGCCCATTCCGATGCTTTTGTAAATGTATTAGAAAATAACAGTAACGGCCGCGCTAATGAATTAACTACACGAAAGAATTGCCTTTTAACCGGCGCACGTATACCGTAGAGCGCAGTCTTCAGTAGCGTTCATATCTACCGGACAGGGCATGGAATGTCTCATGTTAGCAGCCTGTTGAACGAACATTTATCTACCTCTAGCTTAACTGACAATTACGAGTACTAGAGCGCAAGTACGTGTCGTTGAGATTAGATGCTTTTGACTATGTGTGTCCAAATGGATGAGCTAAATACGATGGGCCCCACAAACTCGATCCCAACTGCACAAAACCGCCAATGATGGGGAGATTAAATTATATTTATTTTATTGTGCTTTATATCACTCGTATTATCGAGGCGAATCTAACTGCATTATAGCAGGGAACATATACAAAATAAAGATAAACACATACCACGCGCAGTTAAATACATAACTGCAAACATACGCTCGAAAAATATTACCCGTCTGACGCAGTCAGGCTACGCTCTTGACGTATAACATCGCATTCCAAATTATGAACTGATATTGGAAGCTTTTTTCAAGTTGTGCCAAAATAATATTATATGCCACAGAGATAATATTATATGCCACAGAGATAATATTATATGCCACAGAGATAATATTATATGCCACAGAGATAATATTATATGCCACAGAGATAATCATAACCACGACAATCCTGGAGCGTCTTACACCTAACATAAAGTCGTCTAAGCCGAGTTTGGCATTACTCTATAGTGACTAGCCAACTGCGCAGGACATGTTATAGTGCGCAAGTGTGTGAGCATGCACAAGGGCACTCCCTATTCCCTCATTGTCCTATTCCGATGGGACGGCAGTCCGACACGACCGGTGAGCAATCTTGCACAGGACCGACGGCTTAACGCGCTCTCCGAGGCTACGGGTTGTAACATTGCCAACTGCCTGACTTCCAAATGTTGTTAGAAATTGAAAAATCCCAATAACACTTCGGCCCGACCCTGGATTCGAACCCAGGACCTCCCGACTGTGGTTGAGCATGCTTACCGCCAGAACTCGAGTCAGACAGGATCTATCAAGTACGTACTTAGAGTGCGAGTGATTTTTTTCATCAATAAATTCGTGCAAGGAATTTCACATACTAAGAAAATTGTCGGTGTACTACAAAGCAAAATGTATATTTACACGGTCCGCCCTTGCCGAGAGCCGAACCCGCCACCCACGGCGAACACCCAAACATTCATTACAACACCGATTAGTCTTAAGGACATGCTCTCGTTGCAAAATAAATGTGTAAGCATTAATTAAGTTGTCACACCTTGAAATTGTTAAATTATTTTGACTTTGAAACGGGGACATGATGATTATTTGCCCTACTTCGGAGCCGAACCTGTTTACAGTCTTCGTTAAAGTATAAACGATAGCGGGTACGTGTGGTACGTGTGGTACGTGTGGTACGTGTGGCTTACAATTGCATTATCTTTTTTTTTTACTTTATAGAAAAGACAGTCCATCGTCTAGGTACCTTATCGTATGTATCTTATAGTAGGTTAGTTTTTATAGATCCCTTAAGCTATGAAAATGTTAACCTATGTTCCCTTGGACAAATGAGAAGTCGCAAACCTTTGGGTCGCTACCGACCTCCACGTGAATAATTATTATGCAGGTGTGTTGCAATCCTACCGCCACCATAAATAGGCCACTGAAAAATCACGCACCGAAACGCGGCATAACTGTCACTTTGCGGTAAGATGCGAGAAAGAGATACCTGCCCACGCCAGACTATTTCAGCTGCAGTGCAGTGTGTCATTACCTCGTACTAAAACTCTCTCTATTAGGAAATTAACTCTCCTTTGCCCAAATGCGGTCCAGCATAACTACTAATTTTACACGTATAAGTAGACCAATACAGGACATTTGGATGAAATTTAGCAATAATACAAATTTACAATCTTTATAAAATTATTTTATCCAAATGAATATTGTTTGGATTGATATTAATAGAATTGACGCGAGTAAATTTGCGTATCACAGTTAGCATGTGGTCGAAAATTCGATCGTTACATTTAATTATAGCAATATAAAAAATCGGCCAAGCGCGAGTTCGACTCGTGTACAAAGGATTCCGTGCCCTGATCTACAAAAGGTTAAACATCACGTTGTAAGGCTCCCGTTTTTATGCCTTCGGTATAGACCCCAAAAATCCAGTAGCCTAGATAATAGCGTTTATCAAAGCTGACGATCTTGTCAGATATTAAGATGTAACCAAACCACCGTAAACAGTTACAACTTAACACAGGCAAAAAGTTAGCGATACAAACGTATAAAAAGTTAACCCACATGCAAATAAGCATTAACACACATAGTTAAACGTAAAATATTATCTAGTGTTATCGCAGCATCTCATCTATTGGTGCTGGACTATCAGCAGCCCAGGGGCTAACGACGTCAGGCCCGATCACTGATCTTTATATATGGATAACTGCACCTGTGACACGTGTTAAGGACACACGAATCCTGATTTGACTCCGGTCGTTTTTGACTGGTATCTAATAGGAATGGAGAGAGCACTTATGTTTGCGCACAGGTGTGCAGTAAAAAATGTACTCCTTAATGTCAATAGTTAGTAAATTACAGTAGGCTAAACAAAATAATTGTGTAACTTTACTATTCTGATTAACAAAGCTGAATGTTCTGATATAAAAAGTTTTTCTTCTGAACACAATTTCAGGACACTATACAACTTGGCACCCTTGTAGAATCAGTTTGTAAGTAAAGCCTACAAGCAGGCATACGATTAGTATTGAAATTGGCTGTAGCATTTCACATTTTTATTCTGATGGGATTACATTTGAATTGTCTCTTCTTATTTGGTAATTAAATATAGTATACAAAAAAAACTATTTAGGTAACTTTAGATCTGATGCTGCCGAGGGAGGAGTCTGCGCGTTACACTCTGTACATAGTGGACCAGAAGCACTCCCAGGTCATCAACAAATATGCAGTGTTCATTGTACCACAGGGCAGGTACGGTGTCTTAAGTTTTACTGGCAGTGCCCCACAGTTTCACCAGTGTATAATACATCTGCACAGGTGGCCGACGTAGTAGAAATTTGGCCGCCAAGAAATAATATATATTATGCTTAATGAAATATTAACATAAATATGGCGTATGTTTAGCATTACAAATTTTAATAGCCATGTCATACAGCAACATATATAGGTAAATACATGAAGCTTGACGCATGCAATGTAACGTACAATTTAGTGGTTCTGTCAATAAATTGACTACGTCCTATATTTTTCAGATTCTCACATGTTGAAATCATGAATTACATTTATTTATTCAGTATTTGCTTATGTCTAAACCACTGTAGGTTTTCTGATGCCAATCTAAGCTTAACATTTATGTTTTAGCTTATCAAACAATAATACTTAATGTGCTGAACATTTACATATATTAAGAAACTACATAATATACCTCGATATAAGTATATCATATATACCTATCCATTATCCAGTAGTATGAAGATCAGTGGGCCCGATGGAGCTGTCAAACATAAGCGCTGTTTGACACGTGATTTGATATTATAAATACTCTGACTGCGCTTTCCTTTGATCTACTTGAAAGAGCCATTTGTATTCTAGTGAGTCACCCTCATTAGTCTCTGTTACAGCGCACTGAGTGCGAGTACTTTGGAGAGTGATGCGAGTGTGTGATTCACATACGATAGAAGTGAAACGACACAATGAGATGAATATATATACACTAGTCGCTTCATGTCGCATAATCGTTTTATTAAAATTTGATGATGTGCTGCATTTTTAAGTAAGTTTAAATTGAATGGACACTTTAATATCGAAATTTTCTTGTCAAACATTATTTTTTATTGGAAAACCACCCCCCAACTAGTGTAACTGTTTTACCGTACTCGATCTATCTGTTCACGGAGTCTCTAGTAACCAGAAGGATCGCGCCTAGTACTAATACTAAATCTCCACTAAGCAGTAAAATCGAAATCTAAACACAGGAACCATCGGTCGTGGCTAGTTCAAATATAGATTTGTACTCAACATTCCGTATTCAGTACAAAATATGATTAACGACAAACAGGCATACATTTGATCATAAATTTACTTTCGCTCTCCGGCACCCGGGCCGCGGCGGTGCCGCAAGCTCCGCGACTGGGTTAACGCGATGTCATTGCTCATACATGTAGACGTTTACCTACAACGAGCCGCCACGTCATATTATACCTCATTATCATGAAACTCATTTTTTATTGCAGAGACTAACGACCACTCGGAGAATCTGATGGTAAGTTTTCAGTTGTTTTCCTCTCCCCGCATCCTTCACGTATTTGCAATAAAGACTGTCGGGCTGCTTCGGCTCAGCTCGTCTACAATAAACATTGAGTCTATTTGTTTAAGACCACACGCACGCTAGGTACATACATCTTGTACAAGTTGCAATTGCGCAGGACTATTGCGTTTGTTTCACAGTTTGTGGAGGTAGTTAAATGATTAAACCGTGATAAAGTTCATTAAAGTAGTTTTATTTCAATGAGCAACATTCGCGTAAACTTAAGACATCGACACATCTTGTAGTTACTTTATAAATTTTTAAGGCGGTAAATAATTGTAACGCTTGCCGGATATCTTATCAAATTATAATACACTAAAACCTTCCTCGGGAATCGCACCAAACATTGGTGAAATCCACATTGAAATCCATTCAGTAGATTTGAGAACATCGAGATCACGTACAGAGAGACAGATCATGGAGACTTAGCTTAGTGCTTTGCACAAATTTTGTATATTTATTAAACTGTACCATAAAGGTTAAGATTGTTCCCATGTGTCATGCACCCACTAGGTAAATCGAAAAGTATAC
Organism: Eumaeus atala; assembly: GCA_017140195.1. Lineage (NCBI taxonomy): Eukaryota > Metazoa > Arthropoda > Insecta > Lepidoptera > Lycaenidae > Eumaeus > Eumaeus atala. The sequence goes on from JAFELO010000967.1 coordinate 325,672, forward strand.
ACGCAAAGGAGGCCATGGTTACACACGTTACTTGTAATGATCAAACCTTGTCATTAATTGGTTAACTAATCTAGTCTAGTGTTTCATTTCAATAGTTTTGTTTATTTAGAGGTTACCTGCCCTTTAGTATAACTTAATAATTAAATTACTAAACATTAACTTTATTATCGTCAAGATAGACTTAAAAGTTTATTGACCATTAAAGTCATTTAATCAAAGATACAGTTAAAAGTTCTTAAGATAAATTGATTTTTAAATAGTCATTAGGCAATAGAAATAGGTAAGCATTACTGCGTCAGGATTTCTCCTCATTATTTTATCCTTGTAAGTTCGCCTTTGTTACTTGCACAATTTTACGTTACTTGTCGCCAAGACAGTTAGTTATAAGCATCTTGCGACGATTTTATTCAAGAGTCTGTCGCTGTATGATCCTGGAGACACAGGAGTAGCAGTGGAGTGAGAAGTAGTGAGCCAAGTTTTTTTTATATATGATAAGGAGCAAACGAGCAGGTGGTTGGTAACTGGCACCGCCCATAGACACATGCATGACCCGAAGTGGTGCAGGCGCTTTGACGGCCTTTGGGGTGGGAAAAGCTCGATTTAAAGAGCGACCTCGTCCCCTGTTTCCCGGTTGTTGTTATATCAACTGTTAACAAGTCAGCCAACGTGAACAGTTACGCACGACTACCGCTCGACACTCGGTGAAATGTTTGGACAGATCACCTTGACGTCTCGCTAACGCGTGTAGGACCTCTGGCCTCACTCACAGTTGTAACCTTCAAAAGTATTATATCTGAACAGCACCCAGCCCCGTTTCTTGAAAGTGTAAGGGGACAACCGAGACGTTGAGTCTTTTGCTGACTACCAACGCCCACAAACCACTACATATAGTTTATGCAGACGTGTACACTTTCCCTTCTCTCCTTCGACTGGCCACCGCATAAACTGCATGAAACGCGAAAGCACAGCTGCCACTGTGCGGCGGTCTTGTGAGGGATAGGTATTTCCGCGATCGTGCCGTCCAGCCATTCTAGAATGCAGCATGACACTAATAAAGCGGACGAAATAGAAACAGGGCTTACGATGTTATGAATATACTCAGCTAAGGAACAACCGCCGTATAACTGAGGCGCAGATAACAGCCCTACACGGGCACAGGAAAACGTCAACACACAACGCTCGTATTTTTTTTTATATCACGCGATTATAAGAAACACAATCGGATTAGCAACGTTCTTAATTTTCTGCAACAGACACATAAAAAGTTATGATTACGAAGGTGAAATAAAGGATGCTGGGGTCGAGATACGCAGCTTAGCCGCAGCGTGAGCCCGTGGCTTAGCATTTATCTTCATTGCACGAATACATTACCAAAAAATAACGATCTGCGAGCTGCCTTATGTACATCGATGCATTGGGCAACTGGGAATACGATGTTATATATTTAGTATTGAAGTTATGTTAAAATCCTATCTCCAGCAGCCCGATTATTGGGTAGATAGGATAGAAAACGGCACTTAAGAAGCAGCTACTTCAGTTAATATGTATCAATTTTTTTCTAATTAGCTGCCGTTGCATCGTCATTTGTTTCAGGTTATCTCTTCCCATCTGCAGGAAAAAGAGGAGGGTTTGTTCTCCTATCGTTTCACTAACTTGAAGGCAACAAAGTCATCGCTAGTCCGTCGAACATTTTTTTATAGAAGATTTTTATGTTGTCACGCCAAAGAAGTATAAATTCCGACTCATGTACATACAATTATATTTTCTTGTTTCGGATAGCAAACAAGCCGCCGGAGCATTTTAGAGAATACGCCCATAAACATTCACATAAAGGATATGCAGACGTGTTGCCCACAATCCCCCTTCTGTCCCCATGGGCCACCAGAGCACACTTTGCGGTGGTAAAGCGTGAGCGAAATATATCTTCCCAGTCGTACTGAACTAAAGAAGCGCTGCCGCTTATATTCGAGTGTATTTATTTTAAAAATATCAAATATGTATCCACAGTATATTAAAGTAAGGTCGTCAGTGACACCCTTCCGGCTCAGGGGCCGGTAGGACGGTGCGTCAAATCATCGTACCTACAAAAAAACCTGATCGTGAAAATTACGATATGAGGTGCATCTGATGTACAACGCGCTCTTACACAACCTGCGCTTATTAGTCGTTTCATTAGAATTAGCGTTATCCAACAGGCTGACAGGGGAAAGCTGACCCCTGATCCATCCGTAATAACGTCGGACGCCACCTCAGCGGACTGGGCCCTGGCAGTGATTAATGTCCCAATAGCACGCCAGATGGAAATACGTTTCGAGGTTTCACAGTGAAAAACATTATCCTTAGAGAGTACTAGACGCGACCCGCGGTTCCGCAACATTCCTGTTGCATCAGTTCCAGTTGTTGGTCACAACCTTAAATACATTAACAGGCGCACCTCGCGGTATGCGTAAGTTTCGACTTTCAATTCCGTGACTCCAAAGGTATCACCACACTGAAAAGTTGAAAATAAACTGGATTTGCCATTCAATATATCAGTATAGTAAAAAAAGTAAAGTAGACAAAGGTAATTAAGTAATTATGTATTATTTTTGAAGATGGTATATTTATCATTTTTCTCGGAAAAATAATTTATTAAATTACAATGCTTTGGAACAAAAAAGGAATTTCGAAAATCAATCCACAACATTGCCAACGTATTCGTGTACCACACATAAATAAAAAACCAAACATTCAGTCGAATAGCAGTGCTCCTTTTGTTAAATCGGTTAAATAGTTGAAAAATACTCATCTTAATTTATTATTGTAGCATGCTGTCTCCTGACCTGCACCAAATGTTAAATGTGTATACAAAATAATTGTAGCACTTGAACAGATTTAACAGAAATGTATGTAATGTAGGTTGTGAACTATTCCTATTGTTAACAAAGAGAATATTGTGCAATTGGACGATCTTGTTTTGTGATTGTAGCCAAGATGAGTAGAGCATCAGAGTTACGCGGGGTCCCATGGACAGCGCATATAGATAAGATAAGTAGAGCAGCGTCAGCAGAGTTACGCGGGGTCCCACGGACAGCGCATATAGATAAGATAAGTAGAGCAGCGTCATAAG